>BLKR01001294.1:0-310352 GCA_011170035.1 Teleogryllus occipitalis
ATACCAGTTCCCACAGGGCATCTGCATTCGTTGGCTGCGGGTTGGGCCAATTTTCAGAAAGTGTTCTTTTTGTCTCGGCCCACACGTTCTCAATTGGGTTCATATCGGCGCCACAAGGCGTCCAATCGAGAAGCTCGACTTGTTCCTGCCTTGCAAACCATTTCTGAACCAACTGAGATTTATGGACTGGAGAATGGTCCTGCTGAAAACGTATTACACCGTCAGGATAAAGCACCCGTACGGAAGAGACCATAACATTTTCTAGGATGTGCGCATATTCCCCGCCGGTCAATCCTCGCCCATGGGGGCCTTGGTCTATTCTGTGCAACATACCTAAACCGCGCGCGCTCATCCACCCCCAACATGCCACGGACACGCGACCGGAGCGGTTAGCTCTCCTCTAGATAGCGACTGAATTCGACTTAGCTGACAAGCTAGTGTCAAAAATCTTCCTAGTCGGGACTCGAGTCTAGGACCTCAGCAATTATAAACATTATTGTAGTACTTGCGTGTTAAAGTGCTTCAAATGAAGTTTTTGAAAATTCAAAATTTTTTGTGAAAACGAGCTTCCAAATTTTGCATTTACTGAGACGCTTAAACGCTATTTTGTTAAAAACTGCTCTAAATTTTTCATTGAATTACTATTAAGACAAAGTTTTACTCTTCTTTAATAGTCTTAATGTAATATTTCGATTGTACTATTAAGAAACCGAAAAGTTGACAATTTTTTTAAAAAAAAGTACTTTGAACGGCGATTGATGACAGCTGGCAGAAGTATGTGTCAAGACAAAAAAGCTAGGTTACAGCAAAGAAAGTCTGTGCCATTAGTACCACTCTTGTAATTAATATTGCTTTCAAGTTTCTTTAATATAAAATGTGTTTTTATAAAATAAACTTTAAAATAGGGAATGGGTGGCTCTGTGTCAATGTGATATACCATTATTCGCAGAGTAATGGCTTCGATTTCCTGTCTGCGTAGATACTTTTATCCATTCTATTACCAAAAAATCCACTAATTTACCAAATTCTACATTTGTCTACTCAACGTTAGGCTTGAAACGGGCAAAATTCGCGAAAGAGAACAAGGAATTTTAAAAAAAAATCGTAATAGGTGCGCAGCATTGATATCAAAATAACACGATTTTAAATCGGGAATAACAAGTATTTTAAAATATTGTACTGTTATTTTCATTTTTACACGAACAAAACTGACCTAGAGCACAAACTTTACTGTGAAATTGCGATCTTAATGCTTCGGATACCTCGAAGATACACGTAGTACTTCGGAAAGAAATTCGTTTAGCAAGAAATATCTCAGAATTCTAGCTGTATAACGAAGAAATTTCATGGTTTTATTGTATCTGTATGTAATTCAATAAATCCCGTCTGGACGTCTCCTGTCTGCCTTGATACGAGTTTTGTTCTTACTATACTGTTTGTCTCCTGTACTTAGATAGAAACAAAATAGTAAATGCATGTACTGATTCACAAACGCTTTTCATAGATAATGTGAATAAAGATTATGGAACTGTTGGTGTTACAGTTACAATTATTCTTAATGTGTCAAAACGTATTTGCAATGTCTTACTTTGAAGTTAATAAGGTTTCCAGAAAGTAGGTCTGATAAATATTTCTGGAATCCCTTGTCTTCATGGGAGAGGCTTAGATTGTAAATTGAAATTTCATAGCTTTAAATTAAAATTAAATAAATTTCAAAATTAAATTTGTCGAAAAAGGGTTTTGAATGTGGAAATCTTCCTGAACATTGATTGCTATGGTGTATGCTATTGATGTTAATTATGTATGTAGATAGATCAGTAGGTATAAATATATTTTGTGTTTTCAATTTTGTAAAATACAACAAATATAATACAAATTTTTAATAAAAAATTAACAGTGATTTTTTCATTTCAAAAAAATATTTCGACCAAATTTAACAAAAAAATACTGCTTTTAGTTACACACAAGGCGACAATATTAATGACGTCTTTCTGTTTTCTAGGATATTATAGTTCAGAAAAGAGTTGCATAAAATCATCTTTGTTGAGAGAGATTATCGATTTTCCCCCATATTCCTGAAGCTACTTCCAACCTGTCAATTGTCTTTGGAAGTACTTTCGACTCCAAGTAAAATCAGATAAGACCATATACAGCGTTGCCACTAGGCAAGATAAGAAAAATCAATATTTTCACTCACCGCTGAGAAAACTGAACTACTTCCTATTCATTATACAAAGGGCTCAGAAAAGCAAAGCCATACAAGAGCTAGTTATCTCAATAGAGGAAGGGAGACCTGTCTGTTTCAGAGGCGGAAAATACTGTTTTTTAGAAATAACTAGCAGTTTATAGCTCACAGCAATTCGGTATTGCTCCAGCTTTTCTTGTTATGAGTATTTTGCTTTCCTCTCTCTCAGATTCAAAGGTTAACTTACCTACTGTTGCTCCAAAAATCACACAGACATTTTCGTACTTGTTAGTCTCTTAATACATTTAGTGAGTTAGATTTTCCGTTTTCCCCATCCTCATCCCAGCTACTAACTATTGGCGCCTGTGACACATTTTTACTTTATCATACTTCGTGACAAGAGAAAGTGTTGTAACCGTGTGCCGACGGATTTTATACTGAAAACTCTTATTAACAGGTCGTGGTAAGGAAAAAGAGGATAAAACGTCTTCGTATACGAGAATACAGCAAATTACTTCCTCTAACACGTTGTGTAATCAGTAGAGCCTGGACGTTTGGCAAAATGCGTATTTGTTATTGTTACTATTTTACAGAGTTAGCAGAAATTTTTTTTCCCAGCGCAGAACATTTTACCCAAAAACAAAGGCCATTTCAATGAAAAGGAGGGCATTTTACATTTTTGATAGTCCACGATGTATAAACTATGTACTCAACAATTCCAAACTAAATTAGTCTTTGAAAATCACATTAGACTTGACGTCATTAAAAATGAAAGCTTCCGACGGGATAACTTCGCCCTCGCACCCACCTTCGTTATCCACCAAACAATAAGCATCAGTAATACTTATATCACAATAAGCCTAATGATCTATTACGTAGGCCATTTATTTGAGTAAAATTCTAGATATTCAAGACATTAAGTCCCTTGAATTCATTTAATTTCTTTGAAATTATGCCAGTAATATTTTCAATTCAACAGAACAAAAGAAGAGAACATTCCATGAGATTTTAAGAAAGGAGGGAGGATAGGAGGACAATGTTAAACTAGAGGTGCTACAGAATGGCACAGACTTTCTCGTAGTAAAGTTTTCTAATTTCCTTGGTGTGCTCTGGCTTTAATGTCTTGCTCTTTTCTCTGGCCAGTGGCCACCTATCGTAGAGCAAAATTATTTTTTCGAAATTTTTCCAACTTTTCAGTTTTCAAATAGTAGAACCGAAATATTATTTCAAGCATATTAAAGAAGGCTAAAAACTTATCGTAAATACCAATATTCATTCAAAAATTTTGATTAGTTTTTAAGAAAATGGCGTTGAGGTCTTTCCGTAAATGCAAAATTTTAAGCTCTTTTTTACAGGAATTTATTGAGTTTTCAGAAAAGTTCATTTGAAGTGATTTAAAGTACTTATACTCGTAAATGTAATAATGTATACAAATCGATGGAAATGTCTATATTAACGATGGTATTAAAAAAATTACATTTGTGTAATTTTTGAAAAAACAAATGAATACACTGAAAAGAACTTTACGTTATATTAAACAGTGCAACTAGCACTATCAATTGCAAAAATTTCAAGAAAAAATTTGGAGCCATTTTCGAGAAAATGGCAGTTGTGCGTTTCTGAACTTGCGGAATATTGAGCACATTTTTACAGAAAACTGTTGAGTTTTTGAAAAACTATATTTGACATTATTTAAAACACATGTTCGTATATATCTAATAATGTGAAGAAATCCTTGGTAATGTAAATATTACCGACGTGAGAGGCAAGTCAAAATAATTTAATTTTTGAAAAATTTGAAAAAACGAAAGAATAGAGCAATATGGCGTTTATGTCATCGGATAGGGTGCATTTGGTACTATCCCTACCAAAAACTTAAAAAAATTTGAAACTATTTTTGAAGAAATGGATTTGGGAGTTAAAGTGTTTACAAAATCTGATGAAACTAAACAAAAGGAAGATTTTTTCAGATAATTAATATGTTCTTATTCTTTCAATAATTGTATTACACATTTTCGTACATTTATGAAGGTTGTATAACTCACTTCAGAACCAGTTATCAAATACTCATTGAACTGGAGATGAAATATTATAAGAATGGATCAAATAAGTGCACTTCATGTCTATGCAATTGCGATCTTTAGATATCTAAATATAATACTACATGGATAATATATAATTGTCATTGCTATTTAATGTTTTTTTGCAATTATGTTTTTCTTTAGAAATAAGTTGAAGGGAAAGATTTTCAAGCTCTTCTCTTTGTTTAAATATTGTTGGCACCATTAATTGCTTAGTTTCTCTGAATGTTTTGTTGAAAATAAAAGATATCAGTCCAAATTTAAATTTCGGTAACCAACAAAATCAAAAATAAAGAAAAATAAATTTCATAAATTTTGTTAATTAGATTTATTTTCTCCTATTTGATCTATTTCGAGAAATTTTATGACATTATTTAAAGCACATGTACTCATAATTATAATGTAAACAAATTTTCGCTAATGTAAATATTAACGATGTAACAAACATGTCAAAAACTTTACATTTTTGTAATTTTTTAAAATAAAAGGATAGAGCAATATGGCGTTTATGCCATCTTATAAGGTACATTTACCACTATACCTTCAAGAGTTTAAAGATAACTAGAGGTGATACAGAATGGTACAGACTTTCTCGTAGTTAAGTTTTCTATTTTCCTTGGTGTGGACTGGCTTTACGTCTTCCCTCATTCTCTCGCCAACTGCCATCTATCGCCGCCGAAAATATATTTTTTTGACATTTTCTCAACTTTTCGCTTTCTTAATACTAGAACCGAAATTATACTTCAAGAATATCAAAGAAGAGTAAACCCTTGTTCTTAATAACAATTTTCATTGAAACATTTGGAGTAATTTCTAAGAAAATGGGGTTAAACGTTATTGCAAATGCGAAATTTAAAGCTCTATTTCACAGGAATCTATTGAGTTTTCGAAGAACTTCATTTGAAGTCATTTGATCCACTTCTACTCACAAATGCAATAATGTATACAAATTGATGAAAATGTGCGTATTCAGGTAGTGAGAGATATTTCGAAAAAAATACATTTGTGTACTTAAAAAAACAAATAAATACACAAAAACTAACTTTACGTCTAATTAATAATATATTAGCACTATGGAGTCGGAAAATTTGCAGAAAAAAATTTGGAGACATTTAAAAAAAATTGCGTTTTAGGGATTCTGAAAATGCGGAATTTTGAACTCGTTTACATAGAAAACTGTTGAGTTTTCGAGGAACTTTGACATTATTTGAAGCACATGTACCCATATATATAATAATGTGAAGGAACCGTCTATAATGTAAATATTACCGATGTGGGAGATGTCGAACAAATTACATATTTTAATTTTTGAAAAAAATAAAGGACTAGAGCAATATGGCGTTTATGACATCGCATAGGGTATACTTGGCGCTACCACTACCAACAATTTAAAGAAACATTTTGGAGCCGTTTTTGAGAAAATCTTGTTTTTATAATTTTTTAAAATTCCAAATATTTTACGCACTATTGCAGGAAAACTACTAAAATTTTCAACTTTTGGAGCCGTTTTTGCGCGCAGCATAACATAACTTTCTCTTCACTACGTATATTACTCCGTATATACGTAGTACGTATACGAGAAAGTAAAAATAGCCAGCATTAGATCACAGCTGGGAAGAGGGTGATGCAAAACCAAAAACCTAACCTAGACTAAAGAGATCAGAAGACAACTAGTACCGTACGTGGGTTTGTGGAGGGTTTCGACTACAGATGAGTATGATCACCTGGTCTCCGAGGCTCGATCGCTAACTTTCGCAAATGCCGTGCAGTTGCAACGGAGTGTCTCTTTTCCTGGAAGCTCTAGAACTGTGCTGAGACGTTTGAAGGAGGCAGGACTAAATTTTCGACGCGCCGCAAAAGAGGAGAAGCTCAGAGATGAGCATAAACTGTACCGCCTTGCGTTTGCTGAGGATAACATAAATTGTGATTGGGAAGATGTTATCTTCTCAGACGAGTGTGTGTTTTCTTCTGCTAACGATGGTTCGGTAAGCGTTTTTCGACCACCCGGCACTCGACACATTGCGGAATATGTGGCTGAGGCTTACCGCTCCGGTCGCGTATCCGTGGCGTGTTGGGGGTGGATGAGCGCGCGCGGATTAGGTATGTTGCACAGAATAGACCAAGGCCCCCATGGGCGAGGATTGACCGGCGGGGAATATGTGCACATCCTAGAAAATGTTATGGTCCCTTCCGTACGGGTGCTTTATCCTGACGGTGTAATACGTTTTCAGCAGGACCATTCTCCAGTCCATAAATCTCAGTTGGAAGTTCTTTAGGAAGAACCACTATATTTTCAAAATTTTCTCAAAAATGGCTCCAAAAATCTTGGTGTAACTTCGACCTCGGACAGCGTGAAGAACGCTTAAGTGATTAGCGTAGGTCACATTTTCGTTGAAATATCTAATTTTTCGAAAAATAAAATGTTCAAATTTTTCGGTGCTTTCCTCGATTTCCAAAATTGAAGTTAGAGATTTTTCTTCATGGAAAGTGTTCTTTAAAGACAAATTTTGAAATAAGGTCATGTGCTACAATTTATCAAAAATATGAGTCTCGCGAATTTTGTGTGAAATTTAGACAGTTTTTACATATTTTAAGCATTTTTTTTTCTAAAAAACCGGTTCCAATTTTTTCTTTAAATTTTCTTCTCGGTGGAAAAAAACGAGTGTTAGTCTCATTTCCAGCAAACTCTGAATTTTCGAAAATTGTTATATATAAACATTTCAAAACTACAAAATTGAAGATAGAGATTCTTTCCATAAACAGAAACTGTTCTAAAAATCAGCTCTTTAAAAGAGATAATTTAAAATTGTTTGAAAAATGAGTACTTTTTCCGTAAATTGTGCTTAAAAATATGCTTTTTTTTAAAATAGAACAATAAAACCTTAAGAGAATGGCCCAGATGTAATTTTCGTCAAAGTCTCAGAATTTTCGAAAATTTCAAAGTTTCATTTTTAAGTGGTGGTGATATCTTACTTTTCTCTGTTTCGTTTATTAATATAATTTTGGTATACTTGACAACCCTTGTAATTTGTTGGCTGGTTTCGTGAACTCAACATGCATTTAGCCGACTGTGATTTATCCATTCGACATTCATTTGTTAAATACTCAATGCCGCATTTTACGCATCTACGCGTGACTTTACAGTAGTTTGACCGTATTTTTGGCACCGATGGCATTGAACTGGGGTTTTCTTTTTATATTGTGGTTCAAATTTGATGCAGGCATTCAAAAGTTTGTCAATTTTGTAAATTTCTTTGTTGTGAAAGTTCTGATTTGGTATTGTGACGTTCTTTTGAGAAGAAATAAAAGAGGTCATCTTCGTCAACATATTATGTTATGTATTTCTTCTCAATTTCTTGGTTGTTTTTGTGTGGTTCTAACTCCATAATGTGGAGGTGGAAAAAAGGGTGGTTTAAAATATTCTAGGATACCCGATATCGCACTTTCTGTATGTTACGAACAAGAAGGCCCTGAGATTTACGTTCATCTTTGACTTCTTCTTTGTTCACAGACAGTGAATATAACGAAGTACTACACGGAATACTCTGTTTTATTTTGTTTGATATGTGTGGTATTCCATATCTTTTTCATCCAGTACTTTAGTTATTTTTCTGTAGTCTTCAGTACTGTGTATGGTTTTATTTTTACTTGGTCTCTATGCATTTGATTTGTGAATTCCTTTAAATACATGTGTTAGTTTAGAAATTCTATTAACTTCGGTATATTCATAACATTTGCACAAATATTGATAATATACTGATACTTGTCGCATTTTGCGTTTGCTTTTCATAGCGTCAAGTTCAGGTAGCTATATTTTGTTCATTAAGTCCCAAATAATCCAAACAGTCATTTCAAATTCAATAAAACTCTACAATTCCGTTGTTAATAATATAATTTGAAATGATTTTCTACAAACGATTAAAAGGAGATATGAACATGCCCCTGGCCGAAGGAACTAAAGTAAATGACTGACTACAATAAAAAAATATTTCAAAGAGCATTATATTAAGCGTCCAATGCCCCCAAAAGGGCTTGGAGACGCGTTAGGAAGGCGCAACAAATTTAAAAAGAAACATATTCATTCTAAGAATGGTTATTATTAGTTGAAATGGTAGTGTATGGTTTTTGCTTTCCAGAGACACGGGAGCATTTGAAGAACATAATAAATTAAAGAATTTGTGAATGTTATGACTATTATAGTGTAGCGGGTTCCTAGTTGAATCGACTGATTCTTTTATATGCTCGGAGAATTTGTGCGATCTCAGAAGATGACCTTCTTGGCATTTACGTATTTAGGGAACAATTGTACTCGTAAGAACTTAAGTTTCCATGCTTTTGACTCGATAAGCAATGACCTCAATCGACTTACATTCTGAAGGTAGTTTCAAATAGCATTGTGGTGACAGGGTCAGATGGAAAAAAGAGTGTACGTTGCGTTTGCAAAACGACTTGAAGGGCAGATTTGTGAGGTAACTGCGAAAAGATTGACTCTCAAACAAATGTGACTTGTCATGACGAACTAATTTCTTATAAACAATTACATACTCGTATCTCGATAATGAAAGGAGATACCGCCGATCGGATTGTGGAATTTTGCATTTCGTTTAAAGACAGTTTAGAGAAATTAAAAAATTTGCAATATTTGCAAATTTATAAACAATGTTCAATTTTTGCAATTCTGAAGTCGGAAGAGTTCCCTGATGTCCCAGAACCGAAAACTACGAATTAACAATTTTGCAACAAATAAACATTTTATAAACAATTTCGAAATGTGTGCTGTACGGACCGGGAGGGTCCTCAATTTGTCTCCGAGTTGAATATTGCAAAATAACAATTTTGACAAGAGATGCTAAATTATTACTAAATACCTAGTTTAATTGTTGCAAAAATGTTAAATTTAGTAAAACCGGATACTTAAATACTATTTTTTCGCCAAAACTTCCCACCCCCAAACATTTTCCCGATTCTGGAGCCGCCTTCGCACATTTCATTTCTTCGACCCGGATTCGGAATATTCGTTCATATACTTAAGTTGTTTTGCATTAAAATTAATTCAATTGAATTTTCGCAAGTAAATCTAGATCATGTGAAAAATGTAATTAAACATTTTTCAAATCCACTAATTCTATTGCATGTGCTAAATATATTTATGTCGTAATGTATAATATTATCTTTATTGATGTATTTCATGTAGGCCATCGAATGGCTTGCACTATGACGTAATGTGATCATTCCCGCCCCTTGTGCCTTCTGCGCCAATACTCTCAACCCTTAGGATAAACACACCTATCATACGGAAAATTGATTCTAGATATGCTGATTGGGCGAAATTCGGCCTATCAGCTTCTCAGTCGTTGGCAGTTGGTTGAGATTGTTCTTTTGTAATAGTTAACTATGAAAGAAGCAGATGGCGTTGTTCTCCTTACAGTGCTGCCAGAATGTGCAGAAGTACTGGGACTTCAGAAATTGGCAATACCCATTTTACGTGACGACGGCGGTACTAAAAATCCTGATAGTTTTTAAAATTGCAAAAGTTCAACTTTTATTCGGAGTGTTTCCACAACTAAAATATTAAAGACAGATTTTTCCCTTCCTACTCAAGACATTGTTTAGTAACAGAACATCTGAATCATAAAATAAATTAAAAATCAAACTGAACACCAACATTTTTATTGTTAAGATAGGTCAGATTTCATGCGGACATATGAATAAGAATATGACGAATAATGTTTGTACTGGGCTTCGTTGAAGATTGTGGCTAGAATGATACTAAATCAAATAGAAATAAAACGTTTGATCACATTTCCGACGACAAATATTGGATAACATGATCCGTCGCGCTTTCACCTATATACGTGCTGTAAAGCTAACATTACATGACCACTATTTGGCGTTGAACGGAACGGAACCGGTCATCAGGTCCATTTCACCCTGTTATGCAAAGTCCGTCTCTATTTCTGGTTACTGAGCCCTAACTACTGGCGAATCGCTTCGCCCCTTGAAGCTACGAAATTCCCTTCCATCTAACCGTAGGGCTCAAACCCATATTGATGAAGTTCAGCTGTTATATCGGCCATTGTTCTGTAAACCAAGTTGACATTTGAACCAATGGTTTTCTCTATTGCAACTTAATTTCAGAGCTGAGAATTGTAAAATAACGTTTTAATTTCGTTCTCGAAAAGACTCAAACATAACAGTATACGTAAAGAATATTAATTATTTTATGGTTTACTAGTTCATTGCTGTGTGTTTACGGACCCCAAACAAAACACGTAACGGTATTGTTAATACCCTTGCGGATTTTCCTGATTTTTTTATGTCCGGTGGCCTTTTGAATGATTTATGGCCCACCCTAATACCAACACAACACATACAACATTTTTATGAATTCGATTGATTAAAGTTAAGATGTAGGCAAATACACTAAATATATGACATAACGCTCAAACAAGTGAAATAACTCGTTAAACCATATTTTCCTTGATTGATATAAAAATTACCATTTTGGTATGTTCCCGTGAATTTATAATTGCCACCAGTCTCTCGTATTTTACTGTTTTGTATCACCTTTTCTTAGTTGTATATGCTTTTAGAGTAGCAGTATTTCTAGAAATAAGAACATGTGTAAGGCACATCGGCTAACATCCTCAAAATGTTATTTTTTGGTGTTATGAAATATTCCAAATAACGTTTGGCAATAGCGGCAAATAACCTAAAAGTACCGTTTCATCAGCGCAATTCACACTTTCATATAACTCTCAAATACTCCATTAACATTTTCACACATTTTTCGAGATTTTACTGGAAATCATTGTCCGAAGCCTTGTTAGCTTTTGAGAGACTTTCCACAGAAACTTCACAATATTCTTTCATTATGTATGAACAAATCAGTTCAACGAGTCAGACGAATTCCAATCCCTCAGGCCAGAGGCCCTCGGGATTGGAAGTCGCCCCCACATCTACTCAACGCCCTAGATACATAATTAACTATTATTTTACGTAGATTGAAAAGTAACAATTAGTTACGTTCCGTGCGGTAAATTGACGTAACTTAACATCAGTTGTAAGAAGTGTACCTGATAAGGTAGCATTGTTTTGAGTTAAATTGAACTGAATTGTAGCTCTGTTTTTCAATGTAGGACAAGGATTTCCACTCGAAAGGTAGGGGACGGTGTTACTAAGCCAGTTTCGATCGCGTTGGACTGAGCGGAAGCTGAAAGAACGAAAATGTTGATTGATTGATTGCTTTTTTTCGTGTTTCCGGGCGCGTCAACTACTTTGGTCATTAGTCCCGTTAGTGTGGTGCATGTTTTTTTCTCGGGAGATGACGGTGATCTTCCCCCGCTGGATGGCGAGATACGGCGTCGACCTACCGTCGGCTAGTGGGGTTTACCCCTAACCAGGACTCTACCACCAGCGGGGCACCACCCCAGCCGTGACAAGCTCTAAGTTCCTGACCGATCTCCCGGAATATGTGGTAGTGTAGTGCATGTTAGTGTAAGTGTGTGTAAGGGGAGAGGATAGGACAAGGAAGAGGAAGGACAGATCGCGCGCGGTCCCTAGCTGAACAGCTAGTGTCGAAAATCCTGCCGCCGTGGGGAGTGGAAACCTAGGACCTCCCGGTTAGAGGCGCTGCAGAGACATCAGTTGATGCACTGAGCTACCTCTTCCGGCACGAAAACGCCGTTGGGCCCGTTTCGCTCTGTTGTGTAATCCGCCCCGCTATTCCTGGTTATTGAGGCCTAACCGCAGGCGAATCACATCGTCTCTTCACGCCCACACCCCTCCACCCAACCGCAGGGCCGCCCTTTAGCAGTGAAGTTCATATCGGGAATTAAGTTCGACCCGTGCGGTCGCGAAGCGGTGCCGTCCGGGGTTCGTTGCTCCGGCTAAAGGGAAACGATTTATCGCAACATTTACCAGTCTGTTACTCGGCGCGTCCGGCACTTGTTTCAATTCACCGCGTGTTTAGTGTTCCAGACATTGTTCCGAACACGAATTTAAAGAGCCGTTTACTGCTGTTTGCTGTTGACATGTATTCGGTGCCATAACACTTTGTGTTCGTTTTATTCGAAGAGCGATATTTGCTACAGCGTTCGCAACATTCATTTAGGGTTGGTTTACAAATCGAGCGGACTAGCCGGCATTGTTCTTTGAATTGGCATCAAATTTTTGATGTGGCATTTGCTGATTTGAAACCCATCCATTGCATTGTTTTAGAGAAAATTATTCCGTTTGAGAAATTACGAGCGCCTACAGATATAGGAATACCTCAAACAAATAAAATATTCATGTTTAAATAAATTTTATTAAAATAACACAAACTGCGATTGTCTTTGGGCAGAATTTAAAAACGACATGTATTCTTTTAGTGAAAGACAATTACTTAAGCAGGATATTTTATTGTTGTATATTCTTACTATCATGTTAAGTAGAGTTACATGACGTTTTAAGAATTGGTTTGCAAAGTCATCGGATATAACGGTTGTAACAGATCGTGTAAAATAATAAAAAACTAATAAAATTATGCAAATCATACTTTGAGAAACTTTATAAGAAGAAAGATGGGCAATCGCTGAACGTTCTGAAACTCATCAGATTTCGGTCTAAAACTATAAAAATTACAAGAAGTCTTACCTACGTGGTTGTTCGGGAGACGCCACGACGCCAAACTAATAGCAACGTTTCGGTCGTCATATTGCGACCTTCGTGCGGACGAAATGCTTCTGTGCCCAGGACGCGACGTCTCACGAACTGACAAGCAGAAATTGCCTACGCTTTCAACAAGTCAGAAAACACAACAGGATGTAAAAGGAGAATTAGTAACACGCTCGCACCTGCATTCCGTATCGAATTGTCATCTCGTGGCGCAAAGCGAAGTTGCTCGCCTTTCACCGAGGAGATCCGGGTTCGATTCCCGTCAAATCTCATTTGAAATTTGTTCCAGCAAAACGAGTTTGGCTGCTTTACAAGGTCTAGTCCAACCCCTGTGAAGTATCCTAAATCCTACCCCTATCCTTATTCCCCCCCAATTCTGGCCGCTGGGTAGTGACGCAGGGGCGCGTGAAGTAAGAGGTGCGTACGTGGAGAGGCTACCTGGCGGTCCTCTTGACAACTGACTACGACGAGACGTGACGGACATATCATTATCACATGATTACTCCAAAATAAGCGCTGTAATTAATGGAGGATTACTCCGAAAAGCGCAAAGCTCTCAACGCCTCCCAAGGGGCTTGGGGACGCGTTGCGTCAAAGTAGACGCAACAAATGTTTTTTAAAAATATCTCTTGCATCTGGTATGATTGTAAAATGCCTAAGATATTCAGGTCTCACTACATCTTTTATACACTTTCGTCGCTCTCAATGTCTCTGTAGCGCCTCTGACCGGGAGGTCCTCGGTTAGAGTCCTGACAGCGGCAGGATTTTCGACACTAGCTTTTCAGCTAGGTCGAATTCAGTCGCTATCTGGAGGAGAATTCTAGCTGCCGGCTACTCTGATCGGTAGTTTTCCGTGGTTTCTCCAATCAACACCAGGCGAATGCCGAAGCAGTACCCTACCAAATGGGCCACGAACCGCGCTCGATCTGTCCTTCCTCTTTCTCGTCCTTTCCTCTCCCCTTACACACACACACTTACTCTAACATGCACTGCACTACCACATATTCCGGGAGACCAGTTGGGAGCTTAGAGCTTGTCCCGGCTGGGGTGGTGACCTGCTGGTGGGAGAGCCCAGGTTAGGGGGAAACTCCATTGACCGACGGTAGGTCGGCGCCAGATCTCGCCATTCAGCGGGGGAAGATCACCGCCATCTCCCGAGAAAAAACACACACTACACTAACGGGACTAATGTCCAAAGCAGTTGACGCGCCCGGAAACACGAAAAAATTAATCAATCAAATCGTCGCTCTCTATAACTGTTCGTATCTGCAAGGAGCGGCAATTGCTTGCAGTCCGTTTTCCACCTCGCCTTCAAGCGACGAAGCCGCCGCCTTCGCATTGCCTGTTGTTACGCCTGCTGCGCCGCCTTCAATAGTGGAAGTGTCATCTTTAGCGAGCCGGGCCGTTTTAAGGCATATAATGGGTTTGAACTCATCGAAGTCTTCCAATTAAAAGTGAAAACACCTCTTTGGGGAAAACGTAAGAGTTGGCTCCCCATGCCGGCATATATTTGGGGCCTATGATGCTTATTTACGAAATAAGTATCACAGTTCGGGATTATTCCATTTTATAAAAATTTCAATTTATAAAATTTTTTGTTTACATTCAATTGCGAAATGTGACGGTCTGTCGATGAGAAGACCGGTAGCGGTAGCTCAGTGCATCAACTGATGTCACTGCAGCGCCTCTGACCGGGAGGTCCTATGTTCGAATCCCGACGGGGATTTTCGACACTAGCTTTTCAGCTAGGTCGAATTCAGTCGCTGTCTGGAGGAGAATTCTAGCTGCCGGCAGTTTTCCGTTGTTTTTTTTATCTACACCAGGCGAATGCCAGAGCAGTACTCTACCAAACGGGCACCGGACCGCGCGCGATCTTTCCTCCCTCTTCCTTGTCCTATCCTCTCCCCTTACACTCACACGCGCGCGCGCGCGCACACACACACACACACTTACACTAACATGCAGTACACACCACATATTCCGGGAGACAAGTTGGGAGCTTAGAGCTTGTCCCGGCTGGGGTGGTGCCCCGCTGGTGGGAGAGTCCTGTTTATTGGGAAACCCCCGGTAGGTCGGCGCCGGATCACTCCATCCAATGGGGAAAGATCACCACCATCTTCCGAGAGAAAAACAAGCACTACACTTACGGTACTAATGACCAAATCTGTTTACGCGCCCGAAAATACGAAAAAATCAATCACTCAACGATGAGAAGCAAGAGACATTGGAATGCTTTGTTGTAATAATATTGGTTCCGAGTCTGATCATAGTTATTAATAGCGGAGCATGAATAACAGAAGATTGTAGTAAATCTTATTACGTCATAAATTCAGTTTTGTAATGCTTAGACAATCGAAATGGATAAAAGCAAACGCACAAGCTGAGCAAAAGTTTCGTAGCAGCGGCGTTCCTGGGTGGCGTCCATGAGGGTAGTAAGTCATTGCCCCGAGTGGGCTCTCAGGCTTCCCCCTCGCTGTCATTGGACGCAGCCTCCACGGCCGCCTTCACCCCCGAGAGAACGCGTTATCGACGCGCCGCCGCCTCCGCGTCCCTCCCCCTCCCCCTCCGCCCCGCCCCCCTCCATCCCCACGCATGCGCCCCGCACACGCACCGCCACAGACACGTGGGCGGGGGCGTGGGCGGGTACGGCGGGCGCCAACGGCACGCCGAAGCGCCTGGACGTTGGTAGCACTGAGGCAATTGAATGTTACGTGACAAGTGGCGAAGCGCATGATTGGCGCACGAGTCGAGTTGGTCGCTAGAGCGCAGCAAATTGCACCGCTACTAGTTAGAACGAAGTTAAAATTGGTTTTCTGTACACGGAAATCCAGAACGAGAAACCATGTTTCGCGCACGATGTGTTGAAAATACAATTTTACAGCCAGTAGATTCCTGTATGATGCGTAGAGGCAGT
The DNA here is from genome assembly GCA_011170035.1 of Teleogryllus occipitalis. Classification (NCBI taxonomy): domain Eukaryota; kingdom Metazoa; phylum Arthropoda; class Insecta; order Orthoptera; family Gryllidae; genus Teleogryllus; species Teleogryllus occipitalis. The sequence continues at coordinate 15,839 of BLKR01001294.1, forward strand.
TAGTGAGTGTTCAGTTCCCTGTAGTTTTCTAGGGGTTTGGTACATAACAGGGCGTTCTATTTCTTAATGAGATATTCTATTACGTAATATAATATTTCTGGAGTTTCATGAATCACGTTAATTCCAATTACATTAACGTTTTAGGAGCTTCAGCTCTTTTGTCAATGTGGATAATCTTTTAATAAGCAAAAACATTTCCATTGTAAATTATACTTCTTTGAAGCGAGGATGTATATATTTACAAAGATATTATTTTTTCCTTATTTATGTTTATTTGGGATTTATCATTTGAATTTTCTATTCTTTATTAATATATTCTCTAATTTTTTACTTAAACAATGTTTTTTTCCGTCATTTCACCTCTGATTACTCTGTGTTGTTATCTTCAATTCTTTCATTGTAATAATATCATCAAAATTGATTTTCAGTCATAAATATTATTAATTTCTTTGCTTACACCCGATGAGTCGTATACGTATTACACAAAATGTTGTGTCCCAGTATTATGAAAAACAAAATTTTTTTTGAAATATTTTACATTGTCTAAAACGTAAAAAAGGATACTCGAGTTGAGACATTATTGTTGACATCTTTTACTTTCTCGTATACGTACGTTTGTACATTCAGAGCAATACATGTAGGCGTGGTACAAAGAAAAATATATAATGCTGCAAATAATCGGTTTTGAATTTAAAAAAATATTTTGAGGTTCCCTAATAAAGAACAAAAATTGTGTGTGTGTTCTTTCTTTGCAAAATGTTTGAGTGGTTTTTACAAAACGAATATTCCTCCCAATTGGCGCGATTTAAAGGTCTGCCATATTGAAAAGCAGTCTTTCAATTTTCGAGGTACTTTTTATAAAGGCCTGGACATTTCCAAATTTCTCAAAAATGGCTCCAATTTTGTCGTTAAAAATTGTATAAGAAAAGTGTGAAATACATTTGTGAAGATAATAAACTTCCAAATTTCACTGTAATCTCTGATATTTAAGAATTGCAAAAGTTTGAATTTTTTCCGGTGCCTTCCAACAGTAACAATATTGAATTGAACCGACAACCTCCCTACCGTAACAAGATGCAAGTGCCTTCGACGAACGGGCTTACGAACTACTAGCGGAAGGAGACCGTTTTCGGCCACAAGTCACGGCGGAGTTACGGGGCGGAAGGCTCCCGAGGGGTGGAAAGACAGTGGAATGATTACAAAGGAGTTCGGCTGATAACGGAGGCTTGTGCTGAGGTAAAATGTCTGAAGATGACGATAATGAATAATGATGAGATTTCTTAGTTAATTGAAATTGGACGATTTACTAATTTAATTTCAGAGAATTGCAGGCGTCATCATGGATAGCCCAAGTCCCACCTCTCGGTTTCGAAGGCAATTCTGAGTCGACCCTCTTCACAGCAGTTCGTTGACTTCGGATTCCCAAACGCTGACAGTGGAAATGTCAAGGAGTAAGTAGGGAGAGGCCAGTGCCGGTCATTAGGAACCGGAGGCGTGGGGCGGGGCGCCAAGTAGAGTAGCAACAAGTAGCGCCTTCAGAGGGCAGCGACATGGCGCGGTGCGAAGCTACACGGCCCAGCGAAGCCCTCGACAGTTGGAGTTTCCAGATGCCCGACGGAGGGGAAGGGGCCAGTTTGAGGGACGAGAGTCTGGATGGGCGGGCGACTGAGAAGGCGGACTATAGGGTCAGAAGATGAGAGGGTGTGCGGGCAGATCGGCGAATAGGCGGACGAGGGAGCAGGTGGTCTAAGAGCGGAGAAGGTGAACAACCGGACGGACTTGAGGCCTGTTGGGTGAGCAGGCGAAAGGGCGAGCGGGACGGATCGTCGGTGACCGACGGGACGTGTGAACTGGTGGAAGGGCACGCGGGTGAGAGAGTGAGTTTCTTGTCAAGGAAGCGCATGTGAGTGTGGAAGGGCGAAGGAGGGAGAGCGAGCTACTGAGGGAGAAGAAGGGTAAGAAGGCTAGTGGCCAAAGAATAGGGCGTATAGGCTGACTAGTGGGTTTGCGGGAAAGCGAAAAGGCAAGAAAGGAGTAATGAAGGGAGTAGGCTGCGACGCGAAAAAACTATGCCAATGCTGGCGACGGAGCAGATGGACGAAAATATGGGTGGGCGAAGTGTGGGTGAAAGGCGGGTGAAGGGCGGGTGAAGGGACTGGCAAATGGTGAGGAAAGGACGGGCGAAGGGCGGGCGAAGAGCGGGCGAAGAGCGGGCGAAGGGCGGGTGGGACAGAAGGCAGACTAGTGAGCAAGCTGGTGAAGGGTATGGCGGGGAGAGTGTAGAGGAGTGGAAGGTCAAGCAGGTGGGCGGTGTTGAAAACAGACGGACGGGACGGATGTGCTGATCTCTGGGCGAGAGAAGGCGAACAGAAGGACACGTGGACATCGGAAGAGAGCGCGTAGGTGCGAAACGGCTCACAGAGAAGGGTTGTGGGCGATAGAAAGTCGAGCGCACAAGGAGCCAGCTTCAGAGCGAGCCGCAGGCCAAAGCACAGGTCTCGGCTGTTGCTAGGAAACTTTGCCCGCTCTGGTGCACTTCTTGTGCTGGATGGTCTGTTCCTAGAATTGCCTGTGTATTGCCTTTTCTAAGAATGAAGTGTTCGCAGTAACCTCTGTCCTTTTGTACCTACCTGTATCACCAGTTCACTTATCTTTGCTAACAGTTGTATCAATTTCTTCTTCTTTTATTTCTGCTTAGGATCTTAATTTTTTTTTCCTGGCGGTTATACTTGACTCTGATTGCTGCAGTGGAGAATGATGCTGCCAGTAAGCCGCTATGTGGATGGCTGCTATTCCAGTTCTAGATATTCTGTTTGTTGCTTCTTCCTTCGTAAGTGATGATTCATTTATGTATTGAATTCCAGCAATTAATACGTTTCCCTTTTTTATTTTACACTAATTTTTACCATATCTTTGGAATGTCTTTGCCTCAATGTTTATATATTGCTCGCTTTATGTTTCTTTACAAAAAGTGTCTACTTATTCACCTCGCCAGGGTAGTACATTCCCGTATCATTCGTCATGTAAGACCATTCCCAAATATATCTGGAATGCAATAATGCTATTGGGATTTAGCATTCTAATGAAAATGTGTATGACAAACCGAAAACTGTTAGCTCGTTCAACAAATCAACTTTATGTGTTAGAAATATGTTCGTGAAATATGACTTGTCTGTATAGGGCGGTTCACAAATTATGTAACTCTAAAGAGGGGGAGAAGTTTGAGACAGCGTTGCATTACATTTGGTGTGAGAGGGTCACAGTTTAGTGCCACGAAATGCTGATATTTATTTGTAAAATGTTGCAGAAATATTTTATTTTATTTTATCTTATACAAAAACATTAAAATATTAATTTGTTTTAGAAACTTAAATTAAAAATATATAAAATATAAATTGTTACAATAAATGAAAAAAAATTCATCAATGGTACATTGATTTAATCTGTTAGATTACAAAGAAAAACATTGAAAACAGACCTATAGTATATTCTAGAATCCAATTCAGTTAGCACAGTAGACTCAGGGTCCATTCGTCATCCACGACAGCGGGTCCACGGCTGCTCCGAAATTTTCTTGCCTAAGCGTCCTTCCTTCATTCAAAAATTGTCCACGCTCTTATTTTAGATACAGTCCGTATGACCAATTAATTCTGACTTTAGAAATAAATTGTAATATATAAACACAAAGAAAATTAATATAGCTTGTGGTTACTGCTTTATAATTAAATGTTACTTATTATAAACGGAGGGGGAACCTATCATGTACAAATAATTTTGTAAAGATTTCTGAAAAGTAAAATCGATCAAAAACATATTGTTTAATCCATGAACGTCGACACCGATATTATCAGTGAGTAGATCTTACAATGTTAATATGGTGACATTGCTTCGTCACAACTTTCACGCAATCCTTGGAAATATTAAATTTCACTCCCATCATAGTTCTCTTCAATTTTTTTATGGCTCATTTACATACATACATTTATTTGAACCGCAATTGGATATGACCCGGTGGCAGTTAAATAATGATATTTACAATAATAATAACATTAATAATAATAATAATAATAATAATAATAATAATAATAAAGTATGCAATAATCATACTATCACTAATATTAAGTATTAAGTATATTAGGTAATTATAACAATTACCTTTTCTAAGCATTCTGTTAAGACGATTCCTCTGACGGCTGTGCAGTATTTGAACAAATAACACACAGCCGTTCCCACTTTCGTTCTTCATCCGATTATATCTTCTCACTTTTGGAAACTACATGGCACTGTGACTTACACATCTGTGACCTCACTGTTGCTTCTATATTTTCCATCCTTTCCCCGAGCTGAACCTCGGACGACTCGCAGAAGGAATTACGCACCTGACACGCTTTATATCAGGTCCTCCGAAAGCTCTCGGAAAGTGAACGATCTTTCATCGCACTTCACCTCATTCGGCCTCGCCTCAGCCCACGCCGCCTTCTCAAGCGGAAGGATCGGTCTTCCCGGAAGACTTCTTGCTGTTCGCCCCGCCCCTCTCCCTTTCCTTCAACGGACCCGTCTCCACGACCTTCCGCTCATCCCATCCTCCTTTCCCGGTCTCACTTCTATCTTCATCCCACCCTCTTGTCATCGGATTCTCCCGCCCTCCTGTATCCCCTCCATCCTGTCCATTCGTCAACGTATCCTCCGTTCGTCTTTTCCGTCGCCCTATCGACCCCAATACAGCATGCCCTTCCCATCCTTTCGACCCCCGTGTTCTTTCATCGTCCCATTCCCTTTTCTTGTTTCCCTGCTCTCTCTTTCATCTTTCCCGCTTCCCATCCTCCTGTACCCTCGTCCTCCCATCCATCTATCCTCTCATCCTCCTAAAATTCCGCATTCCTATCCCCCGTTCTTGTATTCTCCCACTCTCTACGTTCCGCCCTCCCATTCTCCCGCCCTTCCATCGTACCGTTTCCCATCCCCCCGTCCTCACATTCTCCCGCCCTCCCTTCCTCCCGCCCTCCCATCCTCCCGCCCTCTCATTCTCCCTCCCTCACATTCTTCCGCCTTCCCTTCCTCCCGCTCTCCCTTCCTCCCTTCTTCCCGCCCTCCATCCTCCCGTCCTCCATCCTCCCGCCGTCCCACTCTCCCGCCCTCCCATGTTCCCGCTCTCCCATCCTCCTTCCCTACTATACTTTCGCCCTCTAGTATTCGTGCCCTTCCATCCTCCAGCCATCTCATATTTCTGTCCTACCATTCTCCCTTCCTTACATCGTCCCACCCTCTCGACACCATGTCCTCCTATGTTTCGCCCTCTCGCTCTCTCGCGACGCCCCCCCCCCCCGTCCTCCTCGAAGGGCGCTCGGTCGGCTTTATGACGTTGATGGATTCCCGCGCGGTGCCTGGCCGCAATCTTCGTTTCCGCTTCCGGAAGTTCCCTGCTCTCGTTGGCCCTTCCGCGTCGGCGGGAAGAAGCCCTTTCCGAGACGGTGCTCCGGCGCCCGGCTTGTGCTCGCGGAAGCACACCCAGCGTGCTCGGAGGAGCACGCACTACTCCGCTTCGCCAGCATCAAAGGGGCGCTGATACGTTCGACGGTGAATGTGGCTGATTGATGTTTCGTATTAACATGTCCTTTCAGTGTGCATCTGTCTGTGTTGTTGTATGTGTAGCCTTGATAAATCAAAAAAAAAAAAAAAATACTGCTTTTCAGTTCATTCTTTAAACGATGTTTCGTGATGTCTGATGTACGTTCTTCATATCTTAATTATCGTTAACCCTCGTGAGGATCTGACGATTGAGTCATATATTTCTTACATACCAATGTCCATAAAATCTCGTGCGTCGGAATTCTTAGCACTTTTCACTTAAATAACATCAAGCTTTAAAGTTAGACGAGACAGAAGCTTTGAAAATAATATTCCACACAGTCCGGTGACCTTTTCCTGAGAACACTACTTGGAGAAAGCGATAGAAATGCTTCGTCTCTTTTCAGTTCTTTATCACTTATTTTCCTCGTATAATCAAAGCTATTATTTATACAGTTCCCAGTAAACGCGAACTTACGTGCGCAGGTAGGTATTCGAAACACTTCAAGTATGTGCTGTGTTCATTTCTATTTACTTTATAAGCTTGTTCCTTTCAAATTCTATTCTGGAAATAATAAACTCGTAATATTTCTTGGAAATACTGTGACTGGAGGATATTTTAATTTCTTTAATAAAGATATTAATTAATTAATTGTTTGATGTAAATATTTTGTACATTACCTGTGCTAGCATTTTAGTTGGAGGTTTCAGCATGAATATTCGTAGGAACGTTTGAAATAAATTTAATGACTTTGCATTCACACCAAATTTGACTGCTGTAAGTTTCATGAAAATACTCGAATGATGTGTTTTCTTTAACAATTATGAGAACAACTTACATGTTCATAAAAATTATCAGATTGATCGAGACTCATTTTCTGGCTGTACTAGCGTAATACCTTCTACGTGTTCATACATTTATAAGAAAGCTTCTGTTCACTGCCATAACTTTTTATTGGAGCAAAAAAACAAATCGTCTCTAAAGCTTGTTGACTTCCGCATCATGGTAATTTAGATCTTAGTTTTCTCTTTAGACAGAACTTATTGCACAGATATATACAATATTTTCCATAGAATGTGCTTCGTCCCTATTTGTTTTATGTGGAGAAAAAATTACTGTTTACAATTAGAACGCGGTAAAAATATACTCAAAATTTGATATATTTAGACGAATTTCAACCAAAAATTTCTACGCGACTAATACCGAACCATTTTAATTAAAATAAAATTAGACAGATACAAGCAGAATTATTTATTACTTATTTTTGTAACAATGCGAATGAAAACAGAGCAGCACGAGAAATCTTGCAGCGAACGCCCTTTGAAAGGTGAGTAAGGGAGATACAGTGTAAACCCAGCTGCACACAACACTCTAGTGACTTCTTTCTGTTCCCCGCCAGCACTCTTCCTCATCCGAAAGCTTTATTGAGGCTTTCGATATGGAAATATATTAGAATCGTGCGCTACTAAAAGCCATACCATGGCAACCAAGGAGTCCTGGAAAATTTTGTTGCGGCTTGTAACGCTGCCATTCGTTCTTCCTCTTATCCGCCCTCGACCTGGGACAAAATTTTAGCGAGTTAATGAGGTTCATTAATGCAATATATCATGAGGCACTGTTTCATTTGTTACTGGCTCGCCGTATTGGTAGGATAATTTCTCTGAACATTTAAAAAACGACGACACATTTCCCATTTTCTTTTACAGAAATATCATCGTGGAAACTTAAAGTCTCAACATATAACCATGTAATAAATTAATCATTCGAGATTTGCTTGCATCATTTCTCCAAGAATTATCCTAACATTTTTAATTGTTATTATCAATATAATATTTATTGGTGGACGAAAATGCAGACACTTTCATGTTATCCGATATTGGTCTTGTATGTTTTCGGCTACACTATAAATTGTCTAAATGAATTTTAATATAGTGTAATTGTAGCTTTTAAATCATAATTTAGCTCTACGATAAGTGCTTGGTTACCTGGAAGTGTGCATGGTACTGCTGTCTCGTACATTGTAGGTTCCAATTTCAGCCACTGCGTGATATTGTTCGCGTAGATATTTTGTATCAGTAATAGATCGAGAAGACGAAAAAGAAAATGAAAGAACTATAAAGGAAAGGAGAGAAGTAAGGAAGGAGATGGAGGAGGACACAATAGGAAAGGGAGAAAAAGAAAAGTCAGCAGTGTTTTTAATTCATTTTGTATGCTCTGACCGACTTCTTCATAAGTGAAAATTCTCTTCACAAAATTTCTTTGTGTCGAAAAAGTATATAATACAATAAGATCATTCTACGAGATAATCAAGACATCTCGATCTTAAGAAGTCATATATTAGTACTTTGGTTCATTTTTTTCGTTATTTGAATAAAACGCATTTTAACCAAAGGAAGTACTTGGAAGTTTTAGTCATAAGAAGTCGTTAATTCGTAAAATGTGTTTCTTTAATTTCTTTTGTTCTCCATATATGTAATTAAATTTAACGAAAACTTAGTAACCAATGTAAGTTATTGGTCCTATAAGTTTCGTTGTACGAAATTTACAATTTCTTTCATATTGGAGATACTCCCTCCCCCTATCCCAAAAATTTGCATTCCAGTACTTACTAAAATTTCGAAAAAAATTAACTTTCTCATTATTGAAAGTGATCTCCACAACCACGGCGTGTTGGGTAAGACCCTTCGGCTGGCAACTCCTTGGAGCTGCTTGTGAAGTCTGAGCCAGGGGAGCAGGATCGAGATTACGCTAACACCAAGGGGCGCTGTAGTGACGTCGAACGCGGCGGGCCGAAATTCCGACGGAAATAATGGCGATAATTTCGGCTCGGGAGTCAGAGCGGGCGAGCGTCGAAACTAGTTGCAAGTTCTAGCGCTCCCGGAGATGGCTAGAGACGGGGCGAGAGTGCCAAACAGGGTCGCCAATTACCAAGTTGTTGACGGAAACGCCACCGATCGAAGCGTCGGTAATGGGGCGAAGGGAGGGCGCTACCAGCACTGAAGATAAGCGCCTGAGAAGGATGTAGTGGATTTATTATTTCCGCATGTACTTTTTACTACATGCCTGATACCATATTGCTTTAATTACATGCGATGTTGTTTTCCGATTTAACCGAGTGTGTGATATTGTATTCGTCAAGTATACGGTATAGTGTAGACGTTACTTACACAAAGTAACCAGGATAAAATAAATATTCGTCTAATTTTCCAAGTCCTTATACGAATAACTTTGCTAAAATAAATCATTAGATCATTAGTCTTTAGATATGCATAATGTATCTCTCTGTGGAAAGGAAGATACATTCCAAGAATTCTTCCATATTCTCGGATAAACAAACCTGTCAAAGGCAAAACAATTTTTTCTATTATCATACACGTTGATTGGCTTTTAGGTCATAAAACTCTATGAATCCCTACATGATCAGCGTAAAGCTATAGGAAAACTCACAAATGTCATTTTAAAATTTCTTTTGTAGCTTAAACGATTGGGCTTTATCTGAGATTTGGAAATGACACTCGTTCCTCACACATAAGTATAGAATCGAATTGTTGGATTGCGGAGATTTTGTTTTGCACTAAATGTTAAAGTGTGTTAAGTGAAAAGGTGTGCTGCAAAATATTACGGAACCGGACGTAAAAGTCAATGTATAGATGCAACATATCTGAGAAATTGTAAACCGCAAGCCCACCAGATCTCATCACAAATTACTTTCTAAACACTCACTTTCTCAAAGAAATTTGAAGGTTATATTGCATTATTATGTTCAATGAAGTAACAAAACGTACGAGTGTAGTGTATAACGATACATCGTTAAAACAGTTTTGAACCACCGAGTTCGCCATAAGAAGTTTTCAAGTGAAATGTTTTAAGTGCAGTGTCGTTGACATCGAATCAAAAGTAATTAAAAAGTATATAACTCATGAACATATGCCAATTGTTTCTGTAAAATCGAGATATCCCTAAAATACATACTACAACCAAATGAAATTCAGATTGAAATTAATTGATTTTAGACTTTTCAATACTTCTTTTTATGTTTGCATAAAGATTAAATATGTTTGATTTTAAGTAACTGCACCCAACCTAATGAGAACACTTCTTTATACACTCGATCATCAGAATTAATTGTTTCCTTGAAAGGTTTCGAGATTAGAAACATGCTCGTTCAGTTCCCAGTTACAAACATACTCTTGGTTCTTTCCTGCTTTCTGGTAACATTCTTTAACGTGAAATTCAAACGTATTTTGGTAGATGGAGAACATGGGAACGTTGGGAACCTTGGCAGTGAGGGACACGAGATAATGTTGTTTTTTTAAATAATTATTTGCTACTTGTTCAATTACATTATAATTACAAAGTAATGTGCAGTGACAAGGGATGTTGAGGAACGAGGAGCAAATAGGATACAGAAACGCGATAGTTCTCGCCTGAAACTTCAAGCTAATGTCGCCGATCGAGTTCCGGAAACATGAGCCGATATTAGGAAGGTTTTAGGCCAAGGACCTGCCCGATATTAGGGAGCGAGTTTCCTCAAACAAGGGGGTTGCATATTAAGGAAGGCCGGTCCCCGTCGGGATCAGCCGCTGAAGGCCGGGATTTGGCTCCGGGTTTGCATCCCGGACATCCCTAATTTACATTCTCGACGCGCTGGACTTAAGGGCGCACACTCCCTCTTCGATTGATTGATTGTTTGTTTGTTAGTGCTTCCGGGCGCATCAACTACTGTGGTCGTTAGTCCAGTACGTGTAGTGCATGTTTTTCATCGGGAGATGGTGGTGATCTTCCCCCGCTGGATGGCGAGATCGGCGCCGACCTACCGTCGGCTAGCGGAGTTGTCCCTCAACAGGAGCACCGCCCCAGCTGGGACAAGCCCTTAACTCCCGACAGGTCTCTCCGAATATGTGGTAGTGTAGAGCATGTTAGGGTAAGTGTGTGTGTAAGGGGAGCGGATAGGTCAAGGAAGAGGAAGGAAGATCGCGTGCGGTCCATGGCCCGTTTGTTAGGGTACTGCTCCGGCAATCAGCTGGTGTTGATCGGAGAAACCACGGAAAACTACCGATCAGAGCAGCCGGCCGCTAGAATTCTCCTCCAGGCAGGGACTGAATCCGCCCTATCTGAAAAGGTAGTGCCGAAAATCCTGCCGCCGTCGGGACTCGAATCTAGGAACTCCCGGTCAGAGGCACTGCAGTGACAGTAACATCAGCTGATGCACAGAGCCACCGCTCCCGTTCCCTCTTTAATATGTCAGCGCCCCGCACATCTGAATAACGAGTATTGTATTTGAAATCAAACCATCGAAGTTTATTTAGAAGTTCGCATCCCACGAGGGAAAAGAAGTTCGAAATAAACATGGTAATGTTTTCGAGGTGAAAATGCTGATGTGCTCATCGGCTCCCACCACATCGCAAAGGCAGAGGTCAACGTTGAAATTTGAAACAAAAACCTTATTATTTTACTGATTATTTGCACATTTTCTGCTTACTTTTTATTGCGACTCTTAAAGTGTATGAAAATGGACGTGTACTCCACAAAAACCTTTGAATGACCCGAGTGAATGATCATAAATATATCACGATCACTTTTGAGGAGCCGAGAAATAATTTAAGAGGGGTTGCCAAATTTCGTGATACACAATTTTTTACTGCAAAATGTGTAACCGCCAATGCATGTAGGTGTTGGCCTTGTTGCTGGACGAAGTGAGGCTGGATAAGTAGGGCCGGTTTAAGGGATGTAGCTGGAGTAGCGTGCAGAGCTAGCGGACTGACGGGATGAGCGATTCCGTGTAATAAATTACTGAGTTGGGCGACGCAAATATGTTATAAATGAAAAGTGACATTTTCCAATTGTAGAAAACAAATTGCACACAGATAACTTAATCGTATTTTATTACAACGCTATACATCAGAAATAAAAAAAAAAAACAAAGAAAAAAACCTTTCGGACGAAATTTTTGGCAATATTTTTCCATACATTTGAAACCAAAAATGGAGTTTCCTTTTAAGTTTTCGAACTTTTTCTTCACACAAGTATTTCTGGCACCGTTACACTATGGTAATAGCAAATATAGATTTACCCCACAAAAATGTTAGTTTTTAAACATTTTTTTCTTATAATGGGATTTACTTGAATTTGATGTCTTCATTTAAGTGGGCATCCCGATATAGTCGACCTTCCCTCCACATAAGTTATTTTAGAGGCGATCAAAGGGATTGATGAATGATAGTGATTGATCGCACTATGAAGCTTTTAAGTGATTGATGAATGTTACGTTGTGCAGAGCGCTGTAGAATATATGTGCAGCAATAAAGCGGACATCACAAAAGCATTTCCACGTAATCTTTTAACGGCCTTTTGGAGAGGAGGACTCTGCATACGCATTACGTCTTGAATGTGTTATTAATGACCATTCTAGTGACCACTTTTTTCAGAGTGTGACACTGGTTAGAGTTTACAATTCAATGTCAGGTTCTGGGGTTATTGAATTCAAGTGTGCCTGAATAATTGTTATATTCACTCGTACACTTTTAATATCATGATCAGTCTGCCTTAACCTTTCAGAAGCTTTAGGTATTAATTTTTTTATGGTGCATTTATGAATATTTTGGACGATAAGACGTGAAATTGACTTATTGAAAAGTGTAGTATTGATGGATATTGATTATTTCAGATGGGTTTCTAATTGAAGGCGCTGCTATCGTAACAGTGTTTTTAGTATATGTAAACTTTTAAACTCGAAACCCATAAAGATGGACGGAATAGTATAAATTTGTTTACACGAGTATCACTTTAATATAGATTCTCTTTTGATGTATTAATATGTCAGCACTGATAATCTTCCGCATTATCTTTGAGTGCACCATAGGTTGTCACATTGTATCAATTAATACATTTTTCTCCCTTTTTCTTGAATTCATCCCAGTTACCTGAGCGCTGTTCCGAACATACAAATTCGTAGACAATGATGTCACAAAATTACGGAATCTTTCCTCAGCGTGCTCAAACGATGAGACACGTTTCATGGTCCAACAAACGTCTCTCCTTTTGATGTTCCGCCACAGGCAGGACGTTCTTACACTTAAATCTGCCTCAATTACCTCCAACATCGCTTGGGGCGCAGAGAACTGTGCTTAGGGATGTAATTCAATTCCGTAATCAGCGCACCGACCTTTGCCTCGTCCCTCAGCCTCCGCCATTGAGCCCTCGCCTTTAGGGAGTTTCTGCGTTGCCTGTTGTCTGCTTCTCTGTTGTCCTCGTTGCCACCTGCCTGCGCACGAAACCCTTTCCGCCTGCTCGCTATCTGAACCACATCCTGCACAAACGTGAGTGGCATTACCTTACTTTCTTTGGTGTTTCCCGCGGAATATTTTCGGAGTTCTCTGTGAATAAGGCCGGTCTAGGTTACGTAGAGACGTGCAGTACAGTGTTGCCAGATGCCTCCAAGCAGTTACTCCCAGATGGCGTGGTAAATCCCACTGAAATTTAAAATAAACCACCAAACTCTTAAATATTCTAAAAGTTGTTAACAGATAACAACCGTTAATTAGAAAGATGTGTTTAAAATCTTTTAAAGATATTATCTTAAAATAAGTGTAGTAAATTAAAAACAATTGATAAAAAATATAAAATGTATTTTATGTTATGTGTAACTGAAAATCACAAATCTCGTAGAAACATACATTTTATATGAACAAAACAACCAATCAAATCGAGTTCGCAATGTACAATCAGCTATCCATTCTTATTTCAGACAGTAAATCAACAACACTTGTTTTCGTTGTTAAACATTTTTAACATTGCCGAAGTTGGTACGAAATTTTGACAACCACCAAACAAGCCACCCACGCTTATGAATGTTGTTACAACGTATTGTTATATTTCAATAAATATACCCACAATATTCAAAAGGAACTTTTTTCGTGTTTTGTGGTACGCAATTGAGTTTTTAATTTAACATTTAAAACACTCAAAGAAATCCCAAACAAAACATCCGTGTAAATTTACTCCCTAAAGCATCTATTAAAGATCAAAAATTTCTCAATTTATGGAGAAAATCCCTAACTTGTCAACACTGGTGTAGTATTGCCAGGTTAGGGGTGTTCGCCCTAATTCCGGCATCACTAGACAAATTCGTTTACTACGCTCCGTGAAGTCACTGAAGTTAAGCGAATTCGAGACTCAGTGTTTCCTGGTTAGGTGACAGACTAGGAACCTCGGAATATAACGAAACCGAGTTCCTGACCGAAGCGATAAATGGCTCTGACTGACTGCGACGTGTTGGCACTTGACAAAGAAAATAACGGATTACTCCATGCCACGCGCTCAACGCCCAACAAGAGTTCAAAAGACGCGTTGCGACAACAACGCAACAAATTAAAAAATATGTAATAAAAAATGTAAAAAATACACCCAACCAGAACGCGGGAATATAGGATGTAAAGTGGAGTCAAGCGAAAAGAAGGGGTGCCTTCACCAGAAGTTTACCTTATACCCTCACGTATTTTATTTAACCTTTTTTCTCATTTTAAAATCATACACCAGAGAATGCTAGCTATTTGATACGGTGTTAAGGTAAATACATAACGGAATGCTCTCACGCATAGCTCATTGGTCAGCTTGCTCGCTTTCCATGACGCGACCCCGGGTTCGATTCTCACTTCTCAGGCTGAGAAGACCAGAACACGACGTAGGGTTGTCGACGTCCTAAGCACACGTACCCCGTATCCCATGGCCACAAGGCCGGGTCGCTGCTGGTAGGCCCAGTCTTTGTCAGAGGCTATTGCGCCAAAATACATACATACATACACATAATGGGATGGCATAATTGAGAATTAGAGAGAAACAGCGAGTCATGTGGTGTGTGACGAATCCATTAACTACTCCTTTACCTAGGGACGTGATAGTTATCCATAAAGTAATTGTATCGTAATTTTTTTTTCGCAAAGAATGAAATAAGGATATGTGCTAGATGATAACACGTGGTCTGCGCTATCAAAGACGTCATACGAGTATTAGTAATAAATAGGGCTGTGATTAATATGCAATAAAAACAGCTAAATATGTACATAGTATATGTAAATATATTTGGTAATATATGCAATTAAAAAAGGAAAATATGCGAAAAAGTGTAATGTAATGTGTACGTGTACAAATAAATAAAAAGTGAAATGTGAAAAATACGTTTACAGCAAAAAAGATACAGAAATCATATAAATTGTTACAAGCGACAAACATAACTCCATATTTGCGCCGTGTGTGGACAAACATGGAGTTATGTTTGCTCGCACACGGCGCAAACATGGAGGCATATGCATAGGCGCTCGGCGGATGCACATTTGATTTCGACTGATACTGCCGGTGACAGGTCTTAGCGTGCTTCTCGAATGACTTCGTACGGGTCAGGCGAGCGGCAATGCTGATCTGTGGCCATGGCAACGTAAACAAATCCTTGGAAGCCCATTGCATCGGAGCAGGTCACATGATGTACCATAGCACGTGTGAGAGAATTGTCAGAGCCGGTGAGAGAATTGTCAGAGTCACTTACCCACTGACGGGACTGTAAGTGTTTTCGCGGATGAGGGGTGAATATACAATAAATATATCCAAATATATCCACCCAAATATGCAAATAATGCAATTATGATAATTTATGCGCAAAATATGTGAAATAAAAAAAAACTTAATATGATTGTAAATGCCTCAAAACGAGTACAATTTGTTGAAATAGGCTGTTATACTAGTTAATAGAAAAAAGATGCAAATACATATAAATCACAGCCCTAATAATAAAGGAGCAAAAAGAGTGATGGGGTCAAATCTGTAGCACAAATCCTTCGAAATTGCGAGTCTATTGCCACTCGGATCTCTTTAAGCAACTATTCCGGCACCGCGCGACGTTAATATTCCGAGGCTGTTAGTTGCGCGAAGCAGCTATGGTAAGAGGTAGCGTTGCCAGTGTTCCTCTCAAGCCCCCCACTCCACTCCCTTCGCTTGTGTTTCCCCTCCCACCCCCCAACGCCCCCGCAAAGTAATATCGTTTGAGAAGGCGCGCGCGCGCGCGCGCCAGATCTCTAAAGAGAGTGGATGTAGCGTGCTTGTGTTGGTTCTTTAGCAAGAGTTTCCCCGTTCGTCTCTAGAGGTTCGACTGTTTCTAAAGCTCTCGCCGTCAACTCCTCATTCCACCATCAGGCGGCTTCGCGCTGGTTTCCGAACCCTAGCCTCCACCCTCCTCGTTCCCCCGCCCCTCGCCATCACCATCACTGGCTCCTTTACCATCTCTAACACCACCGTCACTGATGCCATCATAGCAATCACCACGTCCTCGTGACCATTGCTCTTTTCCCTCAACACCACCACTCCACCTGCCTGTTATCTCCTGGATCTTCCACCCATCCATCACTTGTTACTCCATCGCGCCCCCACGCAATCACCACAGTCCCCCAGTCATAGCAATCACCACTACCGTCATGACCGTCACCACGTCCTCACGACCATTGCTCTCTCCCCTCATCATCACCACTCCATCTGCCTGTTCTCTCCTGGATCTTCCACTCCCCTCCATCACATGTTACTCCATCGCCCCCCACGCCATCACCACAGTCCCGCCATCACCACAGTCGCAGCCACTCCACCGCCCCGCCCCTTCTCTCCTGGCTCGACCACCCCCTCCATCACTTGTATGTCTGTGGCGCCACCACACACAGTCACCACCGCTTGACCTCCATCACCATTTCGCGGTGGCGATGGTGTAACTGTTAGTGTATTGGAGTGTTATACCCAAGTTTGCGGGTTCAAACCCGATCGAAGCCGTGAATTTTTAAGGGCGAAGTAATCCCTCGTACGCCTTCCTTCGTAGGGGAAATAAAGCCGGCTGTCCCATGTTAGTACATTTACTGCATGTAAAAGATCCTCAAGCCTAAATGAAGCCTCTGAGCAAATTCAAATTGCATGTTTCGTCGCCCAAGGAATACCTTCTTTCTTCCCTAGTAGGTGAAAGGAGCATAACGAAATTAGCGTGGTCAGACATCATAGCCTGAGTCTCTCTTCGTAAAATAATCCATTCATTCATCACCATAGCCGCTCTCATCGCCTCCATCGTCGCCGCTGCCTCCGCAGCCGTCGCCGCTCGGTGTTGCCGTCCCAGTCGTTCAGACCTTTTGTGGCTCTGCGTCTGGCTTCCTGGCGAATTCGTACGCGAGCCGTGAGAGGTATTGTGGGTATTGTACACGCATTGAGCCGGCGGGTGGTCTAATTGCAATACGCTCTGTGTGTTCCCCATCCTCTGCCAGGCGGCGTGTGAATGGCTAAAGTGCTTTCTGTGGTTTTGCTGCGGCGGTTCGATGTTCTATTCGGAGTCAGCGTAACGCTATTGAAGATGTACGCCAATTCTGTGAATCTGAAGTGATAATTCAGAACGCGTTGTCTTTATCAAAGCTTTAATTAAACTCTGTTTGTGGCGAAACGTCAAAGAGAAGAAATATCAGCTTGGCTAACCATGCTTTCAATACAGGTATCAACACATGCAACACATGCCCAGTTTTCGAATCCGCTTCGTCTGAAAACGCTTCATTTTACCAGAATGTACGCGCCTGTTCCGTACTGTTGTCTTTGTGTTGAGCGCCCCATTTCAATATTCATAGTGGAATAGTATTTGCATAGTTGTACGCATCTATTGGAAATAACGATCTATAACTTATGAAAATGTCTGAAGTAAAACGATTGTTTCCATATCATACATTCATATCATTTTATGCATTTTATGCGCATCAAAATCATTTCATTACTCTCATCTTAATATGAATGCATACATGGTTTTCATTGTAAATGCGTATTTCCCGCTCAATGTTTATTGAATTGTACAATAGGGAAATTAGGTATTTTATAAGTACTGACATTCAGTTAGGTGTGTTCGGTTGAAATGTTTGCTCGTTATTTTCAAAACGATATTTTGATTTTCTTTTAAAATTACTTCTTACTACAACTGTGAAGTTTGTTTCTGTCGATTTACTGCATGTGAATGTAGTTTCATATTCGTAATTGACGCTCGAAGACTTAAAAATTTATCTACAGGTGTGTATTTACATTTTTCTTGCCCAGAATTCCATTCCAAATGCACTATTTAATAACATTTAATATTTTTTTCAATTTATTATGATATATTGGTTATCCCTGTTTCACAATCTCGAATAGCGATTTCTCGATATCAACTATGATCTGAACAACTAGCTGGATCAATATCGGCTAGAGTCTGCATGAGATTTTAGGAAATCAGTTTCCCTGATAGACCATTTATGACGCTTCCTGCAATCAATTCCAAGCGCGTGCCAGAACAGTACATTTGTTATTATCCGAGGTCATTATGACCAATCCCTACCCCGGATAAACTAGGAAAATATGCACATTTTCTGCAAAGAACTGTACGTGCACCATAAAAGTACAAAATTGCAGAACGCATGAACGCTTGAACGCTTTTACCGCAGATTGAAATGAAACTAAGAATGACAATGGCAAACGACACTGTTTAACGACCGACTCCTGTGAGTACGGAGTTCCAGAAAATTACTTTTTTGGAATCGACGACGGCATCGCTCAACGCACATTTGGACTCGCCAAACAAGTAATAAGACTCTGCAAACAAGTAATTTACACATTTCTGATCCGTCTCTCGCTTTTTTACTGTTACACTGGTTTTGCTTTCTCGCCCTTATGGAGGTATTTCGTAAGAAGAGAAAGTTATGTACTCGTGAGCCGGAAAACGGCAAATTTTCGGCAGAAAAACACTTATTGCTAGGCCCCAGTAACGAAAAAGTGGATAAATCCTGTTGCTAAAAGTAGAAAAAATCTTCTAACTCGCGATGTAGCTAGAATACATGATTTATGAATCCTTGATACCGAAAAATTATTGACAGCAAAATGTCTGTCTGCCTGTCCGCCCGTCCGTCCGTGTCGGCGTGTCTGGTCACCACTATCGCCTAAGTCGTTCAGTCGATTTTTTCGAAGTTGATATTTCCCCTATCGATGTGAATGATTCGAGGCTTTGGGAGTTTGAAATGGATATTTTAATGTTTAATGGTACTTTACATATATCCTCAAAAGTGATAAACATATGAATTAAAAAAATTAAAACTTTTTTCTCAAAAAACGCTTCAATTCTTTTATTTTTTCCATGGATAGAAGTGATGTTTAAAATAATAGCGTCAGTCTCATTTTCGTTGAACTTTCTTAATTTTCGAAAACTGCAAATATAGAAATAATGCGAGAAAGTAGTATTTGCTGTTGTAGAACCAGTAGTTTATCTTAAGACTGCCTCGGTTGATCCGGAAATCGGATATTTGCGGAACACAATTTCTTTCAACAATACCCGCGACCTCGCTCCTAGTACTGAGTTATGAACTGACAGTCTTTATCATACTGTGACGTCATGCCGTTGCCATAATACACAGACGAGAGTGAGTTAAATAATTGCTGGTTTATTTACTACGTTCCTCAACCGAACAACCTTATTTACACATTTAATTTGACTTAAAAAGATCCCACTACTCGGAGTATTCTGTTGCTGTGGCTACCACACCACTACGCTCGAATATGACTTACATTCGATGGCGTGAAGCGCCGCATGCTACTTACGGACTCGCCCTTGACTCTCCCTGTTCTTACGGCAAACACATTGCCGGCCCTAGCCACCACGCTCGCGGCCCGCACCCAACCACGCATTCGCCGACTGGCTCCCGGCCAGAAGACTCAAGGCGAAAGAGATGGAAGCGTCGTCGCGCCCGGCGCAGGTAGCCCGCACCCCTTCGACGCTGCCTCCTGGCTTTTCCCCCAACGTCACATCCCCTCTCTCTATAAGAAAGGCTAGCTCGTGGACGCCTAACGTTTCGCCTACGTTGAAATTCGTTTGTATCCACGACGCTGCAATACAGTTCATCATCCATGTTTACTTCTATTTCGCATTATCCATACTTTTTTTAATGCTTTGAGATTTACGAAGCTTTGAGCAGTGTCGAAGCTTATAGGAGGTATGCCGACAGAAAATTGGAAGTGGCTTCAAGGAATTAATCAGGACCACGGGGTGTAGTTCCGGGAAGATGTTTCCTATCCTCCGTCATCTTTACTTCTCATTTCGCCCCTCTTTTCCTCTCCTCCTTTCTCTTCTTTATCTCTCTTTTCCTTTCTTTTTTATCTCTTATTTTCGCTTCTTATTTCTCTTTTTTGTGACTGATTTAGACTTAACTTTATCATGAGCATTTACAACATTATGGGCTGGTTCCTGAGTGTAGATGACGTGCTATTTACAAATATAAACTTCATGTAATTCTTAATGTTGACGATCCGGCTTATCATCAATCAACAACCAAAATATTTAAATGAATTTATTTAAAAAAATAAACAATGGCGAAAGGCATAGTTCTGAATACGCTTTCATGAAAATGATTATGCGCTGTTTTCATAAAAAAATCGTCGACCGAAGACACCTACAAGTTTGAAAATCACTGGTCATCAATTAATTTAGGCAAATTTTAAGGACACATTGTGAACGCATTATTAGGAAACTGTAATGGTCTCTGCATTACTTTGCACAAGACATTCACAGTCAATACTTAACGATATAGAAAATATTGAAATATCTCGACGAGATCTATGTTTGGTGAAATATGTTTGCTATGACGTGACAGATGTCTTCGTGAAAGAAACTTCACATCACCATTGCTTTAGTGAGGTTACGTTCATATTTAATCAAAATATACTTTTCAATCTGTATTTCCCCTAAATTTTGCTGCTATAATTTTCGGAGATTTGAATAAGTCTTGAGCAGGGCTTCTTTTTCTTTCATTTACGAAGCAAGTTTGTGTAGCAGTTCCATGTTGAATGGCTTAGCTGGGCAAAATATTTCAAGAACATTTTTCACCAATCTGCCACCCTGGAAGGTACGCTCTGTGTGCCTAAACGCATCAGTCGCAGTGTGACCGCGCCTGCGCTCTAGTGAGTAAAAGATTCGTCCGCAAACGGTCGTGTTCGCCCGAACGCGAGGTCGACCAAATAGCCTCCACACCAGCCGTCTCCCTTGGTTTCATCTGCAGCGATTAGTGCTAGATCATCTCATCCGGTCGCAGCGGTTTCCTCCAGATCATTTCAGGGCCTCGCTACTGTGTAACACACTTCCCAAACCGATACCTCAATCTCCACCGCGCCCACCGCTTCCCCCTTTCCGCCCCGTCCCCCTCCCCATCCCCTTGGCCACGGGGCCCTGTCTGTGCCGCTGCGTCGACCGCTCGCCCCAGGTTCATTAGCGGGGGTCGCAGTTCAAAGCACTGCCGCCACCGCGAACGCAGCCGGGGATAATCTTCGCCCCATCGCGATACCTCGCCGCAGGCCGAGCTGAGCGCCCAATGCGGCCGGGGAGAGGGGGGGGGGGGCTTCTGAATGCGGTAAGCTGCCTCAGAGCGCCACTCGCCCGGTATGTTGGAAGGTGGAAATGCCGGAACATTTTTTTTCTACTCCCATTGTATAATGCTGTCATTTGATAGCTGCAACCAGTTGCATAATGATACTCATGACGATACAGATTTCATTATGATACAGGTTCTTGACCAATCGCAGAGACGTTTACAACCAAGTTTTGACAATCATTGAGAATCGCTCTAATAAATTTTTCGTTCGATTGTGTAGGGCGGCAGCGATGGTGTAACGGTTAG
Source organism: Teleogryllus occipitalis (assembly GCA_011170035.1). Classification (NCBI taxonomy): domain Eukaryota; kingdom Metazoa; phylum Arthropoda; class Insecta; order Orthoptera; family Gryllidae; genus Teleogryllus; species Teleogryllus occipitalis. The sequence continues at coordinate 37,100 of BLKR01001294.1, forward strand.
CGTATCGGACTGTTATACACAAATTTGCGGGTTTAAACCCGATCGAAGCCGTAGATTATTAAGGGCGAAAAAATCCTTCTTACTCCATCGTTCGGAGGGGAAGTAAAGCCGGCTGTCCCATGTTAGTAGATTTACTGCATGTAAATGATCCTCAAGCCTAAGTGATGCCTCTGAGCTAAATTCAAATCGCCTGTTTTGTCGCCCAAGTAATACCTTCTTTCTCCCATGCTTGGTGCAAGGAGCGTAGCGAAATTTCCGTGGTCAGACGTAAGAGCAGGTCTCATGGCCTGAGTCTCGCCACGTAAAATAAGGCACATTCAATTCAATTGTGTACATTAAAATTGCATTTGATACCATATTAGCTTGTCAGTTCTAATGTCTTTTATTATTAGTAGTTCTTTTTGGTGGAACATTTAAAATAAATTGGATCGTAATTTCAGTTTGATCCTATTTGACTAGCGATGTTCTCCCTCGCAGTTGGACAGCCACCTGCGGCAATATGCAAGGGCAGGGTTCGGAAGCTTTCCACTAGGTGGCCTTGGTTGAATCCGGAATGTCAACTGCCACGAAACGATTCAATGTAAAAGTTTAACATACAAAAGTCGTAGAAAATGTACCGTATGAACTCGATGTAATGGGTATTAATACACTTGTGAATTTTACAATACTCGCTCGTACCTAGCTCATATTGTAATATCACACACATGTATTAATACCCATCATTGCATCATCGTTTCATAATGTACTATTATCTTGTTTGTTCTTGCGATGGTAGTTTTAATGTCTTGTCTTTCCAGATACAACCACAGTCAAATTCCGATCTGGATGTCCATTTTTATTTATTAGTTTCTATATTTAAGTCATTAATTTTGTAACCTTGTATTGCACATTTTTACGGCATTACGTTTCTTTGTCTCACCACTACTCTACATTAACTACATCAACTCGTATATTAGCATTCATTACACATTGAATCTGAAAAGGATTTCTCGTTATGTTCATACTCGTTCGGTCCCGTTAAGAATTTAATTAATATTTTAACACATGTGTATGCGTGACTTCCTTGACAATTGACAACTGGTCAAATATAATTACGTTTTACACAAGTTCCTAATTTGGGTCTTAATGTGACGTCTGCGTATTCGTATAACTAACTCAAGTGACGTTTAACTGAATTATAACCTTGTTACAGGCTTCGGATAGTAGTGCAAGAGTCTTTTTTTATTATTTGAGATAGGTCATGTGAAGTTTAGAATCTGCCTTGCTTAGGATGGGAATTCCAACAGGATGCGGAACTATTATTCGCGATCTACTGCTGTCTGTTTACATTACTGCCCAAACGCCTCCTGAAAATTGATCGCAAGCAACTGGATACCATTAAAATATCAAATTAAAGAAGATGATAGAATTTTCCATCCTTTTAAACTCTATAAACAAGCATATTGAATAGATGTCTTAAACTGTTCAAAATACTTCTTCGAAAAACCTACAGATAAATGTGCAATTTCATGTATTTTTCAATTATCAGAAAATACCATAGATGTTGCCTTGAACACGTAATAATTCATCATTACCGATTTTTTCTCAAATGTAGTTTAGTAGTACGTGTTTTTTTAAACTGCCAATAGTAAAAAATGTTGAAACATCCTATTTATAACGATTACTGGTTCCGGTGACCCGGCCTAGTATTGATTCCGCAAACTGCGAGTTGCTGGAATGTTATAGGTATCGCGCCGGCTATTGATTATCGGCTCCAATACCTCGCTTGGATGGCGCGCCTCCACTGGGGCAGTGGTGACACGCGATCATGTCCGAGTTCCACGCGAAACCTCCCGCAGGATGGAATGCTAGCAGCGCGACACAGTAGCGAAACACTGCACCCACATAACTCACTCAACATTTATACATCGAAGTGCTTTTAAATTAGTTTTTCGACACACCAAAATTTCTAGTTATCCAGATTCGTAGTTTTAACACACTCGGGACTGTTTTTAATTTCATAATAACGCCTGCAACGATGATGTCAATGACGATAATGTTCGCATACATATGTACACATGCTTGTGTGAGAGAGAAGCTTGTGCAAAATACTGAATTATTTTTAGGGCAAATGTTCCTAATGGAGTTTGCCTTTGCAGTCTCCTTTAGATATTCTCATACGTCTGCCGCGTACAGTCAAATTCGAATTTTGCAAGGTTATAAAGCTATTACCGAGCAAAGTGGCTCAGGGCGTAGCACGCCGACGTCGCATTCGGAAGGCCGGATTCAATCCCCGTGCCGGCCATCCTGACTTCATACCGCCCATCCTGACTGAAATTTTCGTGGTTTCCGTCGGTCATTCAGCCGAATGCTGGGATAGTTCTATTGAAAGGCCAAGACGAAACAGGCGTCGCTAGCCTAATTCGTTAACTACGTAAAGTCACGAAGGTTAAACAAATTCGAGACATCGTGGACTTTTGTTTGGATGACCGACTAGGAACTCCGGGATCTAACAACTGATGTCACTGCAGCGCCTCTGACCGGGAGAGCCTAGGTTAGAGTCCTGACGGTGGCAGGGTTTTCGACACTAGCTTTTCAGCTAGGTCGAATTCAGTCGCTGTCTGGAGGAGAATTCAAGCGGCCGGCTGCTCTGCGGTTTCTCCGATCAATACCAGGCGAATGCCGAAGCAGTACCCTAACAAACGGGCCACGGACCGCGCGCGATCTTTCCTTCCTCCCTGTCCTATCTCTCCCCTTACACACACACACACACACACACACACACACACACACACACACTAACATGCACTGCACTAACACATATTCCGGAATACCGGTCGGGAGCTTAGAGCTTGTCCCGGCTGGGGTGGTGCCCCGCTGGTGGGAGAGTCCTGGTTAGGAGGAAACCCCACTAGCCGACGGTAGGTCGGCACCGGATCTCGCCATCCAGCGGGGGAAGATCACCGCCATCTCCCGAGAAAAAAACATGCACTACACTAACGGGACTAATGAGAGAAGCAGTTGACGCGCCCGGAAACACGAAAAAATTAATCAATCAAAAATCCGGGATCTAACGGCGCCGATGTCGATTGCCTTTTATTGGACATATAATGGCTAAATACAAATACCGAAATAAAACTATTGTACTGGAGTTTCAGGCGCTATGTTTCTTCAAAAATCCTTGGTAGTAAATTTATTAACATAAATGCGCTTTGGATTCTGTAGATTTGGTTCTGTCCGAACGATAAACCGAAGCTGTAACTAGCTTAGTCTTGTGGTGGATTACACAGAGCTTGTAGGAATTACGCCGCACTCCAGTCCGGGCGCACATAAACGAACGCTGTTTTCTTTGAAGTAAGATTTAAACTCTCTCGACACACGAGTTTTATAAAACAAACAATAATACTTTTTTCGTCTACTGAGTCCCAGCAGAAAACAATACCACTGTTGTATATCATAGAGGAAGTGTCCGGTAGAGGGACGACTGACGTGGTTGACTGTGTGCCTGGTGGTAGGCGAAGCTACACGTGAGTGCGCATGCGTGAATCAAGCGCCAAGGACCTTTTACCGAACTGTGCAATTCGCTGGAGAAGACAATGATATCGTAGGCTTCCGCAGCCAGAGTCATGATCTGGGCTGTCCGGGTGACGCCGCATCGAAGGGTGAGATGCTAACGTTTCGAAAGACATGTCGCGGTCCTCTTCAGGGCTGTACAGCTCCAGGATGTCGGGCTCTCTGGTTTATAAAGCAGGTGGGTCAGGCTGTGATAGGTCGGACGGCAAGGGAAGTTTCATGAGTTTTCCGGACCGTACCATGCCGTCCGATTCCTGACCTTCGGATCACCCGGACAGCCCAGATAATGATAGAAGGTTTTTCCCTTTTCCGTCGTGCTACTCTCTCTCCACGCCAAGCGCCGTGTAACCACATGTGGTGGTGATGTTGAGAAGTGAATGATGATGAAAGATGAGAATAATGGATGGAGTGATATTCAGATGAAGGATACGGACACCAACCGCAGCACATCCACGTGGAGACGAACCCTTGAGTTGCGCGTGGGAATGGATGGTCAATGAGGTCCAGAGGAACAGCTGCCGGAAAGATCTTTGTGAGCCGAACCATGTATGCCCGTCCCTGCTCCTGAATTGCAAGGTATGGGGATGAGGGATCCAAATATAGGCTCCCGAAAAAGGCCACCCCTCACAAAAAACCCAGAGGGTAGGGGGCTGGTTCGTAGACGCCGGGCACAAAATGCGGCGTCGGTGGAACTCGTTTCAAGACGAGTGCGTGGGGGGCAGATGACGTAGGAGGTTATGTGACTCGGGCCCATATTAAGGTGCGTCGCAGGACCCTTCGGGGGTAACGATTCTGGTTTCCTCGCGACAAACACCGCAAAACTTGTCCGGCCATGTCTGGCGCGGAAGTGCTGAAGGCACGAGTAGGTGTTCGAGGTTCGGACACGGTGAAGTATGACGTATACTTCAGGGCAGATGGTCTGCCGAGGCACATGAGGTGCCCAGTTGTGAATCGGCCGAGTTGGTTACTCGCAGGCGCGGCCACAAGGCGCGTGTTGGGAGAGGGGGGCTGCGGCAGGTAGCTCCGACAAACGCCTTAGTGTGTGGTTTTAGTTACTGTAAATAATTTATTGTAAATAAATTGTAAATACCCACTCATGTCTGTTTTTTTGTGGCGTATATCCCTACCCACGACGTTACAATACACATGGCTCATTCCTTTCTTCGTTTTTTTATTACACATTCCAGTTCTGTTACACAATATTCCTGTCCGGTCAGCATTATGCATAACGCAGTGCCATAGAGTCGCATATGGAGGTCAAATATCGGTGCCTATCCCAGACGACAGACTTCTCCGACACAGGGATGCAAATGTTGATCCCACGTCATCACAAATGTCTCGATTCGAGTGGTGATTATGAGAAAAAATAGAGCAACACGTGTTGGACTTTCTGCAATAAAGTTTTACTGTGATATTGTGTTTACCATAATTTTTGTTGACGACCTAGAAAGACATGCTTTCTGAATGCGCCTGTAAATTACTTGTAAAGTATTTATAGTTCATGTCGCCAATAAGCCTGCGAGATTGTTGCGACAATATTATTAAAACCACTCTTTCTTTCGTTCTTTCTCTCTCTTTTTATCCTTCTCTTTCTGTATTTTTCTCTCCCCTCTCTCTCCGTCCCTCTCTCTCTCCTTCTCCCCCTTCCCTCTCTCTTTCCCTCCCTCTCCCCTCTCAATCCCTATCCCCTCTCCCTCCCTCTCCCCTCTCCATCCCTCTCCCCTCTCTCCCCCTCTCAATCCCTCTCTCTCCCCCTCTCCCTCCCCCTTCCTCTCTCCCTCTCTACCTTTCTCTCCCTCTCTCTTTCTCCTTCTCTGTCACTATCTCTCCTTCTCTCTTTCTCCTCTGTCCCTATCTCTCTCCCTCTCTCTCCCTTTCTCTCTCCCTTTCTCTCCGACCCCTTCCCTTCTCATTTCGCTGATGAAAACCCTTCGGCCACAAGGGCTCACAGGGCGAGTTCGATAACGGCGGAAGGGCTGTTTCCCACTCGGGCAATGAGTGCGCGCCATTATAAAAGCGCAAGGGCCCTTCTGTGGCGTGCGTCGGGACGCGAGGAGGCGCCAAGCGGAGGGGGAAAGCGAAAAAAACAGCGTTCGTTTATGTGCGCCCGGACTGGAGTGCGGCGTAATTCCTACAAGATCCGTGTAATCCACCACAAGACTAAGCTAGTTACAGCTGCGGTTTATCGTTCGGACATAACTAAATCTACAGAACCCGTCCATTGATTTGCAGCTGTTCGGTCGTGTGGGCGTTTCTTAAAAAGAAGCATAATCCGTGTTTCAGAATTCAAACTCTGTTTTAAGTCATTTTTAAAATATTTTTCGTAACAAGAATTATGTATGTGCAATTATATTACACAGATATTTTAAGTTTCGAGAAAAAATAGTGTTCGTATTAGCAAATATTTTTTAAAAGGAAGATAAAAATAGGAACAATATCTTGTTTTCACGTCGTTCCTCCACACTTGTCGAGCAGTCTTAGGAAAGAACCAGTTTCGGTTATTCTCCTATACTTGTTTAGCACAGTGTTTCTTCAATGTTGTTTCATGATATTTGTCGCTACGATCTTCAACTTTATGCCACATTTGTGGAATAAGTGCGCGGCAGTCTATATGACTGTCAGAGGTAGGTGAGGGAAACAGTTGAATGTATATGCAATATACTTGAAATTGTAAGATATTTGGAACTTTTTGCATCTAAAAATAATTCGTAAGGTGTGGAGAGAATGCAGTTTTCGGAGGGCTTTTCAAGGTCAGAGAGGAGAGAGCTGTTTCTTAACAAGCAACAGTGTTTTCCTGGTTTTTCTAGGGTTTTAGTTTGGAATATTTGGAGTTAGCGTGTATGGATAGGAGCGGCATTGTACGAGTAATGGCAAGCATCTAATAAGAGGCCGTATGTCGTAGGAAGAGAAGAATAGCAGTTTATTATGAGGTGGAGTTCTTGTGGTTTTTTTTTTTTTTCTTTTTTTTTTTCTTGTTTGAGTTTAAGAGTGTTGTGGTCTTTCCACGTTAGATAAAAGTCAAGAATGTAGCTGAACAGCGCATTTCTTAGTAATAAGGCGTTTGTCCCTAAGCTAACGCTATCTTGAAAATATCCGCAGCGGTTATTGCATTATTGTTGCCTTCGTTTCAGTTAGAACATTAAAATCTCCTCTTTTGATATTTTTCAATTTAAAATAGGATTTGGAAAGTCTAATAATACAAAAAAGTATTATATTATAACACTAATATGTGTTATGTCGAGCCCTTTCTAAAACTAGAAAAGACTTTACAGTTTTACTATGTGATTAATTCGTTTATAAATTTGTTCGTTTAACATTAAAAAAAATCATAATATTTCACAAGTAAATCTTTGCTGTTGATGTGGTTATTCTATAAATCTTGAAAATGTGGGGAACTATACTTCCTCTTTTAACAGTAGTGTTCATTTTTAAATTACACATCAAATCTTCACGATTTGGAGCACTTTATTAATAGAAACATCACTGAATAAATTTTAGAGTCGTTGACGCAAAATAATAATGTGAAACGCGAAAATAGCATTTGTGTATTTTGACGAAGTATGCGAGGAAGGAATTTTGTGTAATCTGTAACTAGAGATGCACATTTCCATTAAAACTGACAGATGAACTTAAGTTAAATGCATAAGACGCTAAGGTGGTTATATAAGTGGGTTAAAACTTCGTACAATACGTAGTCGTTGCGACTTGTGCTTAAATGTAATTAAACTGCTTTAAGTCTTGCTGCTACGTAACGTCTTCCACATTTTCATGCACCGCAAACCCCTTGACGCTTCTGAAGTTCTCTCGTAGTTCATTACGATTCATCTAGTTCACGCTTCTTTATTCAGTGCTTGTCACCGCTCAGGTTTCCACAAGAAGATTTATAACTTTGGTCTGGTCTGAATGTTTTATATAACTTATTTGATAATTATGTTTTGTACAAGATTTGTTTCTATTCGCAACGGTTTGAAAAGTCGCGGAAACTTCAGTATTTGAATGACATATTATCGTAAGAAATATCACAACAAAGTTTAATAATACTTATGTAAGGAGCTCACGACTAACGGTGTTTAGTTGGTTTATTTTTGGAATAAAAGCATAGTAAACGAGAATTATGAAATATTGAAAGAATTGGTAATTGTAATTTTTACGGTGATTCTTTTACTAAATAGTTCTGTGGACTTATGTAATCGTTGAAAGAAAAAATATATCTAATTGTTATTACACCAATGAAAATAATGTATAATTTTTCGCCCATAAACCTCTAGAATTGGTTGAAGTTTCTTTAAATATGTACTAGTCCATTGGTCAACCAGAACATGAGCTGAATCGTCAATAATATGATTAACTAGCTGACCCGGCGAACTCTGTTCCGCCTTAACAGCCGGTCCCATCTTTTTCTCGCGTCGCACTCACTGTGAGAAACTGTACTATCCTTGTTGCACTCGTGATAATAAAGCAATTGCAGATTTGTGTTTTTCTCTCAAACAAAGAATAATTTAAAAAAAACGCTCTGATAGTAAATAGATAATTAAAAAATCTATTACATAGCAGAGCGTTTTTTTTGGAATTGATTTTTGTTTAAGAGAGAAATACAAAGCTGTAATCATAGGGACCGGCTATTAAAGGCAATAAATAAGCAGATTTTGGAATTTATTAAGTTAAATTGTTTATTAGAAAATACAAATCAAACATTAAGTAGATTAATCATTCATTATTGTTCCTGAATTTTGGTGCATAGGTTGCACTCTTCAGTTAAGTACCTTCACGCGAAAACATGCGAAATCACGCGAAAACGTGCGTTCTTACACAAGAACGCTGTCGAACGGGATAAACAGTATCCTATGTCCATCTCCTGGCTCTAAGCTTCCTGCTCACCAATTTTCAGCCAAATGGGTACAGCCGTTCTTGAGTTATAAATAGTGTAACTAACACGACTTTCTTTTATATATATAGATATGTTGTGTGTGTCCATTTAAATGTATTTTTGTATGATGTCTTCAAATTTGAAAATATTTATTTTAAATATTAGTATCAAATTTGCCCACACTTTTAGTATGTATACGTTTTGTTCTGCTCTCATTTTGCCCTGTTTCATTGAACAGTATTTTCCAAAAAAAAAAGTTTGACAGTGTTCATGTGTGGGGATGAATGGAAGGCAACATATTGCTTCTAGTTTATGCTACTATTGTGTCCCAACAAACGTGACTGCCTTATTTCGACTTATTTGGCCAGACTTCTTTTTCACTTTTACGGAAAGAAACTGACAGGGTCTTTATGAGTGCTGTACACGTACGCGCGGAACTAGCACTGCCTCTCTGTGCCCGACATATGCGAAAATGTATCCTGCATATTTTACGCCAACAAGAACGAATCAGAGGGATAGAATCCTGCAATTCCGCGTATGTTTTATTCATGCTGCGACGAAAACTCGCGCCCAATTTCCTCCCACCGCAGGCGCTGTGGATTCCCAGAGGGCCTTGGCTTGGGAGCGCGTGGGAGGGGCGAGGGATTCCCCCAAAGGGCGCTTTGGGCAGCCAGAGCCCGCGGGGCTCCCACATGGCGCCTGCACGTACACATGTGCTCATGTTGGCGACAGCGCGGGTACCACTTGTGCAACCGAGGGCCGGTGGCGGGGGATTGTGCGGGAAGAAATATGCGAGCGGAGATGAAACATCTTGGCACAGGAGAAGAAAGACCAAAACACGTGATCTACATTTGAATGGTGTGCAGAAAAATAGATGAAAGAATTAATTTCTTTGTGATAATGAAGTAATTAATGTTGCAACGTAAGAAATGAAAAATTACTAATAATTATAATTTAATGAACAATGTTAAAGACAAGATAGGGCAAAAATCTCACGATATCTCAATCTTTCTGCTAGGCAAAAAACATTAGGAAACATTTTTACGTTCACATCAATTTGAATCAATGCATTTCCGACTTAACTCAATAGTTGCAACATACAGCATGTATTTTTATTACACAATATGTTTCAAATTGCTTTCAGGTTTGTGAATACATAGTAACTATCATTCCAAGGTCATATAAGAGTGAATAAGATGTATATCTTCTTGAATCGGGTGTTAAAAAAAATTGGAACTCATCTCGCTTTTGATAGATTAAACGAGTAAAAGCAATAGCAGTATACATATTTATCTGTCCAAGACTCCTGAAATGTTAAAGTGATGGGAATCGGGGAAGGGCTGCATGTAAGGTTGAGCCACGTGACAGCGAAGGGCTCTGACCAATGGGAATGCCCTGCAAAGGCAACGCATCAGATTGGGCGAAAGCTTCGTGGCGAGGGAGAATCCCGAAGGCAAAGGGTCGGACGTTGTGATCTAATGATAAAAACGGGGACAGAATCTTATATGGCTTCTAATTCAGATACAAATTCCTCGTCGAAGGGTTTTGAAGACGCTGATTATAAACCTGATATTAAAAGTACGAAAAACTACATGACTGATACAGCTGGATGACCAAATTTGTTATTCGTTCTTTCGGAATGTAATAGGACGTTAGGGCGTCTACGTTCACGGCGAACATTACCTCGAAAACCAAAATTGTTAATTTTTTACAGATCTCTGAGAGGTGTTTGCTTTCACTAATGCAGCGTATTGTGTTAAGTAATGTAGAACGTTCTTAAAGTATTAGCCGTAAAAGTTCAATCCGCAGATACTGTTAGTTGCAGCTTTTCTTCATTTTATTTGAAGAAATGGACATTAAAAACGGATACAACTTTTTAGATGTAAGGTAAATAGATAACTTTTAAGCGAAGTGAAGTTAAACCTGCGATACAGTTATAAGTTGGACGAATTTATGAAGTCTGCATTAAAGTTATGATTTTTCGATTGTTTACCAGTAGAAATACTTTTATTTAATACGTTTTTGAAACACTTTTGTCGTACGTCGCCAGTGCAATTACAGCGATTGCGTGAGAAGCAATCTGTAGCAATGCGTATTTTTAGAAATACTCAAGCTTCAGTTTCAAGTACATAGATTGTCCATCGAACTTACAAGATAGACGTGACAAACATTTACTGCCTATACTGATGAACGAAATTCTTAAAAATAAAAATGTGAAAAGCAATTCATTGTATTTGTACAGGAATATACATCTACTTTTGAGCTTATACCCCCATGTTGGTCATTTGGCCCCATCGTGCGTGAGCCGGAGGGTGTTGGTGAGGTGGGGTGGGGAGGGGTGGGACGTGCAAACTGTGCTGGCTGCGGAGGGCAGAGCCGGGGAGGGAGAGGGAGAGGGAGAGGGAGGTCCCTGCAATATTCAACAGTGAGCTCTCCGTGCCGCCTCCGGCCCTCGTGTCGATCATGTCAGCCCCGCGGACAGCGCCTGCCCGTCCGCTCGGCGCCGACACACACACACACACACACACACACACACACACACACACACACACACACGCTGCGGAGACCTTCGCGGCGGGAGGCGGAGCTGGAAATAAAAGAAGATGGAGTGGAAACAGGGTGAGAGACGGAGAAAGAGGAAGGGAAAGTAGGAGACAGGAAGTTAGATTGACGGGGTTAGATTAGATAGATAGACAGACAGATAGATAGTTAGATAGATAGATAGATAGATAGATAGATAGATAGATAGATAGATAGATAGATAGATAGATAGATAGATAGATAGATAGATAGATAGATAGATAGATAGATAGATAGATAGATAGATAGATAGATAGATAGTTCTCTTTGAGTTAATGCTCGGCGACAAACATGATTTCAACATTTACAATTACAATTACAATTAGTATTAGTGGTTGATAATCTAGTTCTAATTAATTTCTATTTATCTATAAATTAACATTTTCTTCTTACATTCCTTTGACTTACAGCTTATATAACACTTCATTACACTCCACTCCACTGTACTACACTTGTACTACAAGTATGTTAATGGATCCATTTTTGCACCTAAAATACGTATTCTCAAATTAAAAATAGTAAAAAATATCATAAAAGTTTCAGCAGGATAGCCGTTTAAATAAATGTTTCATACCAAGACGTACTTTTTTTAAATTTTTGGCTTCGTTTTGTCTCTCGGAGGTACCTCCAACAGAACTCTGTTTGTACCATCTGCCATTCTCCTGACATGTCACAGTTTGAACAAGAGAATCCACAAGAGAAACGGAGCTTATGAATGAAAAAGAAGGCGATCAAACTTTATGAACGACTTGTGAAAAATAATCGACAAGTGTTTTAGGACGTGCAGTGTTTTAAAAGAAATGGATGCGGCAAGTAGGTTTGTCGATATCTGATCCTGCATCTAAATCGGGAAGTGTTGGCCGGTGCGTCAATCGCGGCCCGAAGGACGCCCCCTCCGTTGCGACACGCCCTCGCCGCCTCTGTTGCCCCTCCGGTCAATCGCGGCCTCGAGTCAATCGGATCAATCACTGCCCGAAGGACGCCCCCTCCGTCGTGACACGCCCTCGCCGCCTCTGCTGCCCCTCGCATCGAAGCCAAGATTGCAAAGCAGGTGACTTTCGGTGTTTATTGATTTCGTTCGCGTTGCAAACCTTCCTATCTGGAGGCACTGGGAGAATAATTTTATCATGCATCTCTTTTTCTCTCGGTTGATATTGTTTATATTCTTTATATAGAAATAAATTATTTCTATCATGAATTTCTCACTCTCTCTCTTTCAAACTCTCTCTGTCTCTCTCTTTCTCTCTCTAACTCTTTCTCTAACTCTTTCTCTAACTCTTTCTCTAACTCTCTCTCTCTACCTCTCTCTATAACTCCCTCTCTCTAACTCTCTCTCTCTAACTCGCTTTCTCTCTCTCTCTCTTCCTCACTCTAACTCTCTCTCGTTTTTCTCTCTAAGAATCTCTGTCTCTCATTTTCATGACAAACAAGAAAAAAACTTCGTTCTATAGAACGAAGTTGTTTTCTTGTGTTTATATAGTGAAGTGAATAACTAAGGTTCACGAATAACTCCGCCTCCTTGACCCGACAACACGTGTTACCACCGTGTTATTGGTTTCAACACCGCACAATACCTTCTCTTCCCGGTTGAGAATGGAGTTGAAGATTCAGCGGTCTTCTAATAAGGTTTCCAACTGCTCTGTAGAACTGCTTCTCAATCCTCCTGATTCCATTTCCGGACCTGCTCGTTTAGTTCAACTTTTGTTTTGATTCTTGTTTCATAGACACGCATCTAGAACTCAACGTAACGTTTCTCCATGTTTCCTTGTAGTTTCCTTTCATAATTTTTAATTGATATATTTATTATAAAATCAAAACATTGCTTATCTCATATATGCCTGAATGGTAACATAAATATCGATATTACTAATGTTCAATCCGCGCCGAATTTGAAAGCTAACTTCAGCCACTTGAGAGATGTCAATGATTTTCTTACATACCAAGGAACTCTGCAAAACTCCCCAAACAAATAAACATTTCAATTTTGACTAGAAAATGCATTTCCATCTTTTCTCCTACTGCGACCGAATTCTCGTTCTCGGTGCATCACTGCCTACGTTACAACTGACATCATGCGACAGCAAGACTCCAGGGAAGAGGACGCACGCCTTTTACTTGCTGATGAGCAGTGCGCGTTCTGCTTTTTGGAAAATAATTGTGTGGTTTTGTTCAGTAGCACTTTTGCTTTTGCATAGCCTCTAGTTACCATCTGTTCTTATTCCATGATGCTCTGTACCCAGTTTGGACCAAAATATTCATGTTCGCATTTTGAGGTTACGTTCCTTGGTGCGTAATATCGTGATATAAATTCCACTCGTCGCAGGGTATAAGGTAAATAATAAATGGAAAGTTTCAAGAGTTGATGCTTTTGCGGTCGTTTCACAGCAAAAGAAGTATAAAACTTTTGTGATGATATAGTAAAAATGTTTTCACAACTTTACACGCGTAAGTGAAGTCAGAACTATGAATATGATAACATGGCTATGACTATTGAAACTTTTAACTTCGTGGGAATAAACAGAAACACTTCTTTATATTCTCCACAACTCTTCGTTTTTGTTTAAATTTGGGTTGACACTGATATTCACCGTACTTGATAACGTGTCGCTGTGATTCGAAGCGACAATTTGCCTTTCTGATTGAATACGGGCTGCTTCCAACTGTAATTCTGAGCGTAATCCTCAAGCAATTCGCGGAATGTGCTCAACGCAACAACGAAGCTGTGCACCGCTACAGGTGTGCGAGCGAGTTCCAAATTGTCCACTGAATTTCGAAATTCTCGATGATTCTCTGTATCATCAGTAGTGGCGGATTTTGATGACCTAAATATTGCCAGAAATGATCAATAAAATACTCTTAAAATGTTTTTTAAATGCCCTATAACCGAAGAAAAATGACCTAATTTTTTTATCAAAACCAGTTGGGATGAGCAACCGGAGCTTTTGTATATGTTATTGAAATTTCGTTCTTCTATTCGTTCTTCTATTGCTTCTTCTATTCGTTCAAGTGCAGTCAGCTAACTTTTGGTTTGGACTTCTCTTTACCAGGAAATCTTTGTCTTTAGTTGTCCCGAAATCGGTTGAACCGACAATGGCGCTGACAGGTGTCACATTCTTAGATTGCAAATAGCTGATAGCATTATAGAATGATCTTGGCTGTCCGGGTGACGCTGCGTCGAAGGCTGTGTTGCCGACGTTTCGACCATCTTTTCGTGGTCTTCCTTAGGGCTGGCTTGCAGATCATCCACATGATTCCGGCCGCGGAAGCCTACGATTTCACTGATAGCATTACATATTCTGAGCCAAGAAAGCGAATACGGTACTCAGGAATTCTGTGGAGAATATTTGTTGCATCTCCTTAATATTCAATATCAATTCAATATCACTTATTCAATATCATTTATAGTTCCCTAGTTTACGACGATTTTAAAACTATAATCATCATACTGTTACTTTTGTTGATGAGGTAAGTACATATTACTCACATCATCAGGTCTGGCATATCAAACACAACAGAGGTTGTGGACACAAACAAATCGCAAAATCTGCGAATACAAACAAATTCACGGTCGCCACCTGATTTAATCAGGAACAAAACAATTACTTTACTTTTAAAGCAATTGAACACTAAATATGCCGGCTGACCACGTTTAATAAGCCTAAGGTTCAGCGGAGTTAACACAGAAAAACTCCTAGGGCAATGACCTCGCAAAATGAAGTGCGTATATTCCAATAGGGAGTACGCTATACAGATTCGAGCTACTGAACAAACATATAGATTGCCAGGGAAAGAAAGGTTAATGATTACTATGAGGAAACAGTCAAAGTACATTAACCAACACTTTATTACAATAAATAACAAGGTTATACTATTCCTCGAACAGGCAAACACATATCTGTACTCGAGGAATGACACAGAATTTACAACAAGAAATATCATCAAAAAGGTAGTGAACGTAACAATACCAGTTCACGAGGACCCACTGAAATACAATAATAATACAGAATTACAAACAGCGTCGGACAAAGTATCCATTTTAGGAGTGCCGACGACTTACGCACATTATCAAAAAATGACAAAGGCCTTCACATAAGAGCCTTTCAATTACAAAAACTTACATAAATTGAATGAGACACTGTAATAAACATGAAAATATACCTTCAGAATACAAGCAAGAAGGTATTAAACTGAACTACCAAATTTAAACTTTAAGAGCTCACTTGAGCTAGAAACAACAATGAAAAACCTACTGTATTACATGCCCAGTTAAACTAGTAAAATAACAAACAGGGAACAAACCACACATGGCAACTTTTCTGGGTGTCACACTCAACACTTTGATGGAATTGGATTGGATTTTGATGCGCTGACACTTTATACCTCACACCTATGTGTGTGTGCTGACTTTTACCACACAAAGCTGCTAAACCAATGGCCGACCAAATGCCGACAGCAGCTTGTTGCCCGAGCTGCGTACAACAAGCGAGCTCACGGGGCCAAGGACGGAGCGTACAAATGAGCCACGGATAGACCGTACGGGCTCTAGCTCCGCCGACAAACAAGTGCTCCAGAGGTCCCACGCGTCCAGCGTCTTACTAAGGACGTGAAGCTAAGGGATGCTGCAACATATCAACACAAACAAATTAGATAATGTGCACCCACTATATAACAAACAAATGATTGCGCCGCACTGTGCCTAGACACGCAATCATACGCAATGCCGCCGCCTGTAACAAATAGGCTCGACGCGGGATGCGTTTACAACCTTCTGACTGCCCAAATATGGCAAGTACAGATACACAACAATTAAAGTGAACTGAGTCGCCGCCAACAAATAATGGCTCGACACGAAACAGTCACGACAATCCAAAAGCAAAAATCAGCACAAGCGCAACATCAAACCAGAAATTTACAAAATATACATAATTCTAAACATTATATACCAATCCAATTCCATCTCAAATACGGCATAAATGCCGCTACAAAAATTCCTTACAACAACATAATGTAGGATTACACCTAAAGACACCCGTTACCATGTTACCCTGTCGGCCGAAGCCGATAAAACCGACGCGCGGTCGGGCGGAGTCGACGCGCCGAAGCAATATGGACCCAAGACCTGTCAATAGGTAAAGCCGTAGAGAAAGCGCTCGCAGGCGCTTAAATAGATTCTCCCTGAGGGGAGAGGGAACAACAAGCATCGAGATGTGACGAGTCACAAATCGATCGTAGTACAAAGAACAAGCAAAAACTATTGGGCGAGCAACTTGTTAGGCACTCATAATAAACATTCTTAGAAATTGATACGTACTAGCCCTATCTAGCGGGCGGCAGGCGAACTATATACCTGCATACAAATAAATTCTTATTTTGTTAATAATTTTTTGATTCTAAGGCTATGAGGCCAAACAAGGTGTCTAAAACATCACAAAATTCATGTAAATTGCATATTTTATTAGCCTGCAAGGCTAGAACATCTGTATTATTTATAATAAATGAAAACCTGTTTTATAATATGAAATTTTTCCATCCTAATTTTTCAATTTTCCTTTAGACCCAAATGATTTGTCTAAAATGTAAACCATATTAATAAATACACCAACCTGAGTCTGTCTATGGCCATAGACTACAAAAACATACACTTTTAGATGGATTTTTTCCCATTTTATCATAAGAAATATGACATATACCAGTGCAATGAATAAACTTAAATTACAAAACTAACTACAGTACAATGAAATATTCTTCTCGGGTGCATAGATGGCTTCTCAGATGTCGATGAGAGGATGCACTTTTGGAAAGTTAGTTTTGAAATTTAACAATACCGGCAATAAAGTCACGATACGTGGAAAGATATTAAGATCTTACAATAACAAAATAGATTTATATAAACTGTGTTAAATCACCTTAATTAGTAAGTTGAGCTTACGTATTCCACTATTTATAAATAGTATAAATATGCAGGATGAAATAAACATGATAAACTATACTGTTCGACCCTGTCCTGGGTTTTGATTCCGTGCTTACAATGGAATAGAATTAATTCGTTACTACGTATCTAAGATGCATCTAGCACGGTTTCACAATACTTTGAATGTATCGAAAAGTTTTGGACGCATTAATCACCATTGTATACGAAGTTTTAAATATATTTTCAAAAGAAGTATTATAGATTAATTAAATGGTTAAAACCAATACAGAACCGCCTAACGTATGTTTTCCTCTCGGAAAATGTTCGTTCATCTCTTCACTCTTTTAGTATAAGCTTCATAGTTCGAAATTAAACTAATTTCGATGTTCATAACTGGTGAAAACTGTTTTCCAATTGTAATTGTCTTCCAGCCATTTAACAAGGACACAATTTAACCCGACTGTTTCAACTCTCTAATCGGTAATTCCTAGCAGCCGGGTCAACTACGGAGAGGTCCTAAAATATCAAACAGAGTTCAATTCCAGTTTTTTATGATCAATCAACAGCATTTATATCTCAAACCAATACAATATTCTTTCATTCATGACCATAAGATTTCACAAAAAAAAATAAAGAACGTATAGGAAATTTGATTGATTGATTGATTGAGTTTAAGGGCGCTTCAACGGCTAAGGTTATTTGCACCTATAAGAAATTTGAGAAAACACATCAGTTATTATGAATGGCAGTTGTCTGCCAGATGAATTCTTGAATCTTATCATAATGCAAAACAAGTTTTACATTGTACAAAGTATTATTAAAATTTTTTAGCCATAGCTACGCTATTTTGTATATTTAAGTGGTCTATTTTACATATTCATGGACTTTTGATTATTGTGTAACTGTTTTTCATTGAAATATTTCGTATATTGAATTCGCTCATTGGATGCATGCTATCCGCATTCCATAGTTGTCTGACAGCTGGATAATGCACCGGCATTATTCACTTCCTCTGTTAATAGTTGCTCGGTTTTCCGGAGAGAACCTATACGAGTTAAACAATGAGTCAATGCTGATGACTAGGGGGCGGATATCAATGAAATGTCCTTTTTTTATTTTCTCTTGAGAACATTTTAGTTTAGAAATTAATTTTATGTAATGAAAAAATGACACATTTGTATGTTCAGATCAGCATCTCTTGCAGTTCCTCTTTACTGCCTCTTTTCTCAATCAATATTTACGTTCATGCTGAGCTCTGGGTTCACTCTAAACATGAAATCATCTCACAAATCCTAAAACATTTTTCACGAAAGTATCTCGAAATCAAGCATACCGAAGATAACGAATCATACTTTTAATCCTTTGTAGGATGTGAAGGCGATAACTGTTTATAAATCGGTGTGCCCTGTGAGTCTTTGTGTTTTCTAGAATAGGCCTTTTTTTTTTGTTGCCGAGTTGTAAGCTCTTCTTTTGTTATGGTCTAAAGAAAAAATATCGCTCTCTTTAAATTATAGATACTAGAATACTCTTAGAAAATCAAGTTTTTAGAACTATACCGTGTCTCCTTTCATTGAACTGCTTTACAAATTCAAATAAAAGGGAAGTGAATATTTCCTTTTGTACCAGATACTCTCTAATTAATCGCTTATTCGGAATGCCACAGGTTCAAAGACGAATATTATACTTGTGATTTCTGAAAGAAACTCCGGAATCTACTGAAAAAAGTGAAGTTCGCGAATACTTGTACAATATTTGCGACATTTTCTCCATCCCCGCGTTTTCAACGTCAAGCTTCCGTTGGTTTGAATAACGCAGCAAAAAACAAAAGCCAAGTTTAACTGTTATTGTAGTCGGTTGCACTGTAACATTTATTTCATTTATCATGCTGTTGAATGCTTTAATCTTCTTTGCGTTATTACAAGAGTTATTTCACATTTACCACCCCACGTAACTTTTTAAGGCAGAGGTTTTCACTCTTACTGACCTCTTGGCCGTGAGCGCGTTGCGCGGCGCTGGGGTCGTCGCCCGTTTAACCAACTGCCGCCCGTGGGACTGACCCAGTACGCTCCGCCACCTCTCTAAGCGTTGCCCGCCCCCGCCCCGCCCCACCCTCGCCGCCCACACTGCCCCCGCCATCCTTGCCTTGCCCTTCGGCTCCCCGCCTGTCCATCCCTGCCGTCTCCACCGCACCCTCTGTTCCGTTTCCACTCTATCCATTACCACCCCCGCCCGCCACTCCTACTGTTCCTGTCACCCACCGCATCCCATTTCCTTTTTTTCTCTCCACCGCTGTGCCGACCCGACCTTTCCCTTCTCCACACCCTCCGCCACCTCTCTAAGCGTTGCCCGCCCCCGCCCCACCCCACCCTCGCCGCCCACACTGCCCCCGCCATCCTTGCCTTGCCCATCGGCTCCCCGCCTGTTCATCCCTGCCGTCTCCGCCGCACCCTCCGTTCCGTTTCCACTTTATCCATTGCCACCCCCGCCCGCCAATCCTACTGTTCCTGCCACCTCCACCCCTGTCACCCTCCGCATCCCATTTCCTTTTTTTCTCTCCACCGCTCTGCCGACCCAACCTTTTCCTTCTCCACCCCCTCCGCCACCTCTCTAAGCGTTGCCCGCCCCCGACCCACCCCACTCTCGCCGCCAACACTACCCCCGCCATCCTTGCCTTGCCCTTCGGATCCCCGCCTGTCCATCCCTGCCGTCTCCGCCGCACTCTCCGTTCCGTTTCCACTCTATCCATTACCACCCCCGCCCGCCACTCCTACTGTTCCTGTCACCCACCGCATCCCATTTCCTTTTTTTCTCTCCACCGCTGTGCCGACCAGACCTTTCCCTTCTCACGGCCCCTACATCTCCACCCCATCTGCGTGCGCCAGCCCCACACCCCAAGCACCCCGACGCCCCCGCATCCCCCGTCCCGGCTCCCCTAATAACCGCGTAGCCGCGCGGACCTTGATTAAATTTCGCCGTGCGCACTTAACCCCGAGTAAACAAAGCGGAAATTAATTGCGTTTCCGCCGCGTGGCCCTTTCGGCAGTTTTTGCCGCGTGAGCCCCAACGCCCCCTGGGGGCGGCCGCGGAGGGGACGTGCGCCTCGGCCCCCCTCCCCTGCTTTGAAGGGTACCCCCGCGGGACGGTGGAGGTCGTAAACCCGTCTGACCTGCTTTTTTCGCAGCGTTTTTGTATTTCTTGGAGGGCGTGTAAAGTGTTTCCAGAATGTTTGCCGAGAATAAGGTGGTCGGAGTGTTTTGAGTGTCGTGTACTTACGTTGCGATTTTCTTTTGAAAATCGGAAATGAGTGATGTTTTAGTTTTGAAAGGTTATCTGTAAAAAATGTGACAGAGACTTGTTTGTTTTAACGTGAAACTCATTCGAAAAGAGAATTAAGTAAAAGGTGTGTTATATTAAAGAAGGTTCGTAGTTAAATTCCACAAAAGCAAATTGCATAACATATGTCCCAGTTACTGTCACTTCACATTTATTAGCTTATGTGACTTTTATATTAAGACTAACATTTTCAACAGTCGACATTACAGATAATCTTCATCGATAATGCTTTTACATAAAAAGAACCAGGCCTGAAATTGTACAAGGGAATGTTTCAGCATATTTGTTCCAAAAAGTGAAGTCTGGAAGAATAACATGAAACCATGAGAAATATAGAAGGCTCTAGCAAAAAAATTAGTCGTAGAAAAGGCTTTTTCGTAAGAATAACTTTGTGGTTGAATATTTCAATGTGAATATCAAATTAATAACAAGTTTATTAGAACATTTCTATATGGTGTAAGAACCTATATGGTCTCTTTGGACTTTTTTAATACAGGGGCATTAAGAGTATGATATCCCCGCTATTTGAAGGACTTAAATGATTTGTTTTAAATAACACATCTGGTTTCAATACAAATTGTTAAAAATTTTAAAAAGCATCATATTCAGAAGTGCTTAACGACTTCAAATGACCAGTTCGAAGGAATTATACATTATTTTTTAACTTCAGATTATTCTCACGCACCATTATTCTAGTGGTCTTACTTGTCTCTGATGATTCACTCAGCCTTCAATGGTTACAAGTACAAAGTAATTATGCATTTAACGGATTTCGTCGTTCAGCAGCGGTGGTGTGCGGACGTGCCCAGCTCCGCTGTGCTTACTAGCGCTCAGTCCCGGCTTGTTCATCTACTAGGGAACATAGTGCCGAGTGACTGCGCTCCCGCAGTGCGTAGCAACGAAGACTGGTGTTAGTAGTGACCAGTCTGTCATGCGACACGAACTCATCAACAGGGCATGCTATTAGTCAAGCCCTGCTAACGCTTCACAATAGTGACATCAACAATTTCACCAACGGTGACGAAAATCCGACGATGCAAGTTCCGCCATCAGAGGAAGCCATGGACGTACAACCCGGCATGGCCCCGCCCCTGACCAACATTCAAGGAAACGCGGAGGTTACTCAGTCAACAGGAGCTACAAACAGCACGGAGCATCAACCTTCAACATCAGGAGCAGTGAGAAAAAGGTCAGTCTGTGAACTTGATGATTTTCATAATAAAAAAAGAAGTGCGGAATCCAGCAATTACAGTGATCCATCTGCTGATGATAGTGACCTTCAATATAACGTGCCAGTGAATAACAGATTTCATCTGCTTGCTAGTAAAGACTCCATGCCCGAGGACACAAGGTTCGAGTATCTAAATAATCAACAAGATCAAATTAGTGTATCAAATAGAATCCCACCAATATTTGTAGCCCGCATCGAACAAGTTAATAACTTTATCAAGGAATTAAAAATTAATGTTACCCAAAATTTCGTAGCAGACATCAAAAACAACAAGGTTAAAATCAGTGCCAACACATCTACAGACTTTCGTAGCATAATCAAATATTTAATACAAACTCAGAGAAATTTTCACTCGTTTAAAGACCCATCTAACAAAAAATATTCAGTTGTATTTAAAAACATACATCAGTCAATTACGGAACCCGAAATCTTCTCAGATTTAAAGCAACGCTACCCATCAATCACCAAAGTTACAAGACTACTAAAAGACAATAATCCAGTTCCTGTTGTGGCCGCCGAATTTAACGGAAGTGAACCAATAGAAACAATCTTAGAAATAACTCAAATATGCAATCATCGGGTGAAAACAGAAAGACGTCGAAAACCTCAAGGCCCCTTGCAGTGTCAGAGATGTTTAGATTACGGTCACACGAAGAATAACTGTAATCATGTTATCAATTGTGCTTTTTGTGCCGGAAATCATTATTCTGTGACGTGCCCCAACAAAACTAAAACCCCTATCTGTGCGAACTGCAACGGAAATCATCGAGCGGACATACGAAATCCAAACTGTTCTTATTTTAAAGAAATCCTTGAAAGAAAAAACAATGATCGCAACAAAACTAATAGAAATGAAAACCCTCAAAACTCTCAAACCCCTCCCCCACCCCCTCCTCCAAATCAATCTACAGAAAACTTCCCAAAATTACCCCAAACCAGTACTCTCCGAAACTTCACCCACATCTCAAACTCCAAAAATCGAATCCAATCCAACTCACAAAATTCTCACACCCACTCCCAGTCCTCTTCCCATCCAAATGATTCTGACTCTAACAGTCCAATTATCAACACAATAATCAACTCAATCACCTCATGCATCATTAATTTCATAAATTCTTTAATCCCTACCATCATCAGCACCATTCAAAACTCTGTCACCGCTTATCTAAGCAATAATGGTGTCAACTCAACCCACTAATAATATATCCATCTTGAATTGGAATTCCAATAGCATCAATAATAAAAAAACAGAACTAATTCATTTTCTGCATCATCATAAAATTGACGTAGCATGCATAACTGAAACACACCTGAATAAAAAAAATAAACTATTTATTCCAGGTTACAGCACTTATAGAACAGATCGAACGGAAAATAGGGGAGGAGGGGTACTTATCGCGGTCAAAAATTATCTTTATCACCACCAAATTAATCTACCCGACACACCAGGAATCGAAACTGTTGCTATCCAAATATTTATAAATAGTCAACCATGGAAAATTATAACAGCTTATAAGCCCCCCACAGCCAAAATTATAAATGCAAACTTTCCTAATTTATTTCAACCTACCGAGAAAACTTTGCTGTTGGGTGACCTTAATTCAAAACACGTAAGCTGGGGGTGTCAAAATAATAACCACAACGGGAAAGTCCTAGCTCAACTAATAAACAATTCAAACCTAAGAATACTCACCCCTTCGGAGCCAACATACCACCCTCAGGATCGTACTCGTAAATCGGACATCCTTGACATAGGCATCACAAATACTAATATCAAATTTTACTCCACACCTACTTTCGAACTTGGCTCTGATCATATCCCGGTAATCATTACTACACACCAACTTATACCGCAACACGCCCCCGCCCCTAAACCAAACTCAATAAAAATTAATTGGCACAAATTTCAAAAAACAGTAATAAATTCCTTACCCAAAATAAAAATATTAAAAACCCCGTTGGAAATAGACCAATCCATCTCTCATTTCAACGAAATGATACACTCTACTATAAAAAGTACACAATTAACTACTCCACCAGGCTCAAATACAACCAGACATAAAATACTACCCAAAGAAATATTGAAAGCAATATCAATAAAAAACAAAACTAGAAGACTTTGGTACCGATTAAGAACACCTGAACTTAAGAGGGAACTAAACCTATTAACAAATATCGTAAAGAGACTTATAACTAACTTCAATAGCCAAAACTATCATAACTTAATCCAGTCGCTCAGCGTCAGTAATAACACCCTGTGGCAATTCACACGAAAAATACTTAAGAAGAAAAACACGATACCTCCTATAAACTCAACAACAGATAAAGCATACACATCCTACCAAAAGGCAGAAGAACTAGCAAGATATTTTGCTTCAACTTTCACTGTCAACAACACTAATTTCCATCCTGGACACATCACTATAACCAAATCAGCATCAGAACAAGAATATGGACCTCACCAAAAAATACACTACATTTCACCCTCTGAAATTAAAAAAATTATTAATAAACTGCCTCTTAAAAAATCACCCGGACACGACAATATAAATAATATCGTATTAAAACATTTACCCCCACCAGCAATAGCCACCCTCACAAACATCTACAATTCGTGTCTCAGAATAAGTTACTTTCCGCATACCTGGAAACATGCTATCATTATTCCTATTTGTAAACCGAACAAAAATCCTGCAAACGTTGACAGTTATCGTCCGATCAGTCTATTACCATCCTTATCAAAGATATTCGAGAAAATTATTCTTAAAAGATTAAACAATTACCTACACATAACGAAAATAATTCCTAAAGAACAATTTGGATTTATGGAAAAAGTGTCTACTCAACACCAGTTACTAAGAATTTCCGAACACATATACACAGCATTCCAGAAAAAACATCACACAATAGGCGTATTTATAGATATCACTCAGGCGTTTGATCGGACATGGCACCAAGCCTTAATGTACAAGATTAAACAAATTGGCACCCCATACTACATAAAATCAATTATCAATAGCTTTCTCAACAATAGAACTTTTTCAGTGAATGTTAATAATCATCACTCCAACCCTAGACTAATTAACGCAGGACTCCCCCAAGGCTCACCACTTTCACCCACACTATTCAACTTATACGTTGCAGATCTTCCTAAATTAACGAATATTCACATAGCCCAATTTGCGGACGATACAGCAATATTTTCTTCTGGCAATTCTATCATTGACATCAGAAATAGATCTCAACTATACCTCAACTTACTCGATAGCTGGGCATCCAAACTTAAAATACAACTGAATTCATCCAAAACCGCAGCAAAAATATTCACACTAAGACCCTATACCTACCCCACCCCCCTAACAATAAACAACAATCAACTAAACTGGTACCCCCATAACAAACCTATTAAATACCTTGGATTAAACTTAGATACTAAACTGAATTGGAAACAGCACATAGACGAAAAAATAAAACAGGCTAAAATAAAACTACTACAATTAAAACCTTTAATCTATAGAAACAGTCCATTACCATATCATTCTTCAATTGCAATATACAAAGCCATTCTAAGACCGCTACTGCTATATGCTTGTCCCATCTGGATAAATTCCGCAAAAACCAATCTAAAGAAACTACAAATCATTCAGAACCAATTTCTCAGAACCATCACCAATGCACCGTGGTTTGTCACGAATCATCAGCTTCACAAAGAACTCAACTTAGAACTTATTGAACATCACATCACATACTTAGCCACCAACTTTTATTATTATTTACCTCAAATCTCTTCCCTTGCAACCTTTAGACTCGCTAAAAACCCAAACCATACCAGAATAAAAAACAGATACCCCTACAATATATTCCTTAAAACCTTCTCCGAATTTGAACCAGAATAGAGGACCCAATAGGGCATCCTCAACCTTATGTTAGAATTAAGTCTTAGAAATAAGTTTTAAATATAAGTTAGTAAGTAAGTCTATCAAACATATGTAAAGTTTATACTACAACTGACCTATGTACATCCATCAAAATCAATAAACAAAAAAAATGCATTTAATGACTTACATATATTTTAAAAAACAATGGACTTTTTAGAATTAAATACAAGTATACATATTACAAATAATCAACCAAAACATTTTGTCGTCTCGATCAATAATGAATGTCTCTATGTACTGTCTCTATTTCATAGCATTCAATTCACCTCAACACTGCACTAGATATGCATTTCCCCTATTTTTAACTTCTTTGCCATTTGATCAAATCAATGCCTTTGCCTATTTTGTCAAATCAATGCTTTTGTCTATTTCTTTGCCTAATTTTGCCAAATATGTTTTGACTCGCCACAAACATGGCTTTGTTATTTACTCTTTCCAGTTTCCTAAAATTCTCCACCACGACGCTTTCAAGTTTTTTGCTTCTTTTTACTGCCTACTTCATTGCTTGTGTTATCGACCACCTCTTCCGATTATTCGATTAAAGAATAAAAACGTAACGTTTCAAAATAGGAGGTATAAAATAACTGTTACAGAACTTTTGCATTTCGGGTAATTCGCTTCAAAGGGGCTGCAGTTATACAGAATTCAAAGCTTCCATAAATATAGAATACTATTGTTTTAAAAAAATATAAATATTTAATTTAAGATTATCAAGTAGCTGTCTCATTGAATTCATTAATTAATATTGTCACCATTTCGTGACCCGTGTCCCTCTTCAAATCTTCTCTTGTTACTTCATTTCCCCATTTTCTTAAATCTCTACACCACACCTCTTGCAGGTTCCTGTCTGTGCTTATGTTATCGGCCGCGTCGCCTGCAGGCGCGGAGGCGTCGAGTTCCACAAAAACGCCGACAGCTCTCCACAAGTTTCGTTCGCAGCCCGCGCGGGGGCGAGCGGCGCTGCGATCGTTTTCTTGCTGTCAGGCGGCTTGTCGGGCGCAGCGCCGGTGGGAGAGGGAGGGGATAGGGGAGGGGGAGGGGGCGAGTGGCGTATGAGAGTGGGTTTGACCGCCGCCGCTAGGGCGCGAGGATCTGAACCGAGGAAAAAGTGGAGCGTGGGAAGGACGGGATGGGGAAACGCTTCGAGTGGGTGATTTCGGTGGTACTGAGTATGTGATAAATGAGCGAAACGTTGTTCACAATTACATTACATGAGTGAGTCGCATTGATCTGTTGTTTTTTTCTTTACATTTCGTTCATTGGCATGGGTATGGTGTGGAATTTGTTGGGAAGTCTTTGAGGTGAAGGTCATGTTTACATTCAATTTAATTTTAGATAATTGATTGTACTTAACATTTGTTATATTATTAAAACAATTATTTTGAATTACCATTATTTATTAACAGAAAAAAATTAGCACAAGTTTTATATTACCAAATTATACTCCTATGCATTAAATTGATTTTGGAAGACATTAATAAAACAATGTAGGCTTTCACGGCCGGAGTTGTAGTCAAAGATTTCTTCCGGGTTGAAGTCACCGGGGAACCTTCAAAGAGAATTCTTCGTCCGAGACCACATCGCCACTGAGGATGTTTGCCGTAGTTGCGGACGAAACGTATGAAAATATGTTTTCCAATGGACCACGGCCCTTCAGCCCGGAAGAAATCTTTGACTTTGGAAGACATTGTTTATACTCTAAGAAGTCAATTTTCACAACAGAAAATTAATAGTTCAAAGAGTATTCTTCGTGCAATCATCTAATTCTGTTTTACGTTTTATTTTCTCTGATGCTTTGTAAAAGATTTTTATAGTATATTCTTTATTCACCAAGTGTGAGGAGGATATGTTGTCACCCGTAACCCGCACCTGGATCCGCAACTGATTTCATTTAATTCCGATTTCCTCGAATTTGTATATAAGAATGCTTAAAAAGAAGCAACACTGGCATAGATGCATTTTACAATTAAGATAACGTCAGTGAGCATTCGGAATTACTTCTTTTCTTAAGGCACTCTGACATTCACTTGTAGTTGAGGTAAAAAAAAAAGAGGGAACAAGCCGACTTCTGGATTAGTCATTGTGACAGTAGCGACACCTGACCCGGCTAAGGACCATGCTCTCTTAAGTAAGTGTGGTATAGCAAACCCGCTATCCTAGAGAGGTAAGAGAGTTGAGAACTTTCCAAACTACGAAGACTTAAATGCAAACTTGCATCCTCCTATATTGTTGATATTTTCATTTTGATAGATGTATTTTTTGTTGTTTCAGTCTTAACGTATTGTTATTAGTCTTTTTTATAACATTTTTTTTTTTTTTTTTTTTTTGCTTTTGGCTTAAAAAAGAGCTTCATACGCGTTTCAAAATAGCACAATGTTTGGGGGAGCAAATAGCTCTCTGATGAAGAAACCTTGTGGTTTAATACTCTGCATCTTGGGAACTCGAGCTGCCTGTATAAAAATGTAGTGAGGCGAGTTTATTTTCCCTTCTTTGTTACTAGAGATCACTGCCCTGCACCTTTTGTTAAGGCACCAACATTGCGCAATGTGTCAAAACAGAAAACATACACTAAATCCTGAAAAGTATTCACAGTCGAGACTAGCTAATTACAGCTGCCTTTGGATTGCCTCGAATGTTGAAAACGTCGGGAAAATGTCTGTTGAGAACGGTCCCGATTCCAATGTAACGAATCGTAATCCAGGAGGGCGAGCACTGTGCTTTCGCCCGCCTTTCAGTGTAGGAAATGCTCTAATTACCTCTAAGCCCCGTACTCGTTCGCTTCCTTGGCCCGGACGTGTGGAATCGACGTTCTGAACAGCAGCGGCGACGCAAGGACGATTAGCCAGCCTTTGATAGAGAGCGAAAATTTGCTAGTGGAGCCAGGCGCGTATCTGTGCTTAAAAATAGGAGAAATACTAGACGCCAATGACGCAGGGAGAGTTCATTTTTCTCGAAATGGAAAAAATGGAAAATTCTTGGATTTGTGAAAATAAAATTGAGCGCGAGGGTAAATTTAAAAAAAATGTAAGAGATTTGCAACCTCTATTCGAATTGGAAACAAAGAATAATTCCTCTGGATGCAATACGCTGAGAAAACATGACAGTTATGTGCCTTAACAAAACTCGATGAAATCCTTCTTGTGTTACTTCTGCTTAGAGAATTATTTCTTAATTCTCCGTCCAAGAGATTGAAGATGAAAAAAATTTGCAAAATTTGAAGTGGAAAATCAGGAGTACATGCAACAATCTATGGGGGTTGAAGTGGGGAAATCAGGGGTACATACATCACACTACGTTTCAGCGCACTTTACAATTGAGCGTAACTTCTAAATGATATTTTCTAGGCTCTAAGACGACTGTTTATGTCGCCAAAGGGACAGCAATTACATTTCCGGACAAAATATACATATTTTAGAACCTTCTATTACTGTACGAGTATTCCAGATGGACCTATTCTGCATTCTCCCCAACCCGCAGCATGCAGAATAGAAACGAGCCGTAATTTAAAATATATGAAAACTTAAATTGTAGGAATAGAAACAGAATAATCTTCCTGAGTGAATTTAATGTGATATATTATGCGCTTTTTAAATGTAGCGCTTAGCAAGATTAAAATGTTTACTCACGTAAACTAACCTACAATGCTGAAATACATATTTGAATCATTTATTTCAGAAACCCGTCAAACGCCAAATTTCTCATCTCGAGAAAATTGAGGAAAAGTGTCCCAATTTTTCCGATTTCAAAATATTTTTTTAATATTAAAGCAGATCATAAATTAATATTTGTAGGTAAATATGGAATAAGCGATGTTTCAATCCTCATGGAACAATTTTCCACCGCTAAAGCGCATTTTAAATTTTGACGTTTGACAGGTTTCTGAAATAAACGATTCAATTCAGGGGCTGGACGTTCAATGTTGGATTCCAGTATGCAGGCTTTTTTAGTTTTAAAACGACAGTTTGCAAAATGCAGATATTTCGTACGGGCATAGCCAGTTAATGTTAAAGTGCTGACGACAACGCGCGGCATTTCAAAAACCATGTTTGGAGTATGTGCTATCGGGATATCACACTGATATATTGACAAAACGCAACCAAACTGGAACGAAAAGCCAGCCTAATTGGACAGTGTTCCAAATAGAGATGGGCTTAACAGCTTTTTTTCAATAACTGCTTTCCCAATAACAGTTGACTCGTAGTAGCTGTTATTAGTAACAATTGAAAAATAACATGTCCATGATCAGTAACCTAACATGGCTGACTGCTAAGAGTTAAATCAGTTGTGATGTCTGCTTAGAGTTAAACCACGCAGAACGAACACCGTAAAGCATGTGCAGCTACCTTACGGCGCTTGCTTACACTATTTTCCCAAACATATTTGGACAGAGAAGCAGCTTATATGAACGAAAGTGGATGAAGAGCCAAGGAAGAATAGTAATTTATATAATGTGTAGCAAATGTGGGTAGAATATTACTAAAATAAAAGTAATTCGTGATTCGGGTTCAGATTGCAAATATTCTTTCAAATATATAACTTGTGCATAGTGAAGTGACGAGTGCCAAAAATGAGGAGAAACTGTTTTTGCTAACCTTTAGCTAAAGTGGTAATGTTGAATATCAAATATTATAATGCAAGTTATTTGATCGTTACTCATTTTAATTTATCGGACCTAGGGAAATATTAGTTGACCTCTCATTAGCACCAATGGGACAGAAAGAACTTAACAAACATATTGGAGGGATTTAATTTAAAGGACAAACTTGTTATTGTAGTATATACAATGAAATATAAAAATATTGTGGCACATGGCGTGTAATGACGAATTAGGTATTAATGAATCTATAATTTGAACACTGGCTAATCACGATTGATTAGCTGCAGTGAAGCTGTTATCGTACAAAATCTTATAGTTCGGATTTGGCCCAGTAGTTTGCAGTTGAATGAATTTCAACCGATAACAGCCAATAACAGGATAAACGAAATAACTGTTATTTTGCGTAACAATTATGAAACGTTAACTGTTAAGAAATATC
Source organism: Teleogryllus occipitalis (assembly GCA_011170035.1). NCBI lineage: Eukaryota > Metazoa > Arthropoda > Insecta > Orthoptera > Gryllidae > Teleogryllus > Teleogryllus occipitalis. Next base: position 67,548 of record BLKR01001294.1, read on the forward strand.
AGTTTAGCTGTTAAAGGCACATCCCTAGTTCCAAAAGGATTTTAACGTCTGCCGACAATTACGATCAATCGAAACGAATACGATGTGGGTAAAAGTTGTGTATAAGTGTCCTGAGCTGAAAAAAATATTTATTTAAATTATTTTTTGTCCTGTAAGAAGTTGGTCTTACGAATAGTGTTGAGCACAAACCCCTGTATTACAAAATCCGATCACGGTCGGTAATAAGCCTTGGACTACAAACTTCACCCGCGTGCATTATTTGCTGTATATCGTCCTAATAACGTTAACAGAGCACTTGCTGTAACTGTAAAGTGTCGAGTGTTGGGCGGCTAAAATGCGTCCAGGGTGCAGAGACGTCTCCGCGAAGACCTTCCACCCCCACCCGCTGCCACCTCCGCTGTGCCTCAGAGGCATATTTACGCATTTCATGCATTATGCATGGCGCAGCGGGGCGTGATGGAATCCCGAGGAAGGAACCAATTCTTAACGTGTCTGAACGCCTAGGCCGCGAGCTCATGTGCCCGGTGCGAACACGGGGGCCAAGTGCAGCTTTGCATTTGGGGGTTGCCTTAAAAGTCTGGTCTCTCGTCTTGAAGAGTATGACACCACGGAGATGTATTGAAAACTTTTAAAATAAATTTGTATTTGTAGAATTTTCTAGAAGTATTGATTTGATTTTGCCAATAATAATAATAATAATAATAATAATAATAATAATAATAATAATAATAATTACAAATTTCTTCGTTTCTAGGTATGTTGGTGTTGGAGACTCTTCTCAAGATTGCAATGATAATAATATTGGTGAGTCCTCATACTTTTGAATCTCATAAAAAATATTTCATTCTAACTAAAATCAATAAAAACTAGTTGTGCTAATCAGCTCTTACTTTATCGCATTATGTTTAACTTTTGAAATTCTTTTCTCGCTTTTCTAACTTTTGCAAATTCAGGGATTTAAATGAAAATGAGAATTGTGCCGTTCTTTCAAGTGTCCCTTGGTCAATCGATGGAAAAATGGGGCGTTTTTTAGAATTTTTGAAAAATAATATGCATTAACTTGAAACAGAAATTACGTGAACATTACTCGCTTTTACAAAAGACTGAACATAATCTTCTTTAAACAGTTGGTTTTTAGTACAGATTTTCTTTAAGACAAAAATCTGCCTCTTCAATTTTGTAATTTTGATTGTTAAAATTTTGCAATTTTCGAAAATAAGTACAGTTTGACGAAAATAGCACCAGCATCATGTTTGTACTGTCCCGGTAAAAATGTATACAAAAAATCTGATTCCGTTTGTGAGAAAAAAATGTTTTAAAATTGCCTATATTTCACTCAAAATTAGGCAAAAACTGTTCATATTTTCGAAAAACGGTTAATGACTTTAAGAAGAAATGTCATCAATAATGTAGTTGTAGGAAGATTGCGTAAAACATTTTGAACTTTTGGGATTTTATAAAAATTTGGTAATTTGAAACAATGAAATTGGTTCACGTGTGTTAAAACATCTCATTTTAGCAAAAAATTATCTTGGTTCGCCTTATCTTCCAAGATACAAATTTTTGTGGGAGACATACAAAAAGGAAATAAACGCATTTTAAGAATCGATATGGTCGTGGGCAAATGTTCTCGCTTCCATTTCATGGGCTTATCCTCTTAAAAACGTTGTTGTCGACCAACCGCCTTTTGTTTATCTCAAATTCGTCAAAGACGAAGCAACCCATACATGGTACATTTCAACAGTTCATTATGCACATAGGTGTCATAAGTAGCACTGCTTTGATTGATTAAATAATTGATATCTCTGACCACGTAGCCAGCCGCAAGAATATTCCACTAGAAACCAGCTGAACTCCACTCAGCTACTGGGGGAGAATTCTAGAGGCCGACTACTCTGATCGGTAGTTTTCCGTGGTTTCTCCGATCAATACCAGGCGAAGGACCGCGCGCGATCTGTCCTTCCTCTTCCTTATCCTATCCTCTCCCCTCACACACACTTACATTAACATGCCCTACACTACCACGTATTCCGGGAGACCGGTCGGGAGCTTAGAACTTGTCCCGACTGGGACGGTGCCCCGCTGGTGGGAGAGTCCTGGTTAGGGGGAAACCCCACTAGCCGACGATAGGTCGGCGCCGGATCTCACCATCGAGCGGGGGAAGATCACTGCCATCTCCCGAGAAAAAACCATGCACTACACTAACGGGACCTATGACCAAAGCAGTTGACGCCCCTAGAATCACTAACCAATCACTCAGCTGTGTAGCTAATATCGAAAACCTACGATCGTCTGGACTCGAACCCTGTCGAAAAGTAGCGGACAAAGTCGCTACAGAGCCCGCGGCAATCTTGTCTCCAAGTTAACTCAGCCGATGCTTGCGCTGAGAAAGAGAACGGTGTCCACTGCACGCGTGCTTGGGATAGCGATCGCTCTGTGCCTTTTGGTATGGAGAGCGCTCGTCCCCCAATTTAGCGCGCCCGTCCTCCCCTTAGCGATCGCTTTGTCCGTGGGGCGAGGGGGGAGAGGGGAGCTTCAGGTCTTCCGCTCGTGCCCGTCGCTGCAGTGCATCAAGCGGAGCTCTGCAGTCTCTCCGCGCGCCGCAGTGTTGGCGATTGGCGCCAACTTCCGGTACAAGAACGAAGAACAGTCCCAACGAGCAAGGTTTTTTTTTTCTCCAGTTTTCTTCCGTATGGTAGTCTATATTTATTGTAATCCAGAAAACGTTTCTAAAAAATACACCCTTTGGAACCTTCACCATAATTTATAAAAGGGGATTTATAATAAACGAATAATTTATTAAAGAATCATTAGCTTTTTAAGGGGAATTGTTAGGTGATTTAAGGTTACGTCCAGTTGTTGAGGAACCTTCATATCTCGCATCTGAATTGGAAAAGTGGTTATGCAATAGAATATTCCGTTGATGTTTTATGTATGTGTTTTTGTTTTTTGTTTGTTTTTTTGTTACCAAGGGGACAAGACAGAACAAATAGAATAAAAGGGCGCGAATATCAAGCGAAAGGAACACACCGAGTTCTCCCTTTTTTGCCAGGAATACGTATTGAAGCGTGGAAATTTGTAACAAAATTAATTAATTAAGTGAATTAAGTTGATTAATTGATTAGGACTCTTCAAATATAATATTTCGGTTATTGTTTTTGTTATGAAGGGCACAAAGGAGACAGCAAACTCATTCTTGGGGGGCGAATATCAGACCGAAGGAATGTTGGAAAACTCACAGTCGTATAAGAGTAATTGTTGGTTAATAAACAATAATGTGCGAGAATCGAGGTTTTTTGGCCTTAATACGTAGCATCAACCCTACATCCAAGCTGGATGGCCGAGGTGGCTAAGAGCGTGTACCGACTCAGCTCCTCAGTGTGAAGGGTCGCGGGTTCGAGTCCCGCCGTGGGCATGACTGTTTGTCCCTTGTCTTTCATGTAAGCGTGTTGTCACGGAAGACCTTGTGACATTCCTGAGTACAGGCCGAGGGGCCCGCAAGTGTGTGAAGTGTAAAGGTAACCCCATGAAAGACTTAGTGGTAACCGGGCATGGTTGTCGAAATCGGCCTCCCCCTGACGTTGGAAAAAAATCAGGTAGAAAAAATGTAGTTTCAACACCGCCCATAATTATAATATTATATTATATAAATATTACTCTTAAGTATATTTACATTGCTTGTACGCCCAGTTGACTTAACAAAAAAAATTCTAAGTTTATTTCAAATAAAAGTGCGTACATTTATAAAGAAATGTTAATTTATGTTACTTATGTTTTTGGAAAGCTTCTAGACATGTGTAAGAGGCATTCATGCATCTGTTGTGAAAAAAACAAACGCAGATGTCGTGCTTACTGGAGATATCTGTTTTAAAGATATTGTGTGAAATTTAGCCGATGATACGACAGACGTAGGGAACATGTCCACACCTATGTAGGATAAATTCCACACCTAGCAGGTGACTCGAATCTTATAGTTTATGCGATCGTATCCTCTAAAAGAGCTTCTCTTTTAGAAAAAGGTAAAGGTTATATGGAAGTGACTCTTCACCACATATCCAACCTCTCGCTTTTGGTGTTGCGTTTATGGGTCCGACTGTACTTCGTATATCCATCTCCCCCACCACTACTCCACGACGTGGTGTTTCGACCAGATAAATCGAACCTTATAGTTTATGTGATATTATCCTCTAAAATCTCTTCTCTTTTACAAAAAGGTAAAGGTCTCATGGAAGTGACACTTCAAAACATACCCAACCTCTCGCTTTTGGTGTTGCATTTATGGGTCCGACTGTACTTCACATATCTACCTCCCTCACCACTATTCCACGTCGTGGTGTTTCGTCCAGGTAACTCGAACCTTATAGTTAATGTGATAGTACCCTCTAAAATCTCTTCTGTTTTACGAAAAGGTAAAGGTCTTATGGAAGTGACTCAACACATACCCAACCTCTCGCGTTTGGTGTTGCGTTTATGGGTCTGACTGTACTTCGCATATCCCCCTCCCCACCACATCTCCACGACGTGGTGTTTCGACCAGGTAACTCGAATCTTATAGTTTATGTGATCGTATCCTCTAAAATCTCTTCTCTTTTACAAAAAAGTAAAGGTCTTATGGAAGTGACTCTTCAAGACGTACCCAACCTTTCGCTTTAGGTGTTGCGTTTATGGGTCCGACTGTACTTCGCATACCCCCTCCCCCACCACCACTCCACAGCGTGGTGTTTCGACCTCGAAATCAATCGCGAGGCTCCCGCTGATTGGTGGTCGGCCAGCGAGACGGAAGAAAATACGGCGATAATAACTCGGCCGCCGAGAGAGCAGTGGAGGCCTGGCGGAGTGGAAAGTCTAGGAGAGACGCGGATCCATTAGCAGGAGGAAGCTGAGCCCGTGAATTGGCAACTTGGCGTGGGTTCAGACCTCCTTGAGACTGTCGCGCACAATGGCCGTGATACAAACTGAAGAACAGCTCTTGCCGAATCTCAGGGCAGTGCAGCCAATAAGCACTGACAGATCATACGGGGCGACGTTTAGAGGGAATTTAAAATGTACTCAGTATTATATTCGATTGTCTTCAAAGTTATAGTAATATTAATAATTATAAATAATAACAATTACAATAATTAATAACAAATAATAATAGTCTTAATATTGAATTCCGTTCTTGCAGTTTGGCCATGTTTATGTTTTAATTCAACGCTTCAATTTTTGTTTACACCATAACCAGAGTTGTATCTGAAAACCACATCACCTACTACAGCGGGTCCCTTTCTCATCCAGCTTCCTGTCCTAAAGAAAGTCCAAACTCTGATTGAAATGTTGCTGACTTCAAGTATTGCCAAATCACTAGAACCGAATTTCATGTGTAATAATGGCAAAGAACTCTGAATATAATAATACTATTTTTGTTATTATCTTGGAGATTGAAAATCTAATGTTTCAGGATGTCATGCAGAACTAATAAAGAATTGCGATTTGTTATAATTCAACATGGAATATCACCATGTTTTCAGAATGACGGATGTTTGTGCTTTGAGACTTTTTCTTTATTTGAGTTACGTTATAATTTGTGTTCACTGTAATAATAATAATTATTATTATTATTTTTATTATTATTATTGTTATTGTTATTATTATTATCATTATTATAATAAATATGGTTTTAATGTCCTAAATACGTGATATTTTCCCTAAAATGTGTGAATGGAGTCCAAGAATGTTAGTACTTGATAAATGCAGTAGTGTTATGTTAATATCCATTAAGTATCAAATATTCGTGAGGAAACACATGTTAAATTGTTTATTGCTGTGGCTTTATACACGCTTCGACGAGACATTGGCGTGGAAAAAATTGGCTCTGAAGAATACCCCAGTCGTTGATTTGTTGCAGTATGTTTGGTGGAGGAATGAGATATACTATAGAATATATCGACGTTTACTACTTAGGCGAACATCGAGATTTCCTCCTCTTAAAGAATTGAAAAGTCTGGAAATAATCAAATGGAAAACTTTTCCTGAAAAAAAAAATCCAATACTTTACAGCCACTTTTTCGGCTGCGATTAAACGCATTGTTGACAAAATCACGGTAATAATCCACACAAACAAGCTTTCTAAACAAATTCTCCCCTCTCAAATTAAGAAAGTTTTGGGTTAAACCAGCTATAAAAGCGCCCGTAAAAATGCCATTCTTTTACACTCTAAAAGTGCGTATTTTCATGTCGTATATTGCGCTGCTCTGTGAATTGTTTTCAGTCTTCACATTATACAAAAGGCTTTTGTTTCCCTTTCATGCAATACTTTGTCTCATTCGCGGATTTATAGTGAGCATGCAGTGAAATATTATCATTCGCATGTACTGACTTTTCATTCAGGATGTTTGCGGTTTTTCTCGTTTCTTTCTCCAAAGCCCATGGCAGCAGGCTTGTGGTTTGTACGCACTTAAGTGCAATTTGATGTTTCATTTCCCCCCTCTTTGCACAATTCTAAACCTCAGAGCGTTTCATACTTGTTTCGCGATGTCTACTGGACGTAAATAATGACGCATCTGGGAGGGAAACGAAGTAACCGTCCTCCGAGACCCAATTAGAACAGCGCGCGACGTAAAGAATCGGGCATGCTCTTTGCAAGTTATTCTGCGCTTCTGATGCAGAGGAGTAGAAGGCGTATGGAGATAAAACGAGGCGAACCTTTTCGGTCAGTGACCGTTGGAAATGTATATGCTCTCCTGCCACCTATCAGGGCAACCAACGAGCGTTATATTCTCCAAATGACACTACTAGGCGCCTGCTCCAGTAATGCATGGCCTCATGTATCATACCAGCTGTCTCTGGCAAGGCCTCCCAAATGCTTCACTTCGCCTCATAAAAGTTTGCCACCCACATTTGCCCATTAATAATGGCAGGCAACTCGGTGGTGTAAATCAGGGGGGCTATCAGTTTCAAATGAAACCAAGTTCAGCGTTTTTTATATGAAACGTGTGGTGGAATCTTGGGACTTCGTCTTAGAAAGTGCTCCGTAACTGAAACAGCTGGTTCGTGCTTCGCTTTTTATTCAATGGCGCTGCCGACTGACCCGTCCGATTCGAAGAGCGAGGATAAAAAAAAGAACAATATTCGAGTTGGCAATGCAGTTCTATCAAGTTTCTCAATACCCAGCTCAACTTTATTCTCCAGGAAGCGATGTGAAAGATCGACGGAAGTTTCTGTCGGAAAAGATTCGCATTACCTTTCTGACCTCGATTTTTGAGGCGCCCTCTCCTCTCCTCGGGACTGCTTTGAAATATGCCCCGTGTGAGTTCTCTGTGTCTGGAGTGAAGACCTTTTCCTTTTATGCTGTAGCCACTTTCCCTAGCTTCTGTTGCAGTATTTCTTTCTTTTTTTACATTGTTGCTTTTGCTGTATGTGGCAGGCTTGCCTTAAATAGGGATAGATGAAAGAGGGAGACTAGAGAACAGCAATATGTCTACGTAAGGAGAGATAGCACAAAAGTCACCCATTATTTATTAAATATATTATTTTTGGATCGGTAAATATAAGTATTCTTTCACAATAAAGATGTTTATTATTGATGATCACTTCTTTCTACTCGTCCCTATGGATTTCCACAAAATTTCTGCAGTAAACACAGATTGTATATTATTTGTATTTATGATAATTTCATTTTAATGAATAAAAATGTGTAAGACACCTTGAATGCAAATGTTTAGGTATTTCGTTTTATTTTCGATTATGATGTATTGTTATATTATTTTCCGATAAGAAGTTTTATTAAAATTAAATTTCAATATGTATTTTTCTGATGTGTACTTCTTGTAGAGCAAATATGTAATACATTTTTAAGAGAGATCAATTCCAATTTAACAAAAATACATCCTTCACAAGTATATTTACACAAAGCAATTTATTATAAGTAATTTAGAAACTAATACTTTATAAACAGGTTATGCCAAAGCTACTTTAAAACAGGCAAAAAAAATATTTCTGCATCAGTGAATCTAATATTGTCTTCCGAAGCTAAAACAGATGACTGAACCGCAATGCATGTAATGAAAATGGGCGAATTGCGAGGAAATGGAAACAACGAAACAAAAGAGACACATCTGCTGGGTGGTGATATTGCATTGTCTCGTGAAAGATGCATTCGCTTTGATATACGAGTGTAAATAGATCATAGTGAAACCTACCGCAGTTCTCTGTGTATGTAACGTTACAGTCCGAACGACCAGGGAACGATGGCATGGGTTTCCGGGAGCTCTATGATCCCCTTTTCGTGGAACAACAGCTCGTCACAGGAAAAGTCCCATTCATTGGAGACTGGGAGGAGTCATGGTAAACAGACGATTGGAAAGGAATACTTTTGAGGGCGGGTTAGTCGGTTGAAGAGATGAAGTGATGCATTTCAGTGGAAAATAATGCATTGACACAGGCACTTGCAGAAATATCAGTGAATTTAATGTAGGTTAATGTACTGTACATTAAACTTAATGTAACCTTGAACATTGAAAAGAGCTTAATATATATTTGTATTTTAAATTTAATGCATAAGTTAAAATCTGTGTAGATTTACTGTAGAGACTGTTCTGTTACCTCTGGCTCTCATCTTTCATCTCAAGTATTCATGCTCACCGGTCCATGAAGATCATTCTTTCATTTCAGATGTGACCATAAAGCATTGAAGCTTGCATCTTAATCTACACGTGCATCTTAATCTACACGTGTACATTAAATTTAACGTGTGTTCAAGATACTTTAATGTACATTTCATTAATGTGGAAATATCTGGCAATGCGGGTAATCTGTAAATCTAATACACAGATGTCAAGGAAGATTTCTTGGACACCCTGACACCTCATTCCAGCTGAGATAATTGGAAAAGAGAGGTTATGGACGAGGTCTCTTTCCTTCGTTAGCTTTTGTATCGTCTGTAGAATTATGAATCCATGGCTATATGTAGGATTTGAAATGCACGGACATATGCAAGTTTAATTTCTGTATTGTTTTCGAATTTCGTTTTCAGAAATCGATCGTTAGCTCTATCGTTAAGTTACACTTCACTAATGTAACATATATTGATTTTACTTTCTCGCCTTACTTCGTAAGAAGAGAAAGTATTGCAATAGTGCGCCGGAAATCAGCGATCTTTCGACAAAAAACTTATTGCTGGGTTGTGGCAACGAAAAAGTGAATAAATCTTGTTCTTTTATGTAATAAAAAATTACTTTCTCTAACGCTGTGTAGACGTAGTAAGAAGCATGAAAGTACACATTTCCAGCCAACTTGTGTTAACCGGTTACATAAAAATGATCGATCGGCGCATCGCTAGGCGTAAGAATGAGAATGGGGATAGGATAAGGAAGGAAGTGTCGCGCAGATTCGTCGCGGAGCAGTCGACCTACCAGTTCAATTTCAGATGAAGCCACCAACTCGCCGATGACGGAACATATGCAAATTTCCGGCACCTAGGGGAAATCAATCTCATGACATTTTAATTACTGACGTTTCAACTGGAAGTCCCTGTTGCATTGTCGTATTTACAGAATCACACGGCACTGCGATTTGGGGTAAAAATGAACGATCTCTTCACCCTTGAGCTGCTGTGAAGGCATATGTTTCGTGTGAATTTCAATACTCTCTTTACAATTACATGAATCGTTACGATTTGATTAAACGGATTGACCCTAATTAAATGTAATCAATTTAAATTTGAATGAAGCAAAAATTTAAACAATACTTTTTACATGAAACTTTCAAAATGGACGACTCCAGCAACTGTAATATATTTAAAAAGAACTTGCTAAGCGCCTGCAAAGCGTTATAACACGAAAATGCCCATCATAGACTCCACGCTAAGTAAGTTTAGTTTTCCAACTGACTAAGAATCACATGTGATTTCGTAAACAAGCCATCTCTACGCCTGTGAGATGCCCAAGCAAAGGCGTATGTTTCGTGATCCGAGAAACATGCTCCGTCGATGCACGTGTATTTTCACACACGGGCTGCCCCTCCGCGCCGCGCCGTCGTTCTCGTTGACTTCCGCGTTGCTCGAAGCGGCGCCGCCGCCGCCGCCGCCACCGCCACCGCCGCCACCACCACCACCACCGCCACCACCGCCACCGCCACCGCCGCCGCCACCGCCACCGCCGCTGCCATCGCCACCACCGCCACCGCCACCATCACCGCCACCGCCACCGCCGCTGCCATCGCCACCGCCGCCGCCACCGCCGCCGCCACCACCGCCACCGTCGCCACCATCGTCGCCGCCACCGTCGCCGCCACCGCCACCACCACCACCATCGCTGCTGGTGTGTGTCTGCCTCGTATATCGGGAGGGGCGGAAGCCGCAGCTTCCGTCGATGCTGCTGTGGCTCAGCGGCACGTTCACTTCCGCCTTCCGCTCCCGCGCCCCCGCCTCACCTCACCGCACCGGAGGGGTTGCTATAACGACACGTGCCGGAGGCTCTTTTATGGCGAGGCGGTATGACGGCGGATCTGAGCAGCCGAGATCGCGGAGGCGCACGTGACTTGACAGGGCCGCAGGGATGGTTGTTCGCTTTGTGCGTAGTGGCGTGCTTGGGGTTCCTTACAAATCTTCACCACCTACTAAGGGCTACTGATGTCATTGTTGTGCCTTTGACCGCGAGGTGCTAGGGTTCGAGTCCCGACGTTGGCAGGATTGTCGACCCTATACACCTGTGTACAGATAGGTCGAATTCAGACGCTGTCTGGAGGAGAATTCAAGTGGCCGGCTGATCTGATCGGTTTGTTTCCCATGGTTTTGCTAATCAGTACGAGGGGAATTCCAAAGCAATACCCTAATCAGAGGGCCATGGACCGCGCGCGATCTTTCCTTCCTCTTCCTCCTCTTATCCTCACCCCTTACACTTGCATGCACTACACTGCCACTTATCGGGAGATCAGTCGGCAGCTTCGAGTTCGTCTCGGCTGGGGTAGTGCCTCGCTGATGAGAGATACCTTCTTAGGAAAGAATCACCTATTTCTTGTCTGTCCGTATTTCAAATCATTGATTCCTTATTCTTTTCTTCTTTCCATCTACCCCGTGCACCTCACCTTTTGTCTCCTTTTTGTCGTCTCTCTCCTATCCCTTCATATAGCCTTTTATTTACCTCGTTCTTTATCTCATTCTTCTCTTTCCTTTCCCTTTATCTTTCAATTCGTCTTTCTTCAGCGCTCTCCCTTTTTCTACTCTCCTACCTCCTCTCTCTTCTATTTCACCTTGTTTATTTTTTCTTTCTTATCGTTCATCGTCATCTTCCATTCACTCTTCGCATTATGTCTTCCCTCTCCCACATGGCTTCGTCGCTCTACAAACCCGAAAGTCCACGAAACATCAAAGTTGTCTATCACGTGTAGCTGATGAGATTCACTTTTTAGTTGTTTGCTTCGACACTGTATCATCGATTGTTCACCACCTTGTTCTAATCACTGCCCTTCCCGTTTGTTTTTCTGCCCTCGTCCGCCGCCCCTCGTTGCACGCCTTTCGCTTCGATACCTCCGCCCATGCCGCCCGCGCCGGCCGTGCCACCCCCGTCGCCGCCCCCGCCGCCGTCCTCGCCGCCGCCCTCGCCGCCGTCCCCGCTGCCCTCACCTCCCCCACCGCCCGCGCCACCCCCGCCGCCCCCCGCCGTCCCGCCGCCCGCGCCGCCCGCGCCGCCCGCGCCGCCCCCGCCGCCCCCGCCGCCCCCGCCGCCCCCGCCGCCCCCGCCGCCCCCGCCGCCCCCGCCGCCCCCGCCGCCCGCGCCCAGGACTTTATGTACCTTTCCAATGTATAATTCAGGGCTGAGGCCGGTCAGGGTGGCGGCCGCGTTGTTTGGCAGCCTAACGAGGTAATGCCCGGCGCGGAACGACAAATAGCGCCCGGCGCCCTCTCCAAACCCAACGCAGCCCTCACACGGTTCCTGCTACCCCACACCCACCCCTCCGCACTTTCACCCACCCCCCTCGACATCACCTGCCCGTCCTCTCCCCGCTTTCACGCCCCCTGCTCGCCACCGCGCCCAGCCCCCTTCACGCCACCTACCGTCCCCTTCCCACTTTCACCCTCCCCCTCCGCACCATCTCATTGTCTCCACCGCGCCTCTCTCGTTGATGAAGTCACTTCTCCCATTCCGGTATTTACTTTTTGTGTTATAGGGACTGTGTTGCTGTTAACTCGTTGTGCTCTTCTGTTTAGTTTTTAAAATCATTTTCTTGTTCTGCGACGTCACTAGGGTTTGATTTCTGGCAAAACCACGTTCCAGTACCTCAGAAATAATTATGAAATTATATTACAAATATATACCTGTTTCTATTCAATTAAATTAATAAGTAATTTTGGGGCGCGTTCCGAGATCTAACCACAAACTACCTGAACACAATCTGAAGTCCACCATGTTTGTTTCTTTCATGCTGGTCTTTGGTAGAATTTCAACGTAAACTCAACGTTAAAGCGTGGTGCTTGTGAACTCTTTACGTTTACGGCTTTACATCTACCGTCACGTCAAGCCATTGTGAATGGTTTCGCTTAATAACTCATTTCTAGGTTTTGCGGCTACGTTATGTTTACGTTTAAGTTAGCATTGTGAGTGAGGCGTCGCTCAGAAGTCTCTCGCTGCACGCGTAAATCGGCGCTGCGGACTCTGGAGAGCGCCCTCGCCGGGCAGCGGCGCCCAGAACGAAGCATTCGACAGGCACTCTTCCTTTGTCGCCGTTGGGAATTCACCTATTTGTTCGTCCAGTTGTGGATTACATGTTTTATTTCCTATTTATCAATTATTAATTTAATAATTTGATGATGAAAATTGCCCAAATTTCCTAAATTTCAGTAAAATAATAGTTACATGCTGAATGGGATCAGACATACTTCAGTGGCTCAATTGATGTCACTGTAGTGCCTCTAACAACGAGGTCCTAGGGATTGAGTAATTCAACGATTCCTCGCGCGATAAAAACTCTTTATTCTTACGGGACTAATGACCTTAGAAGCGCCCAGAATCAATCAATAAATCAATCAGTCATGTCTAATCAGTGCATTTGGTCTTTCAAAAGCTGTCGTTAACTTCCTCTGCCCGCATAATTTAATTGTATTCCATTGTATCTCTAAAAGATACATCTTCAATGGCAATAAAAACAACTATATTTGGCCTCCGTTCATGAGGTAGTTGTTAATGAGTATAAAAAAATACAATTTGAATTACCTGAGGACTTCAGTCACATTCTCTAATTGCCAAAGCCTGTTGTCCGAGGGCCCAGCGAGCGCGTGGTCTCACGGCGTTTGTAGGTCAGTGGCACGACGAAGAGCGAAGACGGCGTGATGCCATTACAGCGCGGCGGGCCCTCGAGGGACGCTCGATATGAAGGGCGGTAGGGCAACGGCTCCCTCGACGCCCCGGGACGCCGACGCCGGCGCCGGCGCCGTCTGTGCAGGCGACGCCTCCGTCGCCCTGCGGCATCAAAGCTGTGCGCGGCGTCGTATGGATTCTCATTGAAATTCCCCATCCTCAGCCTTCCCCGCCCTCTCCTCTCCGGCCACGCCCCCTCCGCGTCGGCCTTACCGCACCCTTGTCTTTTACCACCGCCACACGCGCAGGCCTGGCCGCCGACGTTGACCACCAACAACAACTCAAACTCCACCACAATCACCAGCATCATTTCCGACACCTCCACCACCATCACCGGTAGCGGTAGCTCAGTGCATCAACTGCAGCGCCTCTAACCGGGAGGTCCTAGGTTCCCACTCCCCACGGCGGCAGGATTTTCGACACTAGCTGTTCAGCTAGGTCGAATTCAGCTGCTGTCTGGAGGAGAATTCTAGCGGCCGGCTGCTCTGATCGGTAGTTTTCCGTGGTTTCTCCGATCAACACCAGGCGAATGCCGAAGCAGTACCCTACCAACGGGCCACGGACCGCGCGCGATCTGTCCTTCCTCTTCCTTGTCCTATCGTCTTTCTTTACACACACACACTAACATGCACTACACTACCACGTATCCCGGGAGACTGGTCGGGAGCTTAGAGCTTGTCTTGATTGAGGCGGTGCCCCGTTGGTGGGAGAGTCCTGGTTAGGGGGAAACCCCACTAGGCGACGGTAGGTCTGCACCGGATCTCGCCATCCAGCGGGGGAAGATCACCGCCATCTCCCGAGAAAAAAACATGCACTACACTAACGGGACTAATGACCAAAGTAGTTGACGCGCCCGGAAACACGAAAAAACCAATCAATGAAAATCCACCATCACGATCGCCAACAATACCAACTCAACCTCCTTCACCAACTCTACCATTACCACTACCAACAACATCTCAAACTCCACCACAATCACCACCACCACCATCTCCGACCCCTCCACTACCATCACCACCACCACTCAACCCTTGTCGATCCCGTATTGCACGCAGCAAATTCGCTGATCTACTGTCTAAGAATTGATTCCTTTTATTGGTCACATGCGTCTTAAACACCTCTTGACATACAATCCTGCAGGTTTGTTAAGTGGCCTTGTTTTCACCTGTATGTTAAGAAATTTAACATTCTTAGCAACCTAACCAACCATCGATTCATCGCAAGTCAGATGTTAGTAAACGAAAAAACATGGCGATGTACAAAACAAATCAGATTCAAAGAATTCAGAAGTAATTCACATTGGTTTGGGGAATAATTATTCTTAATGTAATATTATTAACAGTACAATTAGAAAAATGTATATTAGGTAAATTAACCTTATTTTACTGACATTCCACCAAATGAAACTGTTCCAGTAATCATATTTACTGATGAAGTGAAAGTGTCGCCACTGGAAGTCAACGCGCCGATTTTCTAACCGAACGTCGTTTCTTTAGGTATCTTGAAGTTCAGGAGATTTATTTGCATCCATCTTTTTCGAACCTCGGTATACGAATATTGTTTATACAGATATATCGTAAAATCCCCGTAATATCGTTCTAACGTGCCGCAGCAACAGAATTCATCTGTTTACTATCGCAGTAATGTCGTAAATTTTCGCATAATGCGTGAGATTTTATGGTAACCGATAAAATGCTGAACTTACCTAGAAATGTTACGGTGTTGTTACAGTGTTATTACAGCCTCGTTCAAATTAAAAATCTCGGCTTCGCTAAACTCCTCTTCGAATTTTAACTTTTGACTTCGGCAGTAATAACACTCATAATATTTCTAGGTATGTTAATAGCTATTAACATCACCATTTTTATAGTTTCCTCCAGCATCATCATATTTGGTTGATTTACATTCATTTTCATTATTGAACCTGCAATCGTCGGCTAGACCTACTGGCCGGCTAACTTCCTTTCTAGTGCAAATGTTTTGCTTTTGCATGCTCTTTAAAGTACGGAAAATACCGTTCATTTAGCAAGGAGAATTCAAGGAAGAAGTTATCCGTTTATCATTTCGAAAATTCCGGAGATTCTATCATTAAACTTTGCCTTTTTACTCGGAATGTGCACCAAAAGGCCAAATTTCTGTGCGAAGAGTTTTAGAAAGTTAATTAAAAGTATTGAAAGTCTTCTAAGAGTAAACTTCATCTTCGCATTGGTATAGGGCGTCACCCGCGCCATACCCTGTCTCCGTCCTTCACCGTTTATAACTTGGCGTCTTCTTTGCTGCTTTACGTTACCTTCCCTCTTCTTTGCTGCATGGCCACAGGGCTGCCCTTAGCACTCCATTATTTATGTCTAAACGAAATGGGGTACTTACATTTTTACCTTTAAGGCTGCAAGCTTTCAGCGGACGCCTATCTTCAGCCGAAGGAACCATTCAATGATATTCTAAGTGCATAAACCACATTTTAGTAACCCTGGTCTTAGTACTTTTCTCATTGTATGCGTCGTTCCTATTTTTTAAAAGAGTGAAATAAAGTGTAAAAAAATCGAGTAGATTCGCCTAAAGGAAACAGAATGGCTCCCGTAGTCTTATTCTCTATCTGACAAACTTTTCCGGTCACATTTCAGTCTTTAGTAGCAACTTCATGACCTGTTCTTAATTCCCTCAGTTACTTTATGTTCACAGTTTAGCATATTTCATATTATTCAAATAAACACTACATAATTTAATTTATTTCTTGAGTCGTATCCTACTTCATGGAGTGATTAAGTGAATGTCGGAAGGAAAACTAAAATGAAATCATCAACTTGTGGATGTCGCAGAAGGAATGGGATCATTGAGCTAATAAGACCTCCTCAAGATGGATCTGCCTCTCGATTTAACTATCGATAATGATGATGACTGATTCATGCTTATAACCCATGACTAGCATGTTTGTTTTTCTAGTTTGATTTTCAAGTGTTTGTGCAATCTTCTTTTGGATTGGATTGTCACTATTATTAATATTAATATTATTTAATCATGACTACCAAATTATTTTCAACGAATTGTAGTTCTCATAGAGGCAACAAACACATTTATGGAATTTCTTAACTGAATTCGTAAATGTGGATTTGGTTGTTGTCTCTATGAGAACTAGAAGTTTTTTTTACTAATTTAGTAGTCATTTATTAGTATATGTAGTAATATTCAAACATTACTATTATATTTTTAGTATGTTTATTTCGTTTTTTAGTATTTTTTGTCTCTCTCGACACGGGTATTTTACTTCGCCCTGCGCCGTGCTGCTTCCCTATCGCAGTTCCCCTGCTGTCCGCAGCGGGGCCGGGGGCGGGGGCGGCGTCTTGGCGCAACCGCCCACCCTAATGGAGTTAGGCGGCGGCCGGTAAACCTCTTAGCGCGTATCACTGCCCGCCCACCGGCCAGCCAGCCAGCCAGCCGTTTGACGTGGCCGGCGCCGCCACCGCCACGTCCCCGCACGGCGGCCATCTTGTTGTGGCGAGTGACTGACGCGCACGATCCACCTCGCGGTTTATGGGGCCTCCGCCACTCCAAACAGAGATCGTCGGAAAGTCTTGTAGAGCGGCTTTTTGCGTCAGTCTTTTGTTTCGTTGGTCGAGCATTTTTCATAACTTCTATTTTGTTTCAATGTACAGGTTGAGTCTCGTAACTTATGCACCTCCTGTAATTTTCAACAGTCGATGTTATTGCATTGCAGTTTTCAGAGAACTGCATGAGGAAAAGCGGCTAATTGATGTATTATTCATTTCCATTTTATCACTTGTAGTTGACCTCAGGTGATATTACGGTATTCTATCTCACGTGATATTGAGTTAACTTTTTTTTAATGGAAATATACATAGTTTTTAGTCTTTCATGACGACCTAAAAAGATGAATCCAATGATATACATATTGTCATATGTTAGATGAACATTTTTGTTTAGTAATTTTGATTTTTGCGACTCGTACAATCCTTGCTTTTCAGTCGCCTCCTAAATTTATTTGTTTGCAATTTACTTAAAAAATTTGCCAAATTATGCAATCCTCATATAGTAATCAGAAGGATCACAAACTGAAACAATAAAGGGAATGAAATTGCACAACTGGTGCCACAAAACACTTGTTCATTTAGTTTTTATGTCTAGTATTAGTATTGTATGTTTGCTTTTACTGCCTCAGTCAATTGATTTCTTGGCCTAGAACTCTGTTTCACGACCAAAAATCAATAATTTAAAAACGAAATGACAATACGCAAGGAGAACGAGTTGATAAACTTTAAAAACACGTTTCTTCCTGCATCGGTTATTGTCATAAGAATGGAAGCTGTTGAAATGTTATTGTACTTAGCATAACTCCTGAAAATGAATGTTATTGCAATAAGAAGCAAATGAACAGATCATAAATAAGACAGAAAACTTGAAAAATGATACATTTGTGGTTTGGTGACTTCTATTTTTAATTTATATGCCGAACATAATGAAGGCATTGTGAATATTATTATTCTACCCACCGATATAATTTAAAGGCAGATAAACCAAAAGACAACAATATAGAAGGAAGATCTGATACATGGCGGCCCCTAGGTCGGCGAGCGTCAGCCAAGCGAGTGCTGAAACCATAGGGTCAGTTGTGTGTTCTGTTTGTGTGTTGTAAGTTGTGTGTTCTAGCTCGTTGACTCGCATGCCACTTGCTTGTTTCTACACTACATCCGTCGCGCCCGAGCACCTCTCCTCCCTCCCTTCACCATTCCTTCTCATTTCCCCTCCTCTTCTCTTCCCATCTCCTTTTCCTCCAGTCCTCTTCACCTCCCCCCCTCTCCCCTTTTCTTTCCTCTTCCTTCTGCTCCCTTCCACTTTCCTCCCCTCCCGTTCTCATCCCCTTCTCCAATCCCTTTCTCTTCCCGTTCTCTCTTTTGTTTCTCCTTCTCTCTCCATCTTTCCGCTTACTCTCCCTTCCCCATCACCTTCTCCTCTTCTCCCTCCTCTCCCCCACCCCTCCCCTTAACTTTCTCTTCCCTTCCAGCGGGCTGACCAGACCAATAGCGGGCCACTCCGGTTGCCTGCAGATAAGCACTGGGCCGCCCACTTGAGCAGTCCTGCTTCAGGGCTTGGAATGGACGGAAATACATTTCTCAATCAGCGCTTGAACGGAGGTTGTTGGAAGTTCTCACTGAGCGCGCGCTAGCGGAGGCGGCTCGCAGAGGGCCTAACTCAAAACGAATGAATCACAAAGGGAATGGATCACGAAAAAGTGAATGAATCACGAAAAAATTAATGAATCGCGAAAGAATGAATGGATCGCGAAAGCGTGAATGCATCACGAGAAGGGAAAGATAAACGAAATGGAGAATGAATCACGAAAGGGGAATGAATCGCGAAAAGGAAATGAATCACGGACAAAAGGGAATGAAACTTCGAATGCCATTCCTATAATATTTATAACTCTCGCGAATCTCTAGAATATCGAACTTTTCAAACACTTCATTTAAAATACATTCAGTGAAAGCAACAAACTTTGAAAACATTTAATGGAATGATCCCCTATAGAGGGATTTCCAAGATGTCACTTTCTTTTGCCTGTTTGATTAATTTTGCGTATTTGTCGTTTCTAAATAAAACAGTTGCATAAAACGTTGTATCTTCAGCTTAATTTTACTTTTTTGACATAGAATAAGTAAGTGTGTGTTCATTTAATTAACCTATTCTGATATAATGTTGTCTAAATTCATTACAAAATCATGTTATTACACAAAGAACTTTTTAAGACTAACCATTTAGTCCTTAGGTTTTTCCTTGCATTCAAATCCCAGGTGACGTTGGAATTCATTTTCATCCCAGTTTAATTTGTATCGAAATGGCATAATGTATAGTTGTGAACTTCAAGAAATAAAAGAAAACATCGGCACATTCTCATTTTCTTATTTGCGAATAACAAGAGGTGCGCTTTTCCTCTTTTGTATTGTATTTATATCGAAATAGTATAACGTATAGTCGTGAATTCCAGGAAATAAAAAACATCGGCACATTCTCATTTTCCTATTCTCAAATAACAAGAGGTGCGTTCTTCCTCTGTCCGTGTGGGTTGGGCCCACTGCGTCGCGGCGCCTCGTGCGTCGGCCGCCGGTGCCTGCGGACATTAATGATTGCGCCGCCCGCTCGCGAAAGAGCCATTTCCATTCGCCAATATTGGCAGCCCTGCGTTCACTAGGTATGCAAAAGAGCGGGAGCCTCCTCTGTCGCCTCCCCCCTCCCCAGCCCGGTTCGTTCTTTTGTGCACCGCGAACGGGCGGATGAAGGAACGGAGAGGTCGTGTGAGGTCGCGATGCGTTGGCAGACACAGACTTCGCGTCTCTTCTCTGCTCCGTTGCCTTGAAACCCCGTAAATAGGATTCCATTGGCTGTACCTCTGTTTCATCACGAGTGCCTTAGATGCGTGTTCTTTTTGCTGAACGTTGCTTCGATATTGCGAGGTCCGGCACTTCATTTGCGTAGTCTTTGTAACATCTACGTGTATTGCCATTTTCGCCAACTAGGCACGGTAGCATGCACAATAATTATTTTCGTCGCCGTCACTATTAACACCACTTAAATCCACCATTAACATCACTGGTAATATATCACGCACAGAACGTTCTTGTCGCTTTCAATCATTAGTAGCACACTATCACAAATTAATGCTACCACTAGAACACAGAAGTTCAAGCATTTATTTTACCTAAAATAGGAGGCAAAAAGGAATTTATTTTTACTACAATAGACATGCAGAAAATACATTGATTCTGGCTAAAGTAGGGAGCAAAAGACATGACACGTTAAAAAAATTACAATTTAAAAGTAATTAGTGTAAAAAAATAATAATTAAAGGTTTCAATTCTCACTCTGATATTTACATTAGCACTCGCGTGGAAGGAAACTACTTTTTTTTCGTAATCTTGATCGCACTTGACCAGCCGGTTGTCGACTACGAATTTATTTTTTTCGCGGCCCTGTCTCAAGAAATGCTATTGTGGACTCCCTTTTGAATCTTGAAATGGTAGCAGTGAAAACGGAATTGTAGGTTTCGTTCTTCGCACTTGTGTAATCGCCAGAAGGGAAGAGGGAGGAAGAAGGAACTGAGAAGGATATAATCATGTACGGACAACTGTGTCCTCAAAAATGACCCGACGCCATATGCATGCATAAGATGAGACTTCTCGTGAGCGAACTAGTCCATAAGCATCAATGAAATTATCAAAAAATTTCACTGGCATTATCTTCCTTTCTCTTTTAGATTTTTAATATAACCTGACACTGGAGCCTCTGCTTCCACAGAAAGATAATAAACGACTATATGTTGTCCAGGATAGCAGGTATATTTCCAACTTGATAGAGATTGGGTCAGGAGGGGAAAAAGGTTAAAAATCGAAAAAGGCAGAAAAGGCCACATATAAGGCAGAAAAAGGCAAAATCTCAAAAATACGCATCAGAAGCTAAAAGAGGCAAAAAGGGTAAAAGGGAAATCTGCTAAAGCAACTTCAAAAGTACAATTAAGTGATTCGTAAAGTCATAAAATCATAACAATTATAAAAAGGCATTTTGCCAAACTTCCGGGCTCTAGTTATCACTAAACCTTTCTTTATATCAGCTATTTCTTAATTTTCTCAGAATTGCTAACTGTAAAGCTGTAATTTCTCCCTATATCACGCATTTGTAGACAACAAAAGCAACAAATCTAAAAATTCACTCTGTCGAGCATCTACTACCACAAGACTCTCATCACCTGCAATTGGATCATTAGCTGCGCAAATGAAATTCAAAATAATCCGAATTAACTAAGAACGTATAGTCACACAAAATATTCTTCCATGAATCACTTTAAAAAGCCGAAACCTTCATCTCCAGCAACACATTCTTTTCCTTTTCCTCTTCCTCATTCTGGTGTCGAGTCTACTCCTCATCTTTAAATCATCTCTTCTGTAGCCCTCGCTTTTTTTTCGCTCGAGATACCGCTTCTTTCTACCCCTTCTCTTTCCTGTTTCATTTCCCTCGCCACAACAAACAGCGATGCAATCTCTTTCAGGTCTCTACAGCGCGTTCGCACCTTTATGATCGCGTTCTCCCACCCCAACGGAGCCGTATTTCCAATGCCACCCCAGGAGAGGCCTACTGAGACATTGCGACTGCAGCACTCGAATACCTCCCCCTCCCCTCCCCTTCTCGCCACGCTCTGTCTCACCACGCGCTGCCGCCAGCGCACAGCAGGAGGGGCACGGTGATCAAGGCGAGCGCACGCTGCCATGGTTTCAACGCAACGTGGTGATACGAGAGAGAGAGAGAGACAGAGTGAGAGAGATAAAGTGATAGAGATAAAGTGAGAGAGATAAACTGAGAGAGATAAAGTGAGATACAGAGTGAGAGATAAATTACAAAAAGAGAAAGATAAAGTGAGAGAGATAAAGTGAGAGAGGGACAGTGAGAGAGAGGGACAGAGAGATGGAGATACAGAGTGAGAGAGGGAGAGGGAGAGAGAGAGAGAGAGAGAGAGAGAGAGAGAGAATGAACGCGAACGATGGTGAGGAAGCTTCTGGGCGAAGAAAAATGAGGAGTGACTGTGAGAAATGTGGATGGAAACATGAAGACGAAAATAATGAAGAAGTTGAGAAAAAAGAAATCTGAGAGAAAAACGGAAGTGGGCGTGTCAGGTTGGTTGAAAGAAAAGAAGGAAGGATGAACATAGAAGAGAAATGGGTGTTGGTGAGAAGTGGGGAGGGGTTGGAAAACAAAAGGGAGCGAGCGATAAAGGAAAAGCGTATAGTGTATGTTGCGGAAAACGGGGAAAATAGCGAAAGTGCACGGACATATCTGACGGGTAAGGAATGGTTGAGGGGATGGGCATGATTTTGTGATAAAACGCACAAAACACGTAAAATGAGTAAATACCTGGATACGGTATGGCGCCAAGGAGTGTTTAAGTCAGAAGGGTGCAAGAAAATCAGGCAAGGTACCGGGAAATGAGAGGTAAAGTGAGGGACGAGTGCGGAAAACTGACTGAAATGTGGAAGGAGAACAGACGTGTAAAAAGGTGGTGTCGTGAGGGATGGGTCTGGAACCACGTATGGGGAAGTGGAAGGACGGTAAGGGCAGAAGGTGCCATCTGGGCCGTTCCCTATTCTCTTAAAGGCCTAAGGCGGATGAGAGGGAGTAATAAGAACTAAAATGACCCCAATCATGCCAAACAGCAGTTTATTGGGGTAGTGTTACTTACATAGGCACCTGACGTAGCCCAGCCTCACCAAGGACTCTTCTCCGGAAGAGAGACTGCACCGGCCATCGGACGGGTTAGCGACACTCGAAGTGCACAGCGGTCAGGGGAGCGGACGGGAAGCTGCTAGCAGGACCCTGGAAGGTTGATCTGGACTAGCGGGGCGGTGGAGTGTCGGCTGGGCCAGTTAGGGCCGATCTTAACCGACGGAGGGGTGAAGGAAGTTCGGAAGGGCCAGTTTGGGCCCATCTAACCAACGGATATGAAGAAGGACCGTGCACACGAACGACTAGCCCGTAAAGAGTATTCGTCCACCGCTAAGCAGAGGTCAAGCTGTTATATAGGCCTTTAAAGACGCTCTTTTCGACGCGGAGCTACGCAATTATGTATACGCGGGCGCCAGCTGTCTGCAGCTACGCGACACTAGAAAGAAGCAGGAGAGTGGTAGAGGATTAAGAGGTGTTGCGTAAGGTGCGGGGGGGGGGGCGAATTAACAAGAGGCGAAGAACGGACCGGTGGGACAGCGTAGTCTACGGGAGACAAGTAGTAAAAAGCTGAGAAAAGCGAGATGAGTGAGGTAGAAACTGCTGAGGTACAACACAGACCGTGTAGGAGGGAAGAATGGATGACGCATTGAGAAACTTCAAAAGGCAGGGGAATGTTGTACGGCATGAGCAAAAAAAAGAAAGGGTGAGGATAGTTCGCGCAGATGGTCGGATAGACGCGCATAAATGAAGAAAAGATAAAATGCACACGGCGTGGATAAAAGAGCGGGATAAAACTTGACGAGAAGCGCCCCGCTTTCCTAGGCAATTGTCGAGAGAAAATGCTCGTATAGGCAAGGGCATGTGTAATATGCAGTAAAGTGTGAGAAGGAAAAGATGCCGTTTTGTGGAGATGCTCGAAAAGCCGGGGATGAGCTGAGAGTGGAAGAGAAAGAAAGAAGAGTGGGGATTTTGAACACAGATGTGTGGAAATGGGAAGAAGGAGAAAAAGAATGAAAGATTAGCCGACAGGCACGGAGGAGGAGGTTCAAGTAATAGAGGGAACAGCGGTAGCCCTCGGGATAAAAGCGCGAAAAGCAAGGACAAGTAAGGTATGGATGAGAGAGGGAAAGCGTGCTGTGTTGTGAAGAAGCTGAAAAAGCGAGGGAGTGCGGGGGAAACCGGGATGAAAAGCGCAATCTACCGGGAACGCCACGCCGCTGGCGCTCAGATCGATAAATGATAGCGCGCCGGGAGCTAACAAAAGACCCACATAAATCGCTTGCGGCAAGATTTTTTAAAGCGATTTTCACGGGCTGGCGCGCGCCCACGCGGTCACCGTCAACGCTTACCCGCCCCGCCCCTCCCCGCCGCCCGCTTCACGCCCCCGCAAGCGTTCCACACCACCTGCTCGGGAAGTCCGAAGAGGGCGCGTTTATTGTGTCGAAGATGCAGTGCGCGTTTCTGTGAGAAGACGGTTTAAATCCTCTTAGCTGAAGGCATCAAACCGAGAGCGGTAGCTCAGTGCATCAACTGATGTCACTGCAGCGCCTCTGACCGGGAGGTCCTAAGTTCGAATCCTGACGGCGGCAGGATTTTCGACACTAGCGTTTCAGCTAGGTCGAATTCAGTCGCTGTCTGGAGGAGAATTCTAGCGGCCGGCTGCTCTGATCGGTAGTTTTCCGTGGTTTCTCCGATCAACACCAGGCGAATGCCGGAGCAGTACCCTAACAAACGGGCCACGGACCGCGCGCGATCTGTCCTTCCTCTTCCTTGTCCTATCGTCTTTCTTTACACACACACACTAACATGCACTACACTACCACGTATCCCGGGAGACTGGTCGGGAGCTTAGAGCTTGTCTTGATTGAGGCGGTGCCCCGTTGGTGGGAGAGTCCTGGTTAGGGGGAAACCCCACTAGGCGACGGTAGGTCTGCACCGGATCTCGCCATCCAGCGGGAGATTACCGCCGAGAAAAAAGCATGCACTACACTAACGGGACTAATGACCAAAGCAGTTGACGTGCCCGGAAACACGAAAAATGCAATCAATCAAAAAATTAGGGCATCAACTGATATGACTGCAGTGCCTCTCACCGTGAAGTCGTAGGGTTCCAGTCCCGACGGTGCCAGGATTTTCGACATCCTCCACATATGTAGGTCGGATTGAGCCGCTGTTAGGTTGAGAGAAACCCCGCGAGCTGATGTACAAGTTGTCGTCGGATCTCGCGATCCAGCGAGAGATCACAGCCACCTCTCGCAATATAAATATTCACTATACGTATGGGATTAATGGCCTTGTCAATTTACGCGCCCGGAATCATTATTCAATCAAAGAGATACAATACTTGTTTCTTAGCCAGGAGGTTTACATTTGCGTTCCACTTTAGTGAGGATGATAGGGTAACGTGGGAGGTGAGTATAAAATGTAGTACGAGGTAAAGTGCTTTTGTCTTCTAACTTGAAACAAAACTGAAGAAGTTCTATGTTGTGTTAATATTTTAATTAACGAACAGTATTATAAAGAATCATACAGTAACTTCGCTCTTACACCTTACGGAGCTTCTCTTGTTCAGATTCGGAGAATACGTCCATTATAAGGTCTGATACATCTGTAACTAACAAAAATTTTTTATTGGTTTACATGGCAATAACTATTAACTGTTGCTATAAAGTAAAGTTAACTATTAACTGTTGGTATAAAGTAAATATTGATTCGTAAAGCTCAATTGTGCTGGAACATCACTACGGGGGATGAGTTGGATGGACAGATCGTGCTCTCCAAACGCTGCAAGATAATTGTCATGGAACCGCCAGGGGCGCGTTGGGGCAGCTGCACTGCAGCGAATCCTCGCAGCGTTGGATTCCCCCACCCCACCTCACCCCATCTCCACCGCTCCCTTCCCAAACGCCCTCGCCTCTCGTCTGTCACTTGTTGGCCCGCGCGCCATGTTTCAAGTGTGTTCTTTTACAAACGGCTGAAGCATATGGCTTGAGACAAACGCCTGATGATAAATGAAACGCGTGTGGAATTCGCTATGTTTAATTTAGTACAAATAGTTTAGTTATAGTTATATGAGGGGAGGAATCAACGTCAGTCATGTATAATTTAGTTGAAAATGCGTTCAAAAGTTTGAGTTGGCTGTACTCAAGGGGGTATTTTAAATTTATCAGAGTCTGGAGGCGAGAGCCTCGCCGTGGACTTGGAAATGCGCAAGCGACGTTAGTTCAATTGGTGATGGTTTTGCTAAGCTAATTCAACGCAGCGACCTTACTTTGTACAACAATGATTTGATTCGTCGCCCATTAAACAGCGCATTCCATTATGATCCATTCTTGCTTTAGCTCTGCGCCAAAAAATTTACTTGCAAACCTTGCACTTGCACTTGCAAGCCTTGCACTTTACTTGCAAGCCCTTGTGCAGCGTGGTCGCTCCCTAGCTCTCCGTCTCCCAATAACTTTGTTTCTGGACTCCGCCTCAACTCCCCTTCCTCTCTTGTCGCCATCTTCCTGAATCTCTGTTCATCTTTTCGTCTTCACGACCTCCTGCCAAATTCTCCATTCCTATTCAACTATCTACCCTCTTCCCTAATCTTCACGTTTCCCCAAATCCTCGTCGCTTTCGTCCAAATTCTTTCTGCTAGTAATTATCTTCTCACCGTTCACTGAGCCCCTCCAACTCCCCACTCTTGTCCTCCTCTTTGACCATGTTCCTTCATCTATCCCTCACCTCGTTGTTTCTGCCCTGCACCTCACACATTCTCCCGATCATCTTTCCAACACTTCATATTTTGTACTCTTGCGCGTCTATAATTTCATATCTTTTGCACTATTGGCCCATTTTTCAACTTCCCGCTGCTACCTCTTATTCTTTAGCTTTTGTCCTTGCTCTCTTCTCTTCACTTCCCGTCTTTGCTTTCACTCACCCTCCCTAACCTACTTTCCATCATGCCTCTAAACCCTGTTCTTTGCCTCATCCCCTGTGTCATTATTTCCGCTTCGGATCTAATTCCTCTTCATCTCCCCTTCTCGCTTTCTTCCGCTCTTGTCTCTTCGTATCCCTCCCGCCCACAGCTTCCTGTCTCTGTCTTCTACCCCCGAGCTCTTCTAATGTCCATGAATCCCTCTACAACACACATCACGCCCCTCCAATCCTCGTCCTCTCTCTCTTCTCCCCTTCCCATCTCTCCCCTCCTCACCACCTCCCCTCCCCCTCTTGTACCCTCCTCTCCTCTCTCTTTCCCCTCCTCTCTCTTTCTCCTCCTCTCTCTTTCCCGTCCTCTCTCTTTCCCCTCCTCTCCCCTCATCTCCTCTCCCTCTCCTTTCACTCCTTACTCTCCCCTCCCCGCCGCTGCAGTGGCCTCCGTCGTCGCTGCCAACTCTCGTTTGTTCCGCGCGCGCTAGGAAAGAGTGCCCGCGGCGATGGAAATAATTTTGCAATGCGCGCAACTTTAGAGGCGGCGATAAGGAAGAAGGTCGACGATGGGGCTTTAAATTCCAGCGAATCACGTGACGAAATCGCCTCGCGTAGGCCGTCCATTCTCTGAGGACGAATGCTGCAAACAGTGAGCGCCCGGAGCTGACTTCTGCGGGGGAATGAAATAATGCAGCTCAGGAATATAACGTGATGTCCTCCTTTTTAAATTGCTCTTGATGATTAACGCGAACAAGACATTTAATTCAACTATTAATGCTATAGAATAGCACAGACTTTCTCGTAGTAACGTTTTCTAATTTCCATGGTGTGGACTGGTTTTACCGTCCTGCTCCATCTTGCCAGCTGCCATCTATCGCCGCCAAAAGTATATTTTTTGACATTTTCTCAATTTTTAGGTTTTATAATAATAGAACCGAAATAATATTTTAAGAATGTTAAAGAAGACTAAAACCTGGAATTTAAAGAAAAAAGTTGAAGCGGTTTTTGGGAAAATTTTGAAAATGTCCGGGGAGCTTCATGTAAAGAACGCCCGAATTTTGAAGAAAATTTTTCAAAATCGCCGAGGCTCAAGTCGAGTAAGATCGGGTGGGGAATATACATTTTGGAAAAAACCCTCCGTGTGGTTTAGGCGCTAGTGGTGTTCACAGACGTACTGGCAGACAGAGGCAGAGAGAGACAGACAAACAGAGACGGACGGACGGACGGACGGACGTTTTGAAAGAAAAAAAACTCTCTTTGGTTATCAAAGGGCCCCAAAACGTATATTTCCGTTGAAATCTCGAAATTGATTTTCCATAGCATTACATAATTTCCTCTTTACTACGTTTATACTCTGTATATACTTATGTATATGAAAAAGTAAAAACCTTTAAATGATTAAGACCAAAGATAACATGTTTAGTATCATAATATTATTTTCAAACCCATTCTACTAATTGCATTAACCACGACTTTCTGGTCAGTTCATGGCCAGAAAGAAGACCACCAGTACATGATCACAAGATGAATAATTTTACAACCTTTATGGTAAGTTAGTTTTTAACATTTAAAAGAATTTCGATGATTATGAAATATTTCCTCGCAAATAAAAGTATTAGTTTAATATTAAACAAGTGAGATAACGAGTTTTACCGATATACCTCTCTTGCGTATCTTATCTGGTGGTCGGACGTCGGTTTTTGAAACCACTCAATGCTTATGTAGTGTTACAAAATTTAGGAGACATTTGTTTTATTTCGGAGCTATGTTTGGGAATTCCCACATGAGATAACATATTTTTTGGGCTGTAATAGAACATAATTAGTCTGCGTTAACAATTTTACAGTAATTCTTTATCAATACGCCATTCACACATTTGGCACTAACGTCCAGATTTTTGGAATACTATTCAATAATTATCGTTAGTGATCAATTATGTTATCGTGGATACATTTGTGTTGTGTAAGGAGCAATATGTAAAACAAAAGCCTGTTATTGTGAGAGATAGAATTATAAAACAAATATCAATGTTGCTTTGACACACCCTAAATTATGAAGTGGGTTGTAATTTCATTTAAATGTCACCGATTCTCTCTGTGCAGCTACCTACATTCTCTTTACAGTAGTAATTAACTTCTGCGAACACGTAACACCACTTCAATTTGTTGCCCCTGCTGATTCTGTTCGTGCAACTCGACTGAATATGAAAACTGGCGTGTCTACAAACGCCGGCGCAGTTTATTGTAATTTTAATAACGTCACCGCGTTGTATTTCATTCGCCTTGGCCCGAGGTGCGTTGTAAAGGTGCGAACCATAAATTCGTTCGCCTGGCAGCCTGCAGGGGTTGCAGGCGGCAGACAAGTAAATGGGGTGAGAGCAGAAGGTGGCCGAGATCGAAGGTGCCCGGGTGCGACCAAGGAGATGGCAATAACGGAGGGGTCAGAAGGAGATCGGAAGAGGAAGAAGAAACGGTGAGTTGCTGAAGTTCGGATTTGCGCAGTTTGGCTGTTGGGGATAATGTCAGGAACATTAGGTTCAGTGTCGATGTGGGATAAGTACGGGCTGATTGTAAATGAACTTAATGATCTAAGAAGTATGCAGGAAAAACTTTGAAAATATGCCGTATAAAATTCCATCATAACACTGTTTTACATAAGTTTTACGCACAGTATGGTATTTTTCTCTTATTGTACAGTTCAATGGAATCTGGAAGAGTACAATTAGTTTCCAAGACGGAATGTCTGTCACTAAATACATTTAACAATTTGAACATTAGTATTAGGGCTATATTTGAACACATTTCCGCAACCACTGTCACACCATGAAAAGGGAACTGTTTTCTTTTTCGCATCCAGGTGTAATTACTTTTGCAAGGGAAACCCCTTTTTTAAACTGTGGGATCTACAGAAACGTGTGTTAATTCTTCAGCGTTATCAATTTTCTAGATGGACTCAATGACGCGCAGTACTAAAAAAAATGTGATTTTCCTGTCGAATGTCATTTAAATACAGGGAATTGTTATAAGATGCAATGAACCACGCAAAAACATTACAAAATAAAAAATAATAGTTTATTAAAAAATACGAATAATTATAAACTTTTCATGCAAAATAAGGAGAATAATTCCCAATGTGGGATAATGATACTTGTTATTAAACATTCGAAAATGCAAAATACATCCTATAATTATGTTTAAATATATGGAATTTAAATGTTTGATGCAGCTTCCAAGAGAGCATACTTTCTGACTACGGAGGAAATGTATTTACATTTAAATCCAGCTTCTATAAATAAGTAATGATAAATTGCGTGGAAGTGATGGATGATGTTCCTCTCCAGCTGAGAGCGCCTGTCTTGAATAATCAGTTCCCTTCCATCCCTTCGATGACAGAGCAATATTTTATACACGGAAGGGATCACGCTCAACACTTCCTTCCCCATCATGTCCCCACTCCTATCCTTAAATCCATGCGATTGGCTCCATTCCATTCCCATGGCCCGTGTCCTATGATCTAGAAAGACTCCGGAAGTAGTTCGTATGTGTGATTGTCAGGTCTAGGTTATAGAAGTGACCCAATTATTAAAGTATATTTATGGAATGAGACAAAAATGTAATTGTATCCATAGATCTTGAAAACAAATTGTGTGTACAGGTATCTAATGTTTTATAAAATTTATGTTATTTATAAATAACAAATTTGTTGTAAGAAATGATGAAAAACGATTTTTAATCCATTCTTTCAATTTCAGTCTTTCTACAAACGACAAATGAGTTGTTTTATGAGCTCCTTTATGCTGCTTTGTTTCCTTCGTATCTATACATTATATTTAACCTAAGTTTTAACTATAGATTGCATTTTTCTATGGGATTTATGTCAGGGCTATTTGCAGCCCATTGAAGCACAGACTGAACAATATCTTATATTTTCCAACTTCCTTTCCTATTGAAGTATGGAGGATGAAAATGAATGGATTTTTTCCAAACTAATTATTTGAGTGGGTCATTGTTTCTATACGGCCTGCAGGTATTGGTCATGCTTCATCATACCATATACCGGTGAATACACTTACAATAGGTTTTAACAGGCGTTACACTTCAAACCATTACCTTTTTTAGATGCTTTCCAGGACACATTGTAATGCGTCAACGAAAGAACATGTATTAAATTTGGCCATCTCTGTAACACTGGTGTTAAATGGCTTAAGGATAAGGAAACTGCAGATATAAAAAAATAACCTGTTTCAACTTGTGATGTGTGTGGTCAACGCTGAATGACGTTCGTGTCAGTGGACTGGTGTGACTGTGCAGTAGAGTGCGAATGACAGGCAGACGGTATTTACTAAGTTGATTAGATAATGCCTTATTTTACGAGGCGAGACTCGGGCAATCAAGCCCGCAAGGAATGGTCCTTCTGCTACGTAGCGGAGAAAGAAGGAATCATCTCGGGCGCCGAAACCGGCGATTTGAATTTAGCTCAGAGGCTTCTTTTAGGCTTCTACTTTTGCATGCAGTAAATCTACTACATGGGACTTCCGACTTTACTTTTCTTCCAAAGGAAGGCGTACGAAGGATTTTTTCGCACTTTAAA
This sequence comes from Teleogryllus occipitalis, assembly GCA_011170035.1. NCBI lineage: Eukaryota > Metazoa > Arthropoda > Insecta > Orthoptera > Gryllidae > Teleogryllus > Teleogryllus occipitalis. The sequence goes on from BLKR01001294.1 coordinate 98,609, forward strand.
GTGCACGGTTTCGATCAGGTTTGAAGCCGAAAACTTGGTTACAGCGGCCCGATAAACAAACCGTTTTACCGCTGAACCTCGGATTGAAGGTTCCCACAGACCGGCGCGGAACATTCGTTACCTACGCGAAACGTCCGCAACGGTAATTTTGCTACATCTGTTTGTTTACGAGCAGGTTCAGATCTGGCGAGCGGCGCGGCAGCGGATTGGCAGCGTTTTATTCGGTGCGGATTTCCATTCACGGTCGGACGCATTTTTTTCCGCCTCCGCACCAGTTTCGTTGTGAAAACCACGACAAAGACTCGTCGGATCTCGAATATTTTCATCTCGTCAGTCAATCTGACACGACAGAACGGTCAGAAAAAATACTTCAAATCGTGTTCAGTAATTTAATTACTTACAAATAGCATTAAACTTCGATTTTTTTTAAATTTCTTAAAATTTTTACATTTTACTAATGAAAAGTTTCAATAGATTTATAATTCTATCCCTGACTGAATAGGAGCGAACGCCTCTTTTTTGTCGAATGAAAATCATCACCAAACTGTACATAAAAAAACACTGACTCATAATTGACGCTCCGGAGTGATCGGATTCGCGAATTCCGCGGCCGCGTCTAGCGCGGAACTTTCCGCGGCGGATGTACCGCGCCGGTTTGTGAGAGCCTTTCCTCAAGGCGGCACCGGCGTACGAGCTGGAGGGCGTGTCCGAGCGATGAGTGTGCACGGGTAGAGGCTGGTCGAGGAATGCGTTTAACGGGCAGTCACGCAAACCAATCAGCAATGGTCGAAGAGCCTTGAAAAGGTAGTCGAGGGCGAGGGCCTAGCGCTCGAGCGGGCGCCGAGTGAACTGGCGGGCGAGTTGACGCGCCCGTGGCAGAAAGGGTGGGCGGTGGCCGGGACGGCGGTGCGGGCGGCGGTGGGCGGGGACGGCGGCCGGGACGGCGGCCGGGACGACGGCGCGGCGGCCGGGACGGCGGGGGCGGGGATGGCGTGGGCTGCCGGAACGGCGGCGGGGGCCGCGGTGGGGACGGCGGGGTGGCGATGGGGACGGCGGTGGACGGGGACGGCGTAGGGGGGTCGGCCGGGACGGCGGCGGCGGAGGCGGCGGTGGGGACATCGGTGAGCGGGGGCGGCGGTGGGGACGGCGGTGGGCGGGGGCGGCGGCCGGGACGGCGGTGGGCGGGGACGGTGGTGGGGCGGCGGGGGTGGTGGGCGCCGGTGGTGATGGCGCTTGCCCCCTAAGCCCAAGAGGCCACTCGCCGACCTCCGCGCGCAGTAAATACCTTTGAAATTAATTAAGAGCGCGCGCACGCACAGGCGGAGTACAGCCCGCCCCGCCCCACCACTCCTGTCTAGTGCTTCCCCGCGACTTCTCTCCTCTTTCCGGCCCCTCTCCTTACCACCTCCTTTCACTCCCCGCCTGGCGCTCTGACCCGCTCAGCGAAACACTGCGACCCGGCACCGCCCGCCCGCGCTGTCCTCCTGCTACGCGCCCCGGCAGTGTCTGGTCGCGCTCTCTCGTCGGTTTCCGTTCTGTTCCAGGATCCACGTTTCTTGCTATAATGAATGCTGCTCATTAGCCGCTTGTATACCCGTCCCAGGTTCCATCTGACGTTCCCAACCGTCTCCCGACCCGCTCCCGAGTCGTGTCCCGAAGTGTGTCCCGATTCACGTCCCGACGCGTGTCTCGGCCCTTGGCCCGCTCCGAATCTCCCGTCTCGCCCCTAAGTTCTGCGCAGTTGTCTGACCCGTCTCCCTATGTCGCATCCTGCCTTCGGTCCCATTTGTACCCAGTCTTTCCAGTTGAGATTTCTTCTCCCTTTCATTCTTGCTCAGCCCTGTCCCTCTGCTCTGACCCATTTCATTCTGACTTCCCCCGCCCCTCACCCCACCCTCCACACCACACCTCCTTGCCTTACACGAAAGCTCACCAGTTTCACATCGCCCACCTCAAGCCTCTCGCCACTTGCACTTCCTCCCTCGCCCCTCCCCCACGCCCTTTGCCTCTAGCTTATCGGCCCATCCCTCTCGCCCGCCCCCTTCTCGGTCTCCGTCCCTTGCCCTACGTCCCTCGCCCCTCACCCCTCACCCCTCACCCCACGCCCTTCGCCACACGCCACTCGCCTCTAGCTCCTTGCCCCAGCTCTCTCACCCGCCCCCTGCTCGCTCACCTTCCCTTGCCCTGCGTCCCTCGCCTCTCACCCGACGCCCTTGGCCTCTCACCTCTAGCTCCTTGCCCTAGCCCTCTCGCCCGCCCCCTTCTCGCTCCCCGTCCCTTGCCCCGCGTCCCTCCCCCCTCCCCCACGCCCTTTGCCTCTAGCTTATGGCCCCAGCCCTCTCGCCTCTCGCCCGCCCCCTTTTGCTCCCCGCCGCTCGCTCTGCATCCCGCGTGCGTGCCGCGCAGCAGTCGGCGCAATTACTGGAATCTCCCGCGACGGCCGGGGCGGAGCGCGCGGGTCGTATGACCACGTGCCGCCGCTTGCTCCACTGCGTTGCTTTTTGTCTCCTGCTCACCAGGGGATCCGTATTGCGAGCACGACGTCTAATCGAATATCTCACTACAGTAGTCAGGAGGAGAGAAGAAAGCAATTTGTCACTAAAAAACGTTCACATAAACATAATTGAATTTGAGCAAAAATGTTTGTAGGATTTTCCCTCATCCTCAGTGTTAGATGGCACGATTACGCGTTTCTTGCGAAATTTATAAAGACATTATATATGTTCGTCCTTTATAATGTAATTTCAAAATATTTCTGACTTTCTGTGGAATCAGGAAGAGTTTAAAAAGACCAATCCTATGATATACACATTGTAATACGTTAGATAATCATTTTTTGAGTAATTTTAATTTTTTGTCCTCAACTTTCCTGGTCCTAGCGCGCGTTAATAAGGGGAGCGCTGCGTGACCTTCTGTGGCGGACTGTCATATTCAAAATATCCGATCAAACCAATCATTATCATAATAAAATCAAAATTACACAAAAAATTCTTATCAAACATAAGGCAATATGTACGACTTTATCATTAAATTTCTCTCTTTACAATCGTCATGATAAACTAAAAAAATGTATAGTTCCATTTGTAAAGAACACAATTACCTCAGTATCTCGTAAAATAGAAATGAATACATATATCAATTAGTCCCATTCCCTTATGCACTTTCGTGAAAATTGCAATGCAATGACTTTAACCCTTTCAAAAACTGCAGGAGGTGCTAAAGTTACGTAACTCGCCATGAAAAACACTATACACTTCTTTTAATTTTTCACTGAAAACTTATAAACATGTATAAAAGAAGATTCTGTAATAAAACTAACACAAATCCTAGTTAACACTTTAAAAAATATATTTATTCTCCTGTTTGTTCTGCGCATTTGTGAACGCGTGTCGCTCTTGAATCCGGTTCCGCCATGGCGTGTGCCTGTCCTCACCCAAATGGCTCTGTAAGCTGAGAGGGCGGCTGTTTCCCCTCGCCCGGCGTTCGTGTCTGGGGCTCGTTCCTCAGCTTCCGCCTCCCGGGGAAGCGCTGTCCGCCATCTTGTGAACGCAAAACCCTGCGCTTCCGCCGTCCTGCTTGTGGAAACGATGAATCGCCAAAGCTACTACTTGAGCGACGAAAGCCTGTGATTTCTGAAGCGGTTTGTCGATATCCTCTCGTAGTTTAGCACTCGAAATTTATAACGTTATATTTCAAGTCGTTGTATGCAATAAATGGTGTCATCACAGTCGATTTCGTCGTGTTGTTGTTTTTTTTCATAATTCGGTAGATGAATTGTTATGGCATTGTAAGTAATGCGTCTTGTACGTGATTTCCATTTATATGCTTCATTCATTTTCCTTCATTTTGTTGAATTATACGATTCCTTTCAAACTTATTGTTTTATGGAAAATGATACTCTTTAAATGATAAGTTACACATTAGTGGACGTACAATTCAGTCTTTTAGATCATTCAATAAACCAACTTTTATTTTTAGGTTGTCAAAAATGGATTATTGCCGACCTGCATGGCCGAGGAGGCTAAGAGCGAGTACCGACTCAGCGCTTCGGTCTGAAGGCTCGCGGGTTCGAGTCCCGCCTTGGGCATGGCTATTTGTCTCTTGACTTTGTATGTATGTGTTGTCGCGGAGGGCCTCGCGTTCTGCTGACCCCAGATCAGAGGAGCCCGCAAGTATGTTGGTGTCTAGTGTATGGTCGAATATGCGTCCCATCGGGGCGTAAAGGGTAACCGGCTGTCGGCTGGATAAAAGCCCTAGATAAAAAAAATGGATTATTGCGGGTTTATAGACTTAGCAAAAAATCGACCAAATTTGAAGAAAATAGGAAAGCTTGAAAAATTGAACATTCTTATCATATAAAATTTCTATTCTTGATCCATTATTCACGTGAAATTTCCACCTAGATAGTTTGCCTTGGATGGCAAAAGTCCAAGGTACGTGTTATTCACTTGCAACGACTTTCCAAGAAAATAAATTGAGAAATTGTGACTTCAAGCAATGCACGCTGGTTTATGTACAGTTTGTGTGGAGGGCGATGCCCCCATGGAAAGATATGCATAGTTTGATAACTTGTTTGTTCTTCCGGTGAAAGCCTTGTGACTCGCATGGCTACTTTGTGAGAACCTTCTAGCCTTGAAACGGAAATGAATGATTAAGTCGAAGTATATCTTTGTAAAATGTCATTGAAAATCATTTTTAATATAAAAAATATATGTAATGTTTCTGACAAATGTGAATGCCTCAACGAATGATAGAAAAACTGTTTTAATGTAATTAAGTAGAACAATTTAAATTCTTCTCAGTAAACATTATAAGAGAAAATCGAAAGAAATATGTTGTTAGAACGGTAGAAAAGTGTTTTGAACGTGTTTCGGAGTTTTGATCTTTTCTTTCAGAAAATGTCTCATTTTGATTCGGTCTGTATTTATAAACGCTGCAACATGCTTTCCAATTATCACATCTCGTATTTGACCAAAAATTTTAAAAAATTCAAATAGATGAGCTGGGAATCCAAGTGGAACAAACGCAAATAGAAAATGTTTTATTTCGTCAGCAACTACCACTTCTCAATTACTTCCTTTTTTTGTGTATAGAGAAAAGATTAGAAAGAATAGTGGGCGAGAATCAAACTTTATAATGAAATGGTATAATCCATCTTTATTGAACTGACGGATAATACCCCAAACGCAAAGCTTATAAAAATGTTTTTTGATGCGCACTATCAGAACGTCTTTTTCATCATTAACAACGTATTAATATTAGAAAGTGATCCACGTAAATCAAAATTTTGTTACATGATTTGTTTTAAAACTTGTTCCAAATATGTATTGTCACATACGATGTTTTCTTTTACAGGTAACTACTTGCATGCAGCGGAAAACGTACTCACTGTTGGATTCCTCTGGACGAAAAATTCACTGAAAGTATGTACATTAATTATTATAATTGCACTCACTTCTGTTTTAAAGTAAAACCCAACTGAGAGCCAAGACTTTTCAGCAGGCATTGAGGGCCAATTAACGGGCTTTATTTTCAGTATAATTCCTTATGATGAGACAATTATTCTTTCATACTAACTTAAGAAAAATAAAATATATTTTTAGCGACTTACTTTTGAGAATATAGTTATGATAAACTTATGAAGAAACTCATTCGTTGAAATACGATAGAAGAGCATGAAATATTCATTGCGATTCAGTGTCTTAATCTGTTTGTGCCGCAACACCTATCTTCCCTTTCAAAGAAAGACATCCTTTAAACGCAATCGTGTATTCTTGTGCCCGTGGTGAACTTTACTCATTAATATGTTCATTTGTATAGTACAGATTTGTATAATTCAGTGTTATTCGAATTTGTTTGGTCTGTGCAATTTCACACTCTCATACTAATAGCTGAGAAGCAAGTTCACTAAACATCAATCGACTCACTATTTTAGAGTTTCAGATAACTGAGCAACGATTCCGAACTCATCTTCATTCCTCCTTTAATATGCTTTGATGTGAAAGTTGTTTCGAAACTGTTAGAATATCGCTCTTCCGAAGCTTCCTTTATTATTTTCATTGTAAGTTGATCTCTTTGAATATTCATAATGTGGTCTAGAATATAGCATCTTCCCTCCTTCCTCTTTGGACGTTCGAACTTTTCGACATTCTCTCACTTCATATTCGTATATCTCTTTTCCACTACCGTTTTATATATAACATCTTCCTCATTTTTTCAATCATGATCGTTGCCGTCTTTTTGTCTGCAATTGAGACACACACACAATGTGCTCATCATTCATTTTCGAAGCTTCTCGGTTGCTGTTCTCCATGTAAAATTCAATAACAATAAGTATTTCTCAAATGTACTAAAAATACAGTGTTGAATCTTCCTCTGAACGAGTCACAAGTATGGTAACTCAAAGCGCTAGCAATGCGATTAGTTTTTATTTTATTCTTATGTTCTTATTTTATTCTCCAGAAATCGTAAAATTCTACGCTTGAGCTCTAGGCAGTTCTCTCTGCCTTTTATTGAATGGGCAACTCGGCATATCTTCTGTACCACAATCCCCTTTTTTGTTGTTCATACACAACAGATCAAAATCATTTTCATTTACCCTGAAACAATCAGCATATCAGAGGTTCATAAAGCGTTCGTACAGGTTAATTATAGTGGTTCAACTCCAGCATCACCACCTGTGAGCTACAAATTCCTTAAAAGTCACTCCCGCGGTGCTCAGTTCGTTGAAGGCGGCCCAGCAGGTCAATACCCCAGGTGGCGTCTCCAATATAATTAATTCAAAGTGCTTCTTTGTTCGATCGGATCTGCTCAGGAGGAAAAGAGCAACAAAAGTGTCAGGGGGGTAGAAAGAGGCAGACCGCCGAAGGGGTGGGGGCGGGGGGGGCGGATGTCGCCAGGGCGACGCGGATCATCCCTCGACGAGCCGCTCATCCCGGAGGGCCAAGGGAAAGGGCATGGGGAGGGAGGTCGCGGGCGCAAAGAGAATAAGGGAGGATTGCTACTGAATAGTTGATGGCCGCGCAGCCCGCGCCGCGTTAGCCGAATAAATAAATGAAAACCTGATTTGCAGCAGCGCCAGATGGCGCCGCGTCGGCGGTGACGGGGCGACGGTAGCGGGGGTGGTATCGGTGGTGGTAGTGGTGACGATTGAGCCGGCCGTGGAGAGACTTGTGGTAGTGCGGGTGGTCCCCGCGGAAGTGGACCTGCAAGGTGGCTCAGGGCCTCAACGGAAGATCTTAGGGTTCGAGTAAGGAACTAGCTACAGAGCTAGGTCGAATTCAGTCGCTGGGTGGAAGAGAATTCTACCGGCCGGCTGCTCTGATCGGTAGTTTTCCGTGGTTTCTCCGATCAACACCAGGCGAATGTCGAAGTAGTATCCTAAGAAACGGGCCACGGACCGCGCGCGATCTTTCCTTCCTCGTACTTGTCCTAGCCTCTCCCTTGACACACACACACACTTACACTAACATGCACTATACTACCACACATGTCGGGATATCAGTCGAGTGGTTAAAGCTTGTCCCAGCTGGAGCTTTACCTGGCTGGCGGGAGATGCCTGGTTGAGGGAAAACTGAAAGCGGAGGGTCAGCACTGTAGTCGCCACCCGCCGAAGGAAGATCACCGCCACCTCTCGCGATGAAATCGTGCTCTAAATTTACTAGTCAAATGACCTTAGCAGTTTGCCCGCTTGGGAAAACTAATCAATCAGTCTATAAAAACTGAGGTGGTGGTGGCTGCTGTAGTTGACTGAGGGTGTTGACCGACGGTGATGTTCGTGGCGGCAATAGAGAAGTCGGTAATACGTACCGCAGCCCTCAGATGGGGTGGTTGAAGTACCTGCAGCGCCGAGAACGGTGTCTGTGACAGTGTATTGGAAATGACGCTACTAACGGTTAGTATCTGAGTGAGAGACGATGATAGAGCTAGTGCTGAGGACGTTGACGCAGAGAGCAAAGGAGTTTCAGATGTGGGTGTCGCTTAACAGCAAATAACGTAGCGTAAAAATACACTTCTTGAACATTTGTATGTAAATCACTTTCCTTTACTCTGTGTGTAACTCTAGAATATTTACTCTTCGTGGGTTCATGAAGTTGAAAATATACATGTATGTTTCCAAATTTATTTCTTCGTTTTCTCCTGATTAATGTAGCTAAAACGACATTAAATAAAGAAACTTACATTATTTTGTTCTCACATTATTGTATTGCTTTCTTTTTAAAAAGTTACCTAGGGACGCACAATGAAACAAGAGTTGTTTTCGTTTCAAATGGACTATTTTTTTGAAGATAAGATACTGTATCAGTTTCGTGAGATAACTTCATTCTCCGACAGAATGTACGAAAAGTGACTTCAAAATAGTGCAGGGAATATTGGCAACGTATAGGACTGGTTCACGTAACATACGTACAAAATAAAAATACCGAAATGCAAAACTAGAATTTATAGTTCGTAGTTAACAGGCGAAAAGAATATTACAGCAAAGAGAATATTCCGAATGTGTCATCAATTGTGTATATTTAAATGAGACTGCATTAGGTACTGGTTGTCTTACTTTCTAGCATTGACCGTGAGCCATCCTGAATAGAAAGAGGCCTCATCAGACAGTATTGATGGAATCTCGATCACACCGGCGCGCACAAAAGCTTCACTAGTTTGTATCTTTACTTCTGAGAGTTAAATATCTGAATTTGAATATAGGTATTGCATATAAATAGCAGGACGTAAAATACGTTCTTAATGTTTCTGTATCACACTCGGATTTAGTTCTGTCACATTCAACCATTTGCTGTATAAGATACTGAGTGTTCCGAAACACTGCAAAAAGAAAATCAACTAAGAGCAGCGGAAATATTGATTGACGAAACGGGCAGGCTACGAGGCAAAGGCTTTAAGAGAGAATAATAATAAAAGGAAAGACGAATGAAAAAAAGAAAAGAGAAACGAAAAACACAAATTAATAAAACTAAGATGAACATTGAACACGTGAAGAATTACAACGGAACACGAGAATACTGAAAAAGTAAGGAAAAGTTGGTAAAAATAATTACTTATGATACGAGTGGGAAAAGTGACTTTTTTATTTCGCGAGTAGGAAAGGTTACCATGAGGCTGATAGACCGAGTTCCGCAATCCTACGTGCAAAATAAAATCACTTTTACCACGTGTGTCTTACATCATTTTTTTAGACACACGCGTACCCTTCACTGCTATTTACTGACTTTCATTTTATTTTTATACAAGAATTCAAATCACTTAATTATATTATTGTTATTAATGGCTAATGCGATTAGACGGAAGCATTTTATTTTTTATGTTGCATTCACATTCTTATCTGAACACTTGAGCATCGTCTCGCTTTTAGCACTAGTGCTAAAAATTAAACTTTAATGTTAGCACGCTATGCATGCCCTGAAAGAACTGCTTTTACTAGTGGCTAGAACAGGAATTTTCTTGTAAACCAGTGGGAATGTGGCGCCACACCGAACTTTTCAACTTTTTAAGATCGTTACGCAACAAATTCTCAGAGGGTTTTTTTAAGTGATTCGACATTATTTCAAGGCCTGTATTGGAATGAAGTTATACAGAAAATATCCGATCCACAAAAATGAATATAGTTAAAAATGTCTTCGAAAGTTGTGTCGTGCCTTACAATTGAAGCAAAAAGGATGCACTCCGAAATGAGATATGTGTAAGATGAATATTAACATGCAATTGAATTTAGTTTTTCATAATTTAATCAATATCTACCTTTGGTCACTTTTTGCAATTTGTGAAAGTTAGAACAATAATATGTGCTTAACATTTCTGCCTCCAAAGATACGTATAACGCAAACATCGCTTGGATGCACGTATAAATTCAAAGAAATGATGCACAGCTATTTAGAGAGTGTCATTGAGTAATTTTTTCATTTATATTTTGAAGCGTTCATCATAACATCATTCGAAGCAATTTCATTGAGAATGATCTCCCTTGATACTAGAGCTATAGGGCAGATTCGAAAATAAATATGAATAAGCTGAACCCTTGCAACGACATCGAACTAAAGAAAGCGATGTAGAAAAGACACTATAGTTCTTCATATGAACTGTATGTAAAATCGGTAACCCCTCAAAAATTGCATGGTTTATCTCGTTCAACATTTATTTTCGAAGGCGAACGAAATGAGGGAGGTTTACAAATTCAAGAATAATACATTCATTATTCACATTGAACACGGAGGTGAATATGTTTCTAAACATATACTATTTCAAATGATTTTTATTATAACGCTAACACTCTCGTCAGGAAACTCCAATGTCCCAAAATATTGAAAATTTCACAAGAATTTCGAAAAATGTAACCCCGAGAATTTAAATAACTTAATTATTTGGGGAACTTCTGACGTTCTTACCAAGGCTCAGCTTAAAATATGTTAGAGCAATGCGTGACTCATACATCCATCCATCCAGACACCCAGATTTTAGGGTTCATATTTGCTTGTACCTACTATCAACATAGATCAGTCCAAACTATCCTTGGAACCGCACCAATGGACCTTAATCTTGACGTGTGCGTGGACTTACAGCTCAAAAGAGAAGTCACAGATTTTACTACCAAAATTCGAGATCATATTGTTGAAGTGATTCCAATATTCTTCCTCCCTAAGGGAGAGAGAGAAATAAATAAAAACCCGACTGTTGGCGACCACTCAGCTGCGGGAGAGGCGGGGCCACTCGAAGCAGCCAGCTTGCGGCATCGCGTCAGACACGAAGCTCTCCCCTCTCTGCGTCTTTCCCTTCATCCTTCCTCCCCCTCACTGCGGGGCTTCGCGAGGAAGCCTTTTCGGCGCGACCGCACCTGCATCACGCCAGCGCTCTCCGGGGATTAACCGACCGCCTCCACGCGCCCCGCGCTGCTTTCGCCCCCGCCCCCCACGCCCGCCTCCCTCTGGCACGCCCACCTCGCCCGCCTGCTCGCTTGCCATCCCGCTGTGCCACACGTCAGCCGTTTCGCCAATCATCTCGACCGCTCTCTCGTCCGCCCTCTCGTCCACCCTCGTCTGCCTTCTTGTCTGCCTCCGTCTTCGTCCTCCTTCGTTCGCCCTCTCGTCCGCCCTCTTCGTCTGCCTCTTCGTCGCCTCTGCTCTCTTCGTCTGCTTCTTCGTCGTTCGCTTCTCGTCTGCTCTCTCTTCGTCTGCCTCTCGTCTGCTCCTTCGTTCGCTCCTTCGTCTGCTCCTCGTCTGCCTTCGTCTGCTCCTTCGTCTGCTTCTTCGTCTGCTTCTCGTCTGCGTCCTCGCTCTCCGCTCGTCCGGTCTTCGTCGCTGCCTTCGTCCGTCTGCCCTCGTCGTCCTGCCTCTTCGTCTGCTCCTTCGTCTGCTCTTCGTCTGCCTTCTTCGTCTGCTCTTCTTTCGTCTGCTCCTCTCGTCTGCCTTCTCTGCCTTCGTCGCCCTCTCGGTCTCGTCCGCCCTCTCTCGTCGCCCTCTCGTCCACCCTCTCGTCCACCCTCGTCCACCTTCTCGTCCGCCCTCTCCTCCGCCCTCTCATCCGCCCTGTCGTCCGCCCTCTCGACCGCTCTTTCGTCCACCGTCTCCTCCGTCCTTTCTTGACCGCTCTCTCGTCAACCCTCTCGCCCGCCCTTTCGTCCGCCCTCTCGTCCGCCTTCTCGTCCGCCCTCTCGTCCGCCTTCTCGTCCGCCCTCTCGTCCGCCCTCTCGTCCGCCCTCTCGTCCGCCCTCTCGTCCGCCCTCTCGTCCGCCCTCTCGTCCGCCCTCTCGTCCGCCCTCTCGTCCGCCCTCTCGTCCGCCCTCTCGTCCGCCCTCTCGTCCGCCCTCTCGTCCGCCCTCTCCTCTAACTATAGTGATCCAGGAAGCAACCGGAAGAAAAAAGATCCAAAACGAACACCTTTATTTCAACTACTCTCCTCAGTTCCAAAATCGTAAACTAAAATTACAAAGCCAAAAACCATTATGCCAGGAGATGTATTAAAACGGAGCCGGGTCAGCTAAATACCGTTTACAGTCCAAGAAAGAAAGCGCAGGTCGTTATATAGTTACGACCTCAAGCCCAAACACTTGGCTATCGCTTTCGAAAGAAAAGCTCCCGCGACTGCCATGAGCGCCGCATAATCAGCGACGACGCCAACGCCCCTCTCAGTCGCCAGGATGAGGGATAAGGTGGGTTGACCACCCCGCCGCGCCGGCAGCCCTCCGCGGTGTTTCCTCTGTTGCTCCCGCGATGCCCTCTCGCTGCGGGTCGCGGAAGCTTGCCTCGCTGTCGGCGAGCCTTTTTGGTAGTGCCGGGTGATTCAATCATTTTGACCACCACTACACTAACCCCTCGTCGGTCATTTCCCCCATTTTCTCGCCCGCCCTCTCGCACGCTCTCTCGCCCTCTCTCTCGCCCGCTCCCTCGCCCGCCATCTCGCTCGCCCACTCCCCGCCCTCTCCCACCCTTTCGCCCGCCCTCTCGTCCACCTTCTCGCCATCCCCTGCGCCCGTCCACTCACCTGCCCACTCGCCCGCCCTTTCGCCTACCCTCTCACCCACCCTCGCACCGTCCTCTCGACCATCCTCTCCCCCGCCCTCACGCCCGCCCTCACGACCGCCCTCACGACCGCCCTCACGACCGCCCTCACGACCGCCCTCACGACCGCCCTCACGACCGCCCTCACGCCCACCCTCACGCCCGACCTCACGCCCGTCCACTCGCCTGCCTTCTCGCTCATCTTCTCAACCACCCTCTCAGCCTCCTTCGTGTCCGCCCTCTTCCCTACTCTCCCAACACATCCTCTGGCCCTCTTCCGATTTTCATACTTGTTTCCGCGTACAGTTACACCATGTCTATTATGTGTAGTACTAACATATTTCTCATGTAGCGCATATTTAGCTATTTCATCAAAAGAAACACTCACATACTGGACGAAATAACCATCACACAATCCTCCCTCCTCCAGTAATTTTAAACTGTAACAGCTGTCAATAACACTGCGGTTCTGTTTCTGTTAATTTGGGGAAAACTTTTAAAAAATGTTTCCCGGCTTGAGTAAACTTAATACGGTATGTATTTATTTTTTGTATAATTGAGATACATACTCTGTAAAGCATACAATAAATCGAAACTTATTTATTATTATTTATTAATTCAAAAATCGACCTAGGGTGGAGGGGGGCATTCGTTGAGTACAAACGTAGCTAATATGAAAGGTAGATTGAAGAAATTGCAACCTTTCCAAAACAACGACCGTCCAAATGTGCATGAAAGTGCTTTATCATGTTAAGGTTTGAATTCGATTTGCTTTGCTGATTTTGTAGCATTACCTACGAAAGTGATGTAAGTGAATGGATTAACGCACAGGATGCATTCGAAACGATGCCAACGAATTGTAAATGTGCGTGCATGATATCTAAAAGGGGCAGCCATTCGTTTAAATTTTGGTGGCGGTCCAATCAATGGTAATGTAAGCAAATGCGATGAAACCAACGAGTAATGAAAATCTAATACTCGCGCTGAATAGAACTTCCCCAAGAGTTTCGTAAATCACCAGAAGGTCTTTTGTAAAGTAATGAATAATCTGTGCCCTAAAAACAGACAGCATTTGTTAAATGTGTTAATAACTTCTGCAAGGGATTTTTTATGAACACGCAGAACGTGAAATGAAGCACGAACGCATTCTTTACTTGTTTCACACTCCAAATGTCTGTGTCAGAAATGGGAAATGGACATCATGGACACATTCCATGTGATATGTTTCTGATGTTTTCCTTTTTTTGGAGGAGCGCAAGAAGACCTGACTCATTACTAATGAGTCATTAGTACAACCCACATATTCTTGAGGGGGAAAAGAAATATTTGTAAAAATGTTACAACGCAGACTCATAACTAGGGGCGGATTTTGATGTCCTAAAACATCGACAAAAATTATCAATAAAATGCTCTTAAAATGCTTTAAGAATGCCCTAAAACCAAAGAAAAATGACGTAAAAAACTTATCAAAACCAGTTAGGATGAACAACTCAAGCTGTTGGATACGTTACTGATCTAATCGAGGCTTCTTCCATTCGTTCCAGTGAACTCAGTTTGCAAACTTTTCGTTTGGACTGTTTTGTACCAAGAAATATTTGTGTTTAGTTATCCCGAAATCGGCCGAACCAGCAATGGCGCTGATCTACATCACAAGAATTACATAGAACGGCTGTCAAAACAATTTCTGAGCAAACAAATCAAATAGGCTACTGAGTAATTATATGAAGAACATTAGTTGCATCTCGTAAATATTATTTAAGACAAATTGCTTCAAAAATTACTTTAAAATCGATTAAGTCAGCAAAAGAGTGCATTAAAAATTACGAAAAAGGTAAAAAATAACCTATTAGTCGAAAAGGCTAAAAGTGCAAAATGTGCAAAATAATGACCTTTAATAATGGGTCTTTTCCTTTTGTCATAACATAATATGAACTTCTATTCTAAACGGCATTGTTTTAAGTGAAAAGAAAAAATTACAATTTAAAACTGACCCTTCTCATTACAATTGAAACGTTTATATTCTGCTATTCATTAGTTGTATAAATGTGCTATCCAGTATTGTAATACCTCTGTGTGTATTTCTGTTTTGGTATCTATTCTGCGTGTCAATTTTAAACGTGTTGATTGACTAACTATGGTAATGTTTCCTCTGTAGTCTTACACCGTAAAACTTAATAAATGTTTAGGGATTTAGATGCATCTCTGATTCTCATATTCTTCATCTAAAAGCACATTAATTACGTAAGATTTCATCTTGCGATATTTAGTTACAGAAACAGTTTCTTGAGCTTCATTTATATTGATATTAAATAAATGTGATACCGGACTTTGAAATGGACAATAGTAGTTATTGTTCTTATTCGTGAAGGGGCATGAAAGGTTTCTAAATATATTACATTTCTTATTTCAGTAGACTGATTGTTTTAAATTTTAAGTATAAAATAAAATCTTATAAACGTCAACATCTGAGTGCAAGTGAGAAAGACTCGAGTTTCTTTCTTTTTCCTTTCGTTGCTCCTTGCCTTGGCAACATCGCCTTTAAAAGTGCTTTTTTAATCTCGCGCGTATTGAAAAATTGATTTTAATTTAGTTCGAAGTTTGCCAACGGCATATAGTTTGTTTGTAATTTATATGCGCCCCATAATTTCACGTCATAAAATTCCCGGTCGTCTTCCCCCCTCTCTCCCCACCCTCCCGGTCTAAGGGTTTCCGGGCGATAGCAAGGGAATAGATTTCGGATGGAAATTGCCTCGGCGCCACCGGTTGCCGACGTCCAAACTTGTGGCTGCGCCGCTTCGCCGCCAGGGTGTGCTGGTGTGCTTTGCGGTTAATTACCGTCCGGGGGCGGGACTCGCGCGCTTCATGACTCGTGGCGTCGCCGTCAGGGAGAGCGCTGCGGCGTCTTGCCACCTGAGCCGCGCGGACCGACGACGCTGGCGTCTGCTTTGCTTCTCATTGGCCAAAAGCGAAATTTTAAAACGCGGATGTTTAGGTTGATTGATTGGCATTAGGTCGGTAGCTTGGAGCTGGCCTCAGCTGAGGCGTTGCCCCGCTGCCTGGTTGCGGTACCTGGTTGGGAAAATCCCTGCTAACCAACGGTACGAATATCGCCATTCAGATCACCGCCACCTTCCGAGCAAAAATACGCACTACACTTACGGGACTAAGTTGACGGGACGGGAGTAAGTTGATGCGCCAGAAAACATTAATTAACCAGTTGACGCGCCGGGAATCGCTTATCAATCAATCAATTAATCAGTAGCTTGATTAGTGTTTCCGGACGCATCAACTGCTAAGGTTATTAGTCCCATAATTTATCCTGTGTACAACATGTGTATTCCTCGGGAAATGGCGGTGATCTTCCCTCGCTGGATGATGAGCTCCAGCGCTGACCTTCACGTCGAGTTGTGGGGGTTTTCCTCAACCAGGTATCTCTCACCAACGGGGTACCGCTCCAGCCGGAACAAGCTGTAAGCTCCCGATATGTGTGGTAGTGTAGTGCATGTAAATGTAAGTGTCCGTAAATAAGAGGTGAAGTAGGGCAAGGATGAGGAAGACAAAATCGCGCGCGATTCGTGATCCATTTGTTAGGGTACTGCACCGGCATTCGTCTGGTGTTGATTGGAAAAACTAGAATTCTCCTCCAGACAACGGCTGAATTGGACTTATCTTTGTAGCAATTACGCCTTAGTCGGCGTATGTGGTTTTTGGTCTCCTGCTCGGAAAATAATCTTTATAAAACGGAATTCCTGTGAATTTAACGCAATTGACAGTGAGATGCGAGATGTTCTTAATTAAATGAATGGATCTGCAAGCTTATTTTAAATTCTGAAACCCTGTGACATGAGATTTACTCGTGACAGCTGGACATTGAAGAAGATGGGCTTCAGCTGTCAGCGTAGAATTCGACCTTGGGGTCGCTTGTCTCTCAAGGCGTACGGGGAATTCCCTCTCTCCCGACTCTCTGACCGTGGAAGGATGTAGGGCATGGCTTCTATTCACGCGCCTCCCTGGTCCGCGTTGAAAAGCATAACCCATCGACCAGATACACATTGCTCAAGGCCGTGCGAGTATATCAGAAAGTCACAGTACTGGGTTGTGACGCATTGTGCATTGAACGAGTCTGCAACTCGTCCGAATACAACCAGGAAGGTGTGTATTTTTCATCTAAAATATGCTGTCAATGAATGTTTAATACTAATTTACTAATGATTCCTTCGATAAATACGATACATGATAATGTATTTTGAGAAAAATAATGAGGTTATGTAATTTACTGGTTTCAGGACAGAAACGTCATTATCAGTTCATAAAATGGACCACCTTGCATAAAACGGAAACCTTGGCAATCCGGAATATTTTTGTGCCCCGATCTATTCCGGCTTAGGCAGATTTTACTGTATTTAGAATTACAGTTAGTTTTTCTGTTTGGCCGCGATTTGTGCGAGCGTGCCCACTGTGGCGATGGCTGCGTAATGCCTGAGGCGCTGCGACCCCGCGTCGCCGCTTTGCAGGGCTGTTCGCATCGGTGAGGGACGTGTGTGCTGTTCCGCAGTCGGGATTTAATGCCTCCATTTGTATGCTCTGCGATCCGTTGAGGTGCAGAAAGCGCGCGTGATGCTGGGACTTAAGGGGGGATTGATGATGACTGGCGCTGCGGAGCGGTTACACTTCCCATTGGCTGCGTTCGGCTCTGTTGATGCGTCAGCCTTCTTAACCCTAGATTACAAAGGCGATCTGTACCATGCGTTATTACACAGGCGTAGTCTGACTTACTTTGGGTAAAAATAAAGAAAAACTAGTTTTTACAATGGATTACTAAATTTAATAAATTGAGCATTATGTTATGGAGTTACAAAATACATTTTAAAGGATTTTTATAGATACACCTAAATGACTTGACTCTCACCGCAGACACTTGCTTGATCCACAAATGGCTTTTGAGAAGCGTCCGCAGTAGGACCTCGTCATGCGACCTTTTTTATTATGATCGCCGTCGTCCCATTATGATTATTAAATGTACAGATCAACACTTAAATGCTACAAGAAAAAAATTCATTATTCATTTTCGTATCAATTATTTACAATATACACATGACACATGAAACGTAGCGCCGAAAAACTGACGTAATTACAAAGGCGTTGTCTACTGGCTAGTCACATAATGAAGGTACCCAGAGTTTGAGAAGCAGGAAATTATGGGAAGAGGGTAGGAGAAGCTTTCGGTACTAGTTGCGTCGTCTAACAGAAGAGACCTTTGTAATCTAGGGTCAAGTCGCAATGCGTTAACACAATCATTTGTATTACATTCTGGTCTTATATGTCCATTGGCTATTCCGCGTATTTTTGTATATTTTCCTTGCCGTTTGTTTCGTGCCAAACGGATAGAATTCCTGTACGTATTTACTTTCTCTATCTATATTTATCCATTCCCTTTCTCCACGTACACATAACGTCCTTTACGTCTTCTTCTGATCGCCTCTCCTTCCATCGTATCCATCTAGGCCTACATTCATCCGATTCCCTCTTCTATTCCTCCTTCTCTACTTCCTTCTCTCTCTCTCTCATTCTCTCTCTCTCTCATTCTCTCTCTCTCTCTCTCTCTCTCTCTCTCTCTCTCTCTCTCTCTCTCTCTGGCGAAGTTTAGCTCAGAATAAACGTTTTGTTTTCTGGAGGAGAATTCTACCGACCGGCTGTCCCGATCGGTAGTTTTACGTGTTTTTTTATAATACCAGGTGAATGCCGGAGCAATACCGTAACAAACAGGCCTCATACCACGCGATCTCTCTTTCCTCTTTTTTGTTCTATTCTCTCTCCTTCCGTATATACTTCCATCTACAATTCTACCCAATATCACGAGACCAGTCGGCTGCTTAGAACTCGTTCCGATCATGGCGGAGGAGGTACTTGAATGGGGAAATCTTCCGCAAGTCAACGTGTGGGTCGGCTCAGGATATCACCATCCAGCGAAGGAGGAGCACCGGAGGAATCCTCTCGGAGTAAATGATATGGTGTCCTAACGGGACAAATGACTGTAGCATTTGACGTGCTCGGAAGCATTAATCATTCAACCAATTCGCCTCCGTCTCCACCTTGTCTTCTCCCACCGCTCTCGCACGTTGCCCCCGTCCCCGCGTTCTGTGGCCGTGCAATCAAGGAGAGCGTTGCCGCTTCATCTTGCTGCGTGGGCATTGGCGTCGCTCCGCGCCCCTGCGCCGCGCTGCGCCGATTCGCGGGGCGAAAGCGACTTCGCAAGAGCACCTCGCGGACGCAGATGATGGAGTGGGCCGGGGCGGAGCGGGGGGAGGGCTAATGAAGCGGGAGGGCGGGGACGGATATTGCAACGAAGGGCAGGGCTGAATGGAATGGTTTGAGATGGGATGGGGGTGGGAGTAGCGAGGCTGAATGGGGTGGTATGAGACTGGGTGTGGGGTGGAGGAAGTCGGGACGGGAAGGAGATGGGCGTGGTGAATGGCGAGAGGGGGGTTGCGATTCGGACGAGATGGGGAAGAGAGAGTTGGTGTGGACATGGTGGGGTAGGGTAGGAGGTGGAAGCGGAGGGGGCAGCTGGTGAGTGTTACTTGGGAGATTACGCTCTGGCGGGGCTTCCTCGAGATGGAATGTGTTGGAACCGGCGAAACGTTCATTGCGAGGCTTGAGCTGGAGTTGCCCAAGTCTAAACGCTAGGAGTGCTTGGGACTCCATTTTGCAGTTGGTACATTAGAATGAGTAATTGTATTTGTTACAAGATATGAATTTATTTGAATAAAGTGCAAGTTAAAAGAAAAATATTAGGTAATGAAGGAATGGTCCTGGCTAAGTGAGCGTATGTAATGTACTATCTACTCAGAAATCATTGTTCGTTTTCTATTTGTGCCATTCCAAAGATTCTTGTGTCATAGACATAGATTGCGTCGTAGTCTTGTGTCATACACATTGATTGTTTCTAATACAAATCTTACGAGACTTACAAGTATTGCTGATGCACAGTAGCATACTGTTCCCTCTCACATTTCTTGCAGAAACTCTTGAATTTGAAATCTTCTGTTTCGCAGCAGTTTTTCTTGAGGTTGCTTAAAACTGGTTCTTTAAACTAATTTGGCAAAGGAATCTTCAGCAAGACACACAAACATTTTTAGTGCTCAAAATAAAATATCGTACTCATAGTAAATAATCTACTAAAATGTAGCATGTGAGAAAGCTAATCCAGTAGTTTTTATTAACAGTCGCATAGCAACGCCATTCCGATACCCAGTGAACACCAATTACGGGTCAACGTCGGCCCCAGAATAAAATGCAATATAATTGAAGGAAAATGTACATTTAAAAACTATTGATACTTGTACTTAGCAATATAGTACAATCATTTTCTGCGTTTTATGTTACAATATTTTTAGTTTCAGAGGAATGCAAAGACAGATATATTTTGAACATTTACTGTACTCGCAGTTCTTTCCGCAGAGATACAGACGATCACGCTGTTTCTTGTTAACCCTACATCGCAAAGACGTCGCCTGTCAGACGACGCAACTAGCGCCGAAAATGTCCCCCACCCCTTCCCCTCACTCGCCGTTTCTGAAGCCCTGTACTCCTCCATTGTGTAATTAGTTAGTGAAAGTCACGTAATTTAGTGCACGAGCCTATTTCCAGTATATGCCAATTTAACACGCGTCGTCCAGTAAACTACGCCTTTGTGGTTATATCAATGATATTTTTGGCGATAGTTTGGCTGTAGCATGTAAGTTGTAATTAAACGTAATGTCTCAAATACTCAATGTCTTAAGTGATCAGCATTTACACAATCTCTCCTTTTAGATTTCTTCGGGCTCTGGATAAATGAGTAAACAACTACCATTTCATATCATGGGTAGTAACACTCACTGGTCAACCACTCACTTGGCGCTTTACAAATAGACTCAGTTTCATCAAATTTGTTGCACAACCTGTAAATTGATAGTCTACTTGGTGGAGGTGTATTGAATTCGTCTATTTCCGTCAAACCAGTCTAGTATTCTCTGTCTTCTAGAATTGTTTAATTGTCAGCTTCCTTTGGTCATTGTTTAAACTACCAGCCATGATTATCTGAATATCTAAAATAATAGAAAAACGGATATAGAACAGATAAAATATAACATACGTTCTGTGTACCTACTTATGCATCTCCTGTACAATAATTTAAATGAGGAAAAGAACAGACATAAAAAACGGAATTTCGAATTTTTTTGAAGAATAAGAGAGAGTACTGGAATGAACCATCTTTATGATGACCAACCCGCGCGAAGAGGTGTCCCGTCCGCGTTTCTTGCCCGAAGTGTCCGTCTGCAGCTTCGCGTGCCGAGCGAAGAAAGGCGCCAGGAAAGAAAGGGAGCCGGTTGAGTGTCAGTGGCGCCCGCGGCGACGTGCTCGGAAATTGCGCGGGTGGAGCGCCCTGGCGGCAGCCGGCGCTGATTTCCTGTCACCCTCGCCACGCCACGCCACGCTATGCCGTCGCCTTTCGTCGCACCACTCTGCCACGCAAATTTGCGGGTTACGTCTCGACTTTGGAAAACAGCTCCGTTGGGAACATAACTGAACTTCCAGCCCTTAAAGGGTTTATTAACGGTGCGTTTGCGTACGTAGCTGCGAGGTTGGCCAAAGGGGCCCCTTCACACAGGGTCACTCAGCAATGTCTGCAAGTGGCGCGACTGCAAGAAAAGCATTAGTTTAAATGGAGATACACGCCACGCCACGCCCCGCCACGCCATGCCACCTCCTTTCGCAGCACCACTCTCCCACGCAAATTCCAGGGTTACGTCTCGACTTTGGAAAACAGCTCCGTTGGGAACATAAGTGAACTTCCAGCCCTTAAAGGGTTTATTAACGGTGCGTTCGCGTACGTAGCTGCGAGGTTGGCCAAAGGGGCCCCTTCACACAGGGTCACTCAGCAATGTCTGCAAGTGGCGCGACTGCAAGAAAAGAATTCGTTTAAATGGAGATACACGTCATGCCACGCCACGCCATGCCGTCTCCGTTCGCAGCACCACTCTCCCACGCAAATTCCAGGGTTACGTCTCGACTTAGGAAAACAGCTTCGTTGGAAATATAACTGAACTTTCAGCCCTTAAAGCGTTTATTAACGGTGCGTTCGCGTACGTAGCTGCGAGGTTGGCCAAAGGGGCCCCTTCACACAGGGTCACTCAGCAATGTCTGCAAGTGGCGCGACTGCAAGAAAAGCATTAGTTTAAATGGAGATACACGCCACGCCACGCCCCGCCACGCCATGCCGCCTCCTTTCGCAGCACCACTCTCCCACGCAAATTCCAGGGTTACGTCTCGACTTTGGAAAACAGCTCCGTTGGGAACATAAGTGAACTTCCAGCCCTTAAAGGGTTTATTAACGGTGCGTTCGCGTACGTAGCTGCGAGGTTGGCCAAAGGGGCCCCTTCACACAGGGTCACTCAGCAATGTCTGCAAGTGGCGCGACTGCAAGAAAAGAATTCGTTTAAATGGAGATACACGTCATGCCACGCCCCGCCACGCCATGCCGCCTCCTTTCGCAGCACCACTCTCCCACGCAAATTCCAGGGTTACGTCTCGACTTTGGAAAACAGCTCCGTTGGGAACATAAGTGAACTTCCAGCCCTTAAAGGGTTTATTAACGGTGCGTTCGCGTACGTAGCTGCGAGGTTGGCCAAAGGGGCCCCTTCACACAGGGTCACTCAGCAATGTCAGCAAGTGGCGCGACTGCAAGAAAAGAATTCGTTTAAACGGAGATACACGTCATGCCACGCCACGCCATGCCGTCTCCTTTCGCGCACCACTCTCCCACGCAAATTCCAGGGTTACGTCTCGACTTAGGAAAACAGCTTCGTTGGAAATATAACTGAACTTTCAGCCCTTAAAGCGTTTATTAACGGTGCGTTCGCGTACGTAGCTGCGAGGTTGGCCAAAGGGGCCCCTTCACACAGGGTCACTCAGCAATGTCTGCAAGTGGCGCGACTGCAAGAAAAGATTCGTTTAAATGGAGATACACGCCACGCCACGCCCCGCCACGCCATGCCACCTCCTTTCGCAGCACCACTCTCCCACGCAAATTCCAGGGTTACGTCTCGACTTTGGAAAACAGCTCCGTTGGGAACATAAGTGAACTTCCAGCCCTTAAAGGGTTTATTAACGGTGCGTTCGCGTACGTAGCTGCGAGGTTGGCCAAAGGGGCCCCTTCACACAGGGTCACTCAGCAATGTCTGCAAGTGGCGCGACTGCAAGAAAAGAATTCGTTTAAATGGAGATACGCGTCATGCCACGCCACGCCATGCCGTCTCCTTTCGCAGCACCACTCCCAGCAAATTCCAGGGTTACGTCTCGACTTAGGAAAACAGCTTCGTTGGAAATATAACTGAACTTTCAGCCCTTAAAGCGTTTATTAACGGTGCGTTCGCGTACGTAGCTGCGAGGTTGGCCAAAGGGGCCCCTTCACACAGGGTCACTCAGCAATGTCTGCAAGTGGCGCGACTGCAAGAAAAGAATTCGTTTAAATGGAGATACACGTCATGCCACGCCCCGCCACGCCATGCCGCCTCCTTTCGCAGCACCACTCTCCCACGCAAATTCCAGGGTTACGTCTCGACTTTGGAAAACAGCTCCGTTGGGAACATAAGTGAACTTCCAGCCCTTAAAGGGTTTATTAACGGTGCGTTCGCGTACGTAGCTGCGAGGTTGGCCAAAGGGGCCCCTTCACACAGGGTCACTCAGCAATGTCTGCAAGTGGCGCGACTGCAAGAAAAGAATTCGTTTAAATGGAGATACACGTCATGCCACGCCACGCCATGCCGTCTCCGTTCGCAGCACCACTCTCCCACGCAAATTCCAGGGTTACGTCTCGACTTAGGAAAACAGCTTCGTTGGAAATATAACTGAACTTTCAGCCCTTAAAGCGTTTATTAACGGTGCGTTCGCGTACGTAGCTGCGAGGTTGGCCAAAGGGGCCCCTTCACACAGGGTCACTCAGCAATGTCTGCAAGTGGCGCGACTGCAAGAAAAGAATTCGTTTAAATGGAGATACACGTCATGCCACGCCACGCCATGCCGTCTCCTTTCGCAGCACCACTCTCCCACGCAAATTCCAGGGTTACGTCTCGACTTTGGAAAACAGCTCCGTTGGGAACATAAGTGAACTTCCAGCCCTTAAAGGGTTTATTAACGGTGCGTTCGCGTACGTAGCTGCGAGGTGGGCCAAAGGGGCCCCTTCACACAGGGTCACTCAGCAATGTCTGCAAGTGGCGCGACTGCAAGAAAAGAATTCGTTTAAATGGAGATACACGTCATGCCACGCCACGCCATGCCGTCTCCTTTCGCAGCACCACTCTCCCACGCAAATTCCAGGGTTACGTCTCGACTTTGGAAAACAGCCGTTGGGAACATAACTGAACTTCCAGCCCTTATACATTATAGCCCTTATACTTCCAGCCCTTAACATTGGTTTAAGTGGAGATATTGACACGAGCGGCGCAATACAGCACTCCCACAACCTGCAGCGCAGATGTGCTTCCGTGAGCAGGAGAAACATCTAAATTACACCCTTGAAACTGGTTCACTGACCCACCACTGATTTTAGTCGTTTACACGTTGAGCATTTTGCGGTCACCGGCGACCACGACGGTGACTCAAGAATCCTTCCTTTCCCACGCTCAGAGTAGGCATGCGACATTGATGTGGATGTTTTCAAATTCGATGATTTTTATAGAAAACGGCGGTTGAAACATCGACATATACAAGCCGATGTTTTTTAACATACAAGTTTTGTACTCGGACGTTTTTATGTTTTGGATGTTGTCTTTGTGAATGAAAAATTCTCAACGCAATTTTTCAAAAGTTAAAATATGAAATAATATCTGATGATACCACTGTCAGTTTGTGGCTTCGAATCACAGGAACGGTATTTGCACTACCTTCATCGAACGGACTATCTCTCGTCCGAGATAACCCCGATGCCATCTTAGTATTTCATGTCTTTCTTCTTATTTCACACTTGGAGAGGCGGTCAACACATGCGCTTTGAGCGTAGGGTCTCCCCTTCTTTCAGAACCATTCTTCGGAGAACTGAATTTTATCTTTAAGATGCCTCAGAACTATCAGGGTAATTTTGTCAATTGTTCTTACTTAACTTTGTCTTGAATTGCAGTTTAATTGTAAATTAATAAACATGGCAATTAACAATTTAAATTATGTTGCGTACGAATTTATTCTCAGAGGTTGCATATTTTATATTCTCGGAGGTTACATATTTTATATTCTCAAGGGTTACATATATGTTATATTTCTCAGAGGTTACAAAGCTAGCTGTAAAACACGGATGTTTAAAAACATCGATGGGTTTTGGTCGGTTTTTATTAGCATCGATGTTTTTATTTTGAACATCAGTGATAGGTGACATCGATGTTTTAGTTATCTATGTCACATCAATAGCTCAGTGGTGGTCAGCAGTGTGTGTGTGTGTGTGTGTGTGTGTGTGTGTGTGAGTGAGAGAGAAAGAAAGAAAGAAAGAGAGAGTGAGAGTGAGAGTGATTGGGTCCGGTACTTCTCGGTGGCACTGGCGAGATCGCTCCTTTGAGGACGATCTCTATCTACCATGACCCTGAACAGTGTGATTAAAAATTACCTTCGGTCCTCTGGAGGTCAGGTGCCTGATGCGAATAAGTCGTTTGTGATGTTCAGCTCCTGTGAAGTCGCAAATGAATACCGCCAGCAAGTAATAATAATGCGCCTCTCAGTAGCTCAACTCGTGATTCACACTGACTGAGACCGTCAGATCGATGCTACGAAGGGAAAACTCGCTCGTACCGAAGATATTACCTTGGAGAAAATGAAGTACTAAACATCGTGAATGAGTGACACTGATTGCTTCTTAATTGCGTCTGCAATATCTTGCATGCCATTTAGTGTCACACGTTATAACATGCGTGTATACACGTGTGGCAATAAAATTTCACTTTGTTTGTGTCGTATATTCTTTCGTAAGGGAATTGTTTCATGAGTTCTCATCTCGTTGTATTGACAGTATAAACTTTCACTTTGACACTTTTAAACATTACATCATTACAGTGGAGGCTCGTGCGCCGAAGGTTGGTGGTTCACAGAACACCATGAGATCGGTTGGTTCCAAACGTCTCGGACAGTAAAACTAGGCAATGTATGCCAAATGACTACTTAAAATAACAATGTTTATTGGAGGGGAAAATCTGTAGCGATCTGCATCTCATTGTTGTCATTATGTTCTGAACCATCAACCTTTCTAGCAAGTCTCCGCAGTAATCATTGAATTGAAAACGTCAGTAAATACATGAAAATCCTCGTGCTCTCTATGGTACTCACGCCACCGTCCTTCACCTCTTCAAAATGGCACCTCCCGCCTTTCCCCCTCTTCCTGCCTCCTGCCTCCTTCCTCTTTAGTCCCCACCCGCCGTGGCCACTACTTTGTTTTGAAAAAAAAAATGTTTGCGTCACTATCACTTTTTTTTCTTTTCGTCTCTTTCATTTGGAATCTCCTTTCTTGGCTTCTCCACAATGTCATTTTTATGCTCTCGTTCCCCACGTTATTTTCTATGATTTGTTACGTCGTTGGCATTTTTTCCTTTTTTTATGTTTAATGTTCTTTTCTGCCCTCTACTCACTGACATTTTAGGGAAAGAGAAGGGTAATTTATTCACGGAGTCGCAACCACTCCAGGATATGAGCTTGGATTGTATCTTAAGAGAAGTTTAGCTTTAAAAGAGGAAGGGCAATTAATACATTTATGATATTGAGTTATTTGCGTTAATACTGAATAAAAAGTTTCAATGTATTCTGTGGGTAATCTGTTGAATTAATTTTTTTTTAATAATTCGAAACTACTATTTCAACTTAAAGGAACACTATCACTTTGAGTTATGTTTGAAATATAAATGCAGTGTCAAAATGAAAAACAAATATCTGTTTTGTAACGTTGTATAAATTAGGTAACCCTAAAATATTTGTATATTGTATATTATTTTGAACGAAAAAATAAAGAGAGGTAATTGGTATTTTTTTAATTAGTCAATATTTTTTCTCAATTTCCAAAATAATACACCTATTGCAAATTTCTCGACACATTGTGTTTAGTTTGATTCGGATCGCCTGGTGCATTGCGTTTAATTTGTTACCTGACCGCACTACACAAAAACTTGCTCAATAGAACTACTAAGAAATTGTTCTGGGTCTTAATTTAAACAACTAAACAAAATTTACAGAACTTGCAGAAACGTGGTGGACACTGCTTGTTGAGGTATCCTTTATTCATAAATTTGCAGATCATAACAACAATACCCTTATGATCAAAATGCCACTAATCGGAAATAAATGAGCTCTGTTTCTTGGACGTATTTTCTAAAGAAAATGCTGCCTCTACCGCTACATAAATCCGTTATTTTTCGAGCTTTTGCTCTCTCCTGCTAAACTCTTCCTAGTTTACGTCAGACGACGCCCCATAACTTTGCGGAATCGGAGCGCGTCGGTGCCGCCATATTGGTAGTTGGCACTTGGAGGTAAGGAAGCAAGCGACGTCTTTCTCCTTCGTTTTCTTTCTTTCTTTCTTTCTCTCTCTCTCTCTCTCACTCACTCACTTTCTCTCTCATATTCTTTCTCTGTCTCTTTCTGCTTTCTTTCTCTCTCTCCCTTCCCCTCCCCTCTCTCTCTCTCTTTCTCTATGTTCTTTCTTTCTCTCTTACTCTCACGATCAATGGAAGTGATTTCGATGGTTGCCCGCCACGCAAACATTTCCCTCGCTTCCATTATTTTCATCAAAAGTCTAAACACCTGGTCAATTAGGTCACAGGTCACGGTAATGTTTTTAGACAGCCACGAGGAAAAGCAGAAGCATGTACTACGGATATAACTTTCTAAAAGTTCAGTTTCTAAATTTCAAATGTGTAAATGTGCAAATACACCTTTCTCTTTTGTTATTTATTTATTGTCATTTATTTTGTTCATAATTGAATCGTTTGGATGTAAGTGATGATTCCTGACAATTTTGCAACATTAGGATGATTGACTTTTTTGTACGAGAGACCTGACTCTTTGTATCATAAGTTCACTCACCTCTGCAGCTCATTTCGTATATGTACTTTACTGCATTTTCTTCTCATAAAACGAAATGTCTGTTAACATTAAACACTTTCTCAATTCCTCAAATTATTATTATTATTATTATTATTATTATTATTATTATTATTATTATTATTATTATTATTATTATTATTACTATTATTATTATTATTTATAGCACAGGTGATAAAATGCCGCAATGCTCCCAAGTTCCGACAAAAGCATGAGAATACAACTAAAAGACAAAAATTTACTTTCGGCTGGCAGCATCAGCTGCAACTGACCTTAATGTAAATTATTTATATACTTGTCGGTCGTGTGTTGTCGGCACTCGGCCTGTCTGCCTAGAGTCTCCGCCTTTCCCACTTACAAAATAAAAAGCCCCCTCTACCACTTATATCATAAATAACGATTACACTAACTTGTTTTATAAATAGGAATGTTAATACCAACTAAATTCTGATTGTGACTTGCAAAATCTGATGTTGGTTTTTTAGGAATAAAATGGTTTTTGTGTGGAAATAACCATAACCATCTAAATAGATACGGAATCGTTATTTTTTCTTATCCTCTTGAAAAGGATCTGCAGTTTCACTTACCAATCCATTCTTTGACAGATTTTTGCTCTCGTCGCCCAAGTCGTAGCTTATTTCACGACACCTCTGTGACTCCGGAGTCGAAACCTTGGGTGGTGCCAGATCGGTAGAACCCTCTCGGTAGGTAATGGAGCAAGCGATGCGAAGTTTTCCCCTCTCCGTCTCGCGATCAACGAGATGCGTTTTCGATAGCGTCGCAAGTTGCCCGCCACGAGAAAGTTCGATTGTAGGCCCCGTGCCAAGTGAACGGGAAAGTTTTCTTCGGAGGAAGAGATGGCCACTCGATGACAGTTCACTTGTTTTACAACCGGGCCCCGGAAAATGACGCATTGCGAACAATAGTTTTCGAACTGAGATTTAAACATTTTTTGGGGAAAAGGAGTACCTGGAGCAGAAGAATGAAATAATGGAATTGGGTTTGATATTTTCTGCAGCTGATTTCGCTTATATCACCCCACGGTAGATACGAGCGTTTATATTTATATGTAAAATAAAAGTGAACGCATTATATATGTTCAAGAGGAAAATGTACCACAAGAACTTTAAACCGTTGAATTAATTGCTCTTTAATTTGTCACGATTGACCGAGAATTAAATTAGTAGGATTTAGATTCAAAAGGTGGCCTCTCTGGTTTTTATACGCAACCCGCATTACACCCGTGTAGTGATGAATTGCGTAGCAGCGGTGCAGGCTAGCGGACAGATGGTGCAGTCTAGGCAGACCAGCGCGAGACTTGAAGGGGCGGGGTGGGACAGGAACGGAGAGGGGAAGGGGTGAACGGGCAGAGTGAAGGAGTGGCTTGGCGGGTAGACTGGGAAAGGTTGTATAAACGAAGCGGATCGGGATACAGACGAGAAGGACTGAGTAGGAGTATAAATAAAACTTCATTTATTTTACACTGTAGATAGATTTCACTTCTTTCCCTAATACATGATTGTGATAAATGTCCGGCCAACGTCAGGCTATTTCCAGTAGCAATTTTACGTACAAAAGAATTACATGAATATTTTTCTGGGTAAATTTCTTTTCTCATCATCTGCGTTACACAGTTATTGTCATAATTCTTGTGTCATAATTTGAACATCATTTGGACATCACTCGCTGTGGGACGTCATTTAGGGGATGATAAACGCTGTTTAATACCCATTAGTAAAAGAAGTTCTACGAACAGTGTATTTGATATCTTTTTTTAACTTAAAAATTGTAAAACTAAATCACGTGATAAAGCTGCTAATAGTGTTCAAAATAAATCTATTTTGAAAAGCATGCTAGTAATAAAACATACGTGGGGAATACCTTAATTCAGGAATTACGCGCAAGCATCAACTGTTCCAGTACGTTAATAACCTCGAAATCTGATAGACACCCTCACTTTGAAAGCCACATATGTTCATACATATTTAATTATGATGAGTAAATAAACGCTTTAATTATGAGTCATTATCCCCTGCCGTTTCCGCGTCCGTGCGACGCGCCCTGCTCCCCTTCGCTGTCGCCCTCTGAGCCACGGGGAGCAGCACAATCGGTGATAATGATGGTATCGGCGCTGACGGTGCAGAGGGTTCCCCAGAGCCGTCAGTGCTTGCTGGAAGCACACAACGCCTCTGTACGATCGATTCGATTCTACGTATCCCTGCGTCATCATAGTTCCCTTCACCTCCCAATTGTACTTCACATTATTTTCTGCTTTCTATCATCAAGATGTGTCTTCATAAATTGTATCAAATGAGGGCCATTTAATAAAAAAAAATAGTGATGCTACAACAGCACTCACTTTCTCGCATTATTTGTAGCGGTTACGCAATATTATAATAGGCCCTACTACTTGAACCTACATTTGTATAATTTTGAAAAATTTATTACGTTACATCAAAATGCCCTTGATGTCATGTTATTCAGAGCATTTAGCTCTATCCTCTGAAAAAGCTTAAAGAACAAAATTGGAGCAGATTTTTAGAGAATTGACTTAGAGTATTTCGTGCAAAATTATGCGAGAACTGCTCATATTTTCAAATAGTGTTCATGACCGCCATTAAAAGTTAAGTTTAAAAGACGGTATTCATTAAGAAAAGAAGGTCCATCTTCAATGTTGTAGTTGTTGGAAGGTGCAGAAAAACATAACCTTTCGCCATTTTCGAAAATTCAGTTATAGTTCAAAGAATCACGCACCTCTGAGTTTTATAAGAGTACTTTGCTCTATCTGAGAAACAATGGAGCCATGTTTGAGAAAACTTTGAAAATGGCTTCATATAAACTAGCCTCTAAAATCACAGTATTAATTAAATTTCCAATAGAGGAGATCGCAATATTAGTCAGATCGTTCGGTGAATATCAATTTGGGTGAGAATCCTACCTACAATGTAGCCACTATTCTTTTCAGATCGACAAACTTGGTGGCTTGAACAGTTTTTTCGCGATCAATGACTCACAAAATGTTAATTCTTATCACACAATGTGTTAGAGGAAGTAATTTACCACATATAGGAACAAGATTTATCCACTTTAATGATACCAGGCTCACACATAACGAGATTTTCTGTCATAAAATCGCTTTTTTTGTTGCAGTTTTACAATACTTTCTCTTTACTACGTCAGTACATATTAGGCGAGTAGGTAATAATGAAAACACATGATTTCAATATTAAAAAATGATATCCTTTGAAGACAAACTATAAAGGTGTATAAGCAAGCAACGAAAATCAAAATACTGAAATGTACGTATCAGAATTGTCAATAATTCGTTTAATGGTGGTGGAGTGTCCACAAAAGAATTATAATTTAAACTAGTGAGAACCCGTCAAAGTTTGACGGTGAGATCTGAGATAAATGTAAAATACTGTGCCCAGAATAATATTCACAATATGTTTCATTGTTTGGATTTTCAGGGTACAGCGAAGATATTCTGTGATGTGGAGTTCTCAAAATTTAGAACACTTATGGCCCATGACCAGGTGGCAATGTAATATGACTCACATATTGCAATAATACACCAAATGACACAAAAGAAAGAGCACTATTATACTGACGGATTTTATTTCTAAAGTTTTTTGATGTGTCATCTCCTACAAACAAATGCTCGTAACTTATTTTCCCTTTTAAGCTACACAGAGTAAACTCGTTTGCCGAATTTCTCTCGTATGGGAAGTACAAAGCAGAATGAAACTGACTTTTAATAGACAACGACCCCCACAGAAAACGAAATGACCTCACTATCACGACACCTACGCTGACTTTCTCTTTCCATATAAGTTTGCGTCTTTTGGGGCGCATGGGCAACGATTCGGAATTCGACATAACCTGAGAACAACTTCACTACTTCAGTACAACCGAGCAAAACCAACTGTCAGAATGTTCTCTACAAAATGAACCCCAAAAGCAAATACATGAAAACTGTCAAAGCCACAATGCAATTATTTCACTGAAACAAAACCTTGACGAATTGTAAACAAATCTCAACAATCAAAACAAAACATCAAGCAGCGCCACCATGAAGTAGCGTGGACTCGAATCTATCGTTTCATCCTTTGGAAGAAAACAATTGACTATTGATAAGCGTACTATTAAAGAATGATTTAATTAATTAATTTGCACCGTAAATGTTGGTGAATCAACACAAATAATATCTTATAACATGTCTACGGATCACATTCTTTAATTTAAAGGGAAAAATACTACAATCGGTTCAGTAGAAGCTCTAAACGAAGTCATGGCAGAATACCTTATTTTTTTAAATATATAGATTCAACATTCAACATAGACAGTTAAAAATGGTTGTATTGTTAATACCTGCATATCTCTTGTGTCATTTCCAAGCACACTTATAATAATATTAAATTTTATGTTTTTATATTATGTTTATGATAAGTGATCTATGGCCCCCGAAGCCTCTTCCTCAAGGTTTCACACATTCGTCTCAACCTTCTTTTCTTCTCCTACTCCAACTCTACAATTTTTCGCACTCTTTTACTTTTCCAGCTGATTTCTCCCCGCGGCTTTCACATCCTATTTGCCTTCCTTCATCTTTCATCGCCTTCCTTCTCGCATCCTTTACCGACTCATCACTTTCCACACCTATCGCCTCTTCTCTCGTACCCTCTCTTGTCTTCTTTCTCACTTGATCATTTTCTTTTGTCTCCTCTTTTACGTATTCTCTATCACCTCTTTCGCATACTCTCTCGACTCTAGTCCTGCTTCATCTTTTGCCTCCTCCCTCGCCTCTCTTACATTTGCATTTTCTAAAATTATTTTCTAGTCACCGTCCTCCCTTTCACTCTTCTGACTGGTCTCATTCTATCATTCCGTCTCGTCCATAGTCCTCCGTGCGATCCAGTTTGTATGGAATATTTCTCCGGAATATCATATATTTTATACAAGCAATAATAATACATGGCATGTTCAGAAAGATATCTAACGTTGAGCATGTCATATGTGACAAATGTATGTGGTACATAGCTATATTTTCAAGTTATTAATCCAAGAAAGTTACGTTAAAATATACATTTTATAATTCAGACGCAGGGAATAAACTTGGTTTGGATATTTTATTTTCATTTTTTACTATTTTAACAGGTAATTATTAATCACCAACTGCCCTCGTCACTCGAGCACATGTCGATGTCTTTTACAACCCCATTATATAACTATAAATATATTTATTAATAGCGATATTTTATACTCGTTTCGTTAAGAATTATGCTATTATTAATATAAATTATATTACTATTATTTATTATTATTATTATTATTATTATTATTATTATTATTATTATTATTATTATACTACCATTAATATATAACTAAGAATGTTCGTTAGCTCATTATTTTCTGAATTGTCAATGAATATTACATCGAGAGTAATTTACTGATAATGACAACTTTTTGTATTTATACAATAACAGTCGCAAATGGATATTATTTTGCATCCTGTACAAAGCATCACAAACAACTTGCAAACAAAGGAATTCGTCTTACGTTACTTTCAGAAATTCACTCTATCTTGAATGAAAATCAATCTCGTTTTCTCTGTTTATTCTTCACTTGACACTCGTCCACCCTCATTTCTCATTCACCCTTTCATTTCTCTTTAACTCTCTCTTGCTCTCTCTCTCTCTCTCTCTCTCTCTCTCTCTCTCTCTCTCTCTCTCTCTCTCTCTCTCTCTCTCACTCCTCTCTCTTTCTTCACTTTTTCTTCCTCTCGGTGTCGATGTTCTTGTGTCTTTTTTTCAGTTTTCTATTGGGCCCTCTAAATGACGTGAGTTTTCCAATTCCGCGCAAAATTAATATCCGCTCAGGAATAGTGTTTGTTATGCCTAATCACAGTGTTGTGCAAGCCATCTGATTGGATGGTGCGACGCGAGAAGGAATTTCCAGAATATTGGAAATCAATGTAGTTTCAGAAGAACAATTGTCTGCCTGTCTAATTTGCCCTTTCATATAAATGCGCCTTTTTCCTAGTCGGTATTCTCTAAGTCAAAACAATCGAACTAACCTAACGTACTGCTTTAAAATTTGGTACAAAATATTATTTTGTGACTTCTTTTGGTTGTCGGAAGTTGAAAAATGCCCTATATTTTTAGCGTCAAGAGATTAGTTTTATGCAACACTGGAAAGAAGAAACATGTGATATTTTCTAACTATTGTCCAAAGATTTTCGCCTGAATTTGGAACTCTATAAGTATTATTTCTGTATAAGACGAACAAATCACAAAAAGATTTTACGAGTATATGACACACTTATGTGGAATGAGTTCAATGCTTGAACTAATATTCTTTATAACACAAATAAGTTTTAAATTGGGAGGAAGGGGTA
The DNA here is from genome assembly GCA_011170035.1 of Teleogryllus occipitalis. NCBI lineage: Eukaryota > Metazoa > Arthropoda > Insecta > Orthoptera > Gryllidae > Teleogryllus > Teleogryllus occipitalis. The sequence continues at coordinate 132,617 of BLKR01001294.1, forward strand.
GAGTCTTGACATTGTTCAATGTGTTTCCTGGTAATATTTAATGAACGGATTAAGAACTCATACATCCTAATATATAAAGGTTAAGGCTCTAAAGCATTATTACGCCGTAACCATTAATTATAATTCACGTGCATTTCTCTTGCAAAGTGATTTTTTTGTCTCAAAAAGGTCTTTTTGCAGGCATCTCCACTACGCACTCGTCCGTGGACTTAGGAGTCAGTGGATGTGTCAGGAGTGATTCCTTGTACTGGTCGCTTGAGAGACGAAAGGAGTAGCGGGGATTTAAGAACCTATCAAATAGCACGCCTATCTAATAATTTCTACTCCAACATAAACTCAATAGACCAACTATAGCAATACAATCTAGCCTCAACGAACAACACATAGACCAGAATAAACAATAGATACTCATTCGATTTATTCCTAAAAACATTCTCAAGCATTTGTGAACAGTAGGTACTCTCATGAGGAATCTACCCCAATGTAGTAGCAATAGTAGAATTAGGTTAAGTATAATATTAAGTTAGCAGTAAGTCATCATTACATTGAAATCATTATCATTACATCATTACATGAAAGAGTGTAATACTGAACATGTACAACCCAACAAGCAATAAATGAAAAAAAAGGATTTAAAAGGCTTGAAGAGGCACAGAATACCAACTGCAGCCGGAAAAAACAACAATGAGAAACAGTCTACCTGTGCGGAAGTAAGGCACGAGAGGCGGTTTGGAGCGGGGGGAGGAAGGGGGTCAGGTCTGCTCGGAATTGGAAGGGCTGGACGCGGCGGACTGGAGAGGGGGAGGGGGGGGTAGTGTGGCGCAGAATGACGAGTTGGGGTACGGAAAGAGAAAGGGCACAGGTCGAAACGAGGTTAGTCCAAGAGAAGTTCAGGGTTTGGCGGGCAGAGTAAAGCGCTCCAGGAGGGGTAAGGCGGAGATGAGAAAGGTGGGGCGGAGCAAGACCGGGCAAAGCGAGATCGCGACAAGCGACATGCAGCGTGGCAGAATGAGGCTGACTTTGATTCCGGGCGCGTCAATTGCCGAAGTCATTATTCCCGTAAATGTATTGCATTTTTTATCACGTGAGGGGTCAGTCATCTTTTCTCGCTGACCATATCCGGCGCCGGTCTACCCGTTGGCTTATGGAGTTTTCCCTTCAACCAGGTATCTCCCACCAGCTGGACACTGCCCAAGTCGTTAAAAGCTCTAAGCTCCCGACCGCTCTCCCAGCATGTGTGGTAGTGTAGTGCATGTTAGCGTAAGTATTGGGTGAGGATAGTTCAAGGAAGAGGAAGCATAGATCGGGCGCGGTCGCTGGCACTTTTGTTAGTACTGCTCCGGCATTAGACTGACGATTGTTTTCCGGAATCTTCCATAACATTCTAGTCATGTGCCTTTCGGAACATCAAGGCATCCTAAAAATAATAGCACGAAGAGCTCTATGTTTTAATCCTGTCTTTAGTATGGTTATTAATCAAGGATTTGTGGCCTCCTAAGCTCAGCAGAAAGCCAGGTCTTCCTGGACACCACGTGCACACACGAACACAAGGGACAAATCGCCGTCCCCAGAGCGGGATTAGAACCCTCGACCTCTCGAGCTATTGTTAACGTGTGTGTTTGTTGTTGCGGCGACGGTCTGAAGGCGAGTGTGGCGAGGGCGGCCCGAGGGGCGGAGGAGACCCACGACGAGTTCGCTTTGTCCCCCGCAAGTTCGTCGGTAGGCAAATCCGTTTCCGGTGTGTGTCGCGCGTGAGAGCCCGCCTCTGTGTCACGCGTGGAGGGGCGTGACCTTCCTCTACCCCGCCACCGCTTCCGCTCCCGATCCGCCCCCGCCTGCCCACCTCCGCCCCGTCCCAGACTTAGCACCCGCCTTCAACCCTCCCCTGACTACCGCTTCCCCGACTCCGCCACCGCCCCGTCCCAGACTCCACCTCCGCTCTCACCCCCACCTCCGCCCCTAACTGTGCCCCCAACTCCACCCCCACATCCGCCTCCGCCCACGCCTGCACCCACGCCTCCGCACACGCCTCCGACCACACCTTCTCCCACGACTCCGCTCACGACTCCGCTCACGACTCCTCCCACGACTCCTCCCACGACTCCTCCAACGACTCCTCCAACGACTCCTCCAACGACTCCTCCAACGACTCCTCCCACGCCTCAGCCCACGACTCCGCCCACGCATCCGTCCCGCCTCTTCCCCTGCTTCCGCTGCCGCCCCCACCTCCGCCTTCACTCCCACTTCCAACTTCGCCCCCTCCCCGCTTATGCCCCCAACCCAGACACCGCCCACGCCTCCGACCCCGCCCCCTGCCTCCGCCCTCGCCCCTCCTCCACCCCACCCTCCAACTTCGTCTCCGCCACGCCGCGCACAGTCGACTTCGCGCTTGGACGCGAAGTTCGCGGGCAGTGGGCGAGGATCCACGGAGGGGGCAGAGTTAACTGCGCTGGCGAGACTAACTGCCACTCAAGATTAAACCCATCCACTGGCCATTTTGACCGACACTGGACACGACGACGAACATTTTTTCCAAGATCTAAAGATTAATACTCATACTTTCGAGGGTAAATCCGGTTAACCTGTTTGGAGGGGGCGTTTATATTTTGACAAACACTTCTTATGCAAACTGTGTGAACACAGAATTTATAATTACTTATCTACTGGAGCTTCTTGGAGTTGTAGCGAACCGTTAACATACGATATAAAAATATCTAAGCAGTTGTTTAAAATTAAAAGTTGAATGTCGAAGTCAGTCAAAGAAGCCACAGGAAAAGCTGTGTGACAATCTTTTTTTTTTTTTTTTGCAACAATAGAAAACAGTTCAGATGTTTGAATGTGTAGATTATTCAGCATGCATCTGAGAGAGAGAGAGAGAGAGAGAGTGAGAGAGAGAGAAGGGAGAGAGATGAGGACTAGAATTTAATGTACATTCGGGTCTGGAATCCTCCGCGTTGGGTGTGAAGTTGGCGTTGTTGTTCCGGTGTTGCACTGGGCGAGAATTCGCGGAGGGTAGCCGAGTTAAATCCACACGTCTAACTGTCAAGTGACTCTGAACCCGTCCCTTAACCAGAGGGCCGTGTGCATTCTTGGCAGATACTGACTGCGGATACCTTTTCAATGACATGACTTTCATTATTGTATCATTCCTTTCATTGTTCTAAATATGAAGCATTGATGCTCATTGTCTTAATTTCCGCCACGCCGATCAGGATTTCGCCCAGTTTCTCTGATTCATTGAGAAAATGCTGAGATGACGCTTTGGTTTGCTTCTGGACCTAAATGTAGCATCACTGTGCGCCCGTTTTGTTGAGCTCTCTCTTTGCTGTTTGCGGCAGGATTAGAGATGGAGATATCAGTTACTTTTCAGTTTTCAATTATAAGAAATTAAATCCGTCCTTCTGGTACCTATGCGAGAAGGTTTTCTATAACTTAGCAGTGAACATGTCTAGGTTTCAAATGTTGCTAACATCGTTTGTGTTTATTCATCATTCAACTGTTTGTGGTTAAAGAGCAGGGAAGAGATTCTGGAGCTCAAGAAAACGTACTTAGATGTACTACATCTTCCTGTACGTTAATACGTTACAAAAGTTTTATTGTTTTTGACGAAAACCAAATTTGAAGCTAAATGTGAATAGAAGTAAATCAATGTGCAGTATTGTATCTGTACAACCACATTTGATATTGAATTGCCTTCAAAATGCGTAATTTATTTAGAGAAAAATCATATATAATCTTCTAAAATATGTTTCATAAGCAATGATACACCACTGTATTCCGTTACCAGATCACATTATTTTCTACGAAAGTCTAATAAAGAAATCTGTGAAATGTATAGCACCTTCAACTCAACCTCATTTTGCAAGAACTAAAATCAGATGTTTATAATCTGTAATCTCATTTCATACACACGTTGCGATCACCTGCAAGTAGTAACAACCTCAGTCTCCCAAATTGTGAAATATTGACAATTTATCAACTCACCCCAACCCGCTGCCGCGCAGCAGAGATGAACTAAAACATCAAATTTGTTGACCAGTTTCGCAAGGAACGCGAGCGACCGAATTCATTAGTCGCGCGTTGCCATTCTGTCGCGCTGTGGCCCCAAACGAATGAGGGCGTTGCCCGGAACGAAATTCGAAAGTTTGCGATCGCGGTACGCACCGGCTGCGTTCCTTCGGGACTTTAATTAAGCCGTCGACCGGAACCGCGCCACGAGCTGCGGCGGGGCGGCCTGGCGGCCTGGTGGTGGAGGCATGTTGAGCGATGGGAGGTTAAAGGCGTGCATGATGTGGTGGGAAAACCCGAAACGAATCCATTGGCCTCTCTGGTATTTCAATCTTCACATCATCACTTCGTAATGATTCTGAATACATATTACAAACTTCTTGATCAGGGGTGTCTAACTTGCAAGGCCTCAAGGGTCACAACTAAGACATTTAAACCGGGAGCTTCAACTGATGTCACTGAAGCGCCTCGAACCGGGAGATCCTAGGTTCGAGTCCAGATAGCGGCAGGATTTTCGACACTAGCTTTTCAGCTAGGTGGAATTCAGTCGCTGTCTGGAGGAGAAATCTAGCAGCCGGCTGCTCTAATCGGTAGTTTTCTGGGGTTTCTCCAGGCGAATGCCGGAGCAGTACCGTAACAAACGGGCCACGGATCGCGCGGAATCTTTCCTTCCTCTTCCTTGTCATATCCTGTCCCCTTACACACACACTTACACTAACATACACTACACTAACACATATTCCGGGAGACCGGTCGGGAGCTTAGAGCTTGTCCCGGCTGGGGCGGTGCCCCGCTGGTGGGAGAGTCCTGGTTAGGGGGAAACCACACTAGCCGACGGTAGGTCGGCGTCGGATCTCGCCATCCAGCGGGGGAAGGTCTCCGCCATCTCTCGAGAAAAACACATGCACTACACTAGCGGGACTAATGACCAAAGCAGTTGACGCACCCGGAAACAAAAAAAAACAATAAAAAAGAAATTTAATATGGTTACGGGGCATGTTTTCATTACTCGGGCGATCCACACCCAACATCCCCGTCTTTTTGATCTCGGCACTTTGCCCGGCTGCTCTGAAACGGAAAGGGGGGGGGGATGCAACCATGCGTGATATCAGGCCATAGCATGCGTAACGCAGTGAAACGTATTAGGGTGATTTTTAATATCTGAATTTACAAGGGAAAAAATTGTTAAACCTAAACTTGAACCTATTTTTACATTTAGGGGTGTTGATTCCAATAGGGCGCGTGTACTAGGCATGTTATGTTGTCGCTCGATATGGATGATGATATCGATGATGATGATATGATGACGATATCAATACGGGTTTTGAACTTTTGACTAAAAACCTTTCGCGGGCCACAATAAATGGCATCGAGGGCCGTCAGTTAGTCAACTCTGTTCTAGATCATGTAGGAGGGGTCAGAGATGAGCCTTTTTGCCAACAAACATGTGATGGTAAATCTCATAAAGAAGTTGCTGCTGCGAGATGTATCTCTACTTTATTCATGTTGTCATGATGTGGTGTAAAATAAGTGATCAAGGAAGTTGTTGAATGATGAGAATGGACAGATGAATTCAACAAGTTGTATTAAACGTATTATGTCATTATGAATAATAAGATATTTTGGTTGTGAATTGTATAACTTCAGTTGCACATGTGATATTTCTAATATCGCGCCCCCCCTCATGCTGCACTGGTGTTTGGCTGGTACACGAACACTCTTGTGACAACATTTCCATTGGCAATGACAATATTTAGTGATTTCCTCTTGTTCACCTTTGACCTGAAAGATTCCTGGAAGTGCCGCCCTTTTGGTTTGATATGCGCGTGGCACGTGTCAATGTGCATTCTGATGAAGTCAGAAATTATACAGAGATACTCACCACACACAAATTGTACAAGTAATTAAAATAAATTTCTCATCTGATACTACTTTGAAGCTTGAGACACACATAGTAAGCATATGAAGGAGATAAGTTCCCAAAAATCTTCTGAAACCATATTGTCACGCCATAAAGTGATTCGTGGTTTTTTCTTCATCCACATCTCATTCTTGCGTCAGATATAAGCGGAATGAAGATAAATAAATGATGTTCTGCGTTGCTTTCCTCCAAACAATGATATCGTACGACCCACCTATTCAACTAACGAATCTCTTAGAGTACTTTATGTTGTGTATTTGAAAATGAGAACGAAGTCAGTTCGTGCGTACACATTTATTGAACACAACATAAAACATACATGAGCCCGCGTGAGGCACGAGGGAAAAAATGCAAAAATTGCCTTCTTTGGATTTTGGTTTGCTAGGATGCTCGGTCGCCTGATCGCAGCATGACAATGCTACGCCCTACCGATCGCTATCCGAATTGCTGTCGCGCGTATTTTGAAAGTCTGGCGAGTACACACCACCTTGCTACCGGGACCTCACTCGAAAAGACGCCGTCCTCACATGTCGATCCTAAAAGAACCTCCCGGCACACGAAGCTGACATTTTGATGATAATAAAATAAGTAATTCGATAGTTAACGCCCTGGAATATATATAGACCAGCGAAGATAAATTGTATTTCAAGTGACTGCCAGTAAATTGCAATATGACACGTGGAGGAAAGAGGGGAAATGCACATATTAAAGTACGCTGATGAAATTTTCCAACAGGTGAGACATAATAATATTAACGGAGTGACAATAGTGGTTCGAGACGTGACAGAAATTAGCTTTCTACAGGCAATGTTCCGCATTTACCTCGTTTTTTTAAATTTACACTTCACTTCTCTCATTCGTGTAATGAGCTGTGACGTATTACGTGTGATTTGTTTTACGTTCACTAACTCTCGTTTTCCCATTACAATAGCAATATCATTTGTAAAAATAACGTGCAAACATTGTTTTTGTCTCGTTCCAAAAGACCGCAAATACCATGGCAATGAATATTTTGTTCTCCATCACTTCTAGTTTTTAAACCATCAAGGGATACTTCAAATATTCTTGAAGGGCAAGAGTAATTTTATTTCCTAATGCTACGTACGGTTTCGAAAATCATAAGAAGAAAATAGTTAAGTCAGTTTGGGATTATGGCTTATTGACTTCAAATATTAATTCCTTGTAATAATATTGATTCAAGTCTCGTCATAGTCAGCTTTTTTTTAAAATTCATGATAAAATGTTCACTATGATCATTGCATTATATAAGATAAAACAATACTGAGTTCAAATGAAGGATTTCTGAGACGGAAAGCTGATTTCTCTTTATCAACACTCGAAGTTAGGAAATTACGGAATTTACAAGCAGCTCCAACTTGCATTCTGATCTACAGTCTACTCTAGATATATTTAAAGTCTTTTACTGAACACAACCAAAATATTCTTAATAACAAAATTTTGATACAATTACTTAGTAACATGACTCCATGTTCTAGATATATATGTATGTCATGCATTAACATTATTTTCATGAAAGACTTTAGTTAATGAAATGACGTAACATCATTTTGCGTATAGCCACAGATGAGTGGTAATAAATAATTTTCCAACACAACCTTAAACACTTTTACCCATTATTCATGTATTCAAATTAAAAGCAAATGTAAGTAAATATCAAAAAGGAATTCATTGTTTCAGTTAAAATAAGTTTCCAGAGCCAAAGCTTATGCCAAGACATTGAAATTATTTCAGAATCTAATATGAGAAGTTGCACGAGAATGAAATATTTTGTAATTCATTTACTCTATAGATTATTTTTATTTGGTCTAAGTGTTTTTATCGCTTGATTAGTAGCTTCAGCATAGGCTTAGTCATTTTTGGTGGAAAATATCTTTTTACTTATCAGAATATTCTTCCCTAACTGTTTCTTCGTCTTTTCTTCTCACACGCTGCTCCTTACAGATTGCAAGCCCGTCTTCAAGAAAAGTACGTGTGATAATACAAAAAATCGATACCTGCCAAAGTCAGTCTGTCTTCTTGAATCCACTACTTTTCACACTTGTATACCGCTGGTAGCTTGCAATCCACGGAAGTCCTGCATTGAGAAGGGGTTTCGCTGAGGCGCTCTCCTTGGCAGTCGGAGTGGGTGGGGTTGGTGGGGGGGAGGGGAGATGGGAGAAGGGCAATCAAGCCCCAGAGTGCGCTTCGCTGTGAGCTCCTGCAATCGCATCAGCCTCCGCAGCTACACGGTTGGAACCCGTCCCCGCCCCACTCCTCAAACCCTCGCCTTCCATCCCCCCTCTCTCTCTCCTCTGCCTGTGATTCATCTTTTCCTCGCTCTTACATCCACTCTCATGCTTCACTCCTCGTTGTGTTCTTCCATACGACTCACTGCCTCCGTCTTGTTGCACTGCGACTGCTGTGTCACCAATGTCAATCCCAATTATTCCCACTCACTCATGTTCCAAATACACATTTTTTTCGTTTGCTCTGTCGCCTGTGTTTAATAGTGTCCCTCTTTCTGTTGCTTTCACTTAATTCCATTTTTGTCTCTTTCTCTCTCTCCGCCTCTCAAATTTCGTCTCTTGTGAATTCCCTTTTCAGTTCTCCCAGACTTCTCACAATTCGGCATACTGTCGTATGGGAAGTACATAGCCACTTTTGCATCTCACTTATTCCTTACTCACGTGCGCTTTTCCCCCGTCAACGTTACGCAACCCTTTTGTTTTCATATTGTTTGTTAATTTAATATTCTTTATTTTTTGCTTTTATTTAACCACGTGTTCTTCCAATGAATTCTACGTCATCTCACCAAAGCGTTCTCCACTCTGCCGACTCACAAATTCTATTGTCCACTTTCATTCCACACTCATCAATTCTTTAATATTCTTCAACTATTCACCCTCTTTAATCCCTTCATTTACTCTTCAATTTATCGCTTAAGGTACTCACCCCTTGCTCAGATTCTTTACCACCCACCGCTGAACACCATTCACCTTTTCCCCCCTTGTTGGTCCTAACCCACAACACGTTGCCTCTGCCATCACTTTGATGTCAAGTAACAGTCACTACCACCTAGAACATAAACAAAAAACCGCTGGCATTAGGCATTCTGAGTCACGGGAGCTTCCTTTTCGTACCTTCGAAGAATTGATGAGAAGCTTCAACCGGATGTTTTAGCACGTCCGGCTGCGCTGGCTATCTTGAGAATGTATGAATGCATTTACGGGATGTGCAACGATCCACTGTACGTGCACAGTTGCATCGTGAAATCTCCGGGAATCATTTGAACGAACAAAATATAGTTTGTCATTGATGAACGACATAAATGTTGATTGGTCATGGATTTTGGCAAACATTATAGGACAAACTTCGGTCGCCTAAGAACTCAGTTGCACATTTGTAATTTTACAACAGCATCTGATGTTACTATTTTATAATGTACATTTTTATTTATTTTTAATCGAGTTAATTCTATTATTATAAGGTGTCCTTTGTTTAGCATATTGCTACATAATTGCTTAGCAATGTAAATTAAATATGTGTTGGAAAGCACATCAGTGTTATTGAAAACAACGAAAATTGTTTCTCTGTACTTTTGTTTTTCATCGCGAGATAGATATTTTCATTTCAATTCGTATTACGAATGAATTTGAAAGAATGTATTCAACTTAACAAGCACTTCACTTTGAAGTATATTCACTTTGAAGTAAAAATTCATATGAAAGCAATAAACTCTTTTGAAATTCCCAATACATTTGTGGAGATATTTGAATGTAATAGTAGTAATGTTAAAATATATTGTATTCCTTGCTCATATAAAATATGTCTAGGCGCATTCTGAATAAAGACCTAGCTATATAAGAATAGGCCGAAGTCTCAGGATCTAACCAGTACTAACAGTAAGGAAGGCGCAATACTGAGTATTGCCTTACTTTCATGATTTATGTTTCATTATTAAAATGATTCAAGGCGTTGTCATTGCCAACGATACTGTTGTACTGTTGGCAAACAGTATTGTTGGCAATAACAACGCCTTGAATCATTTCAATTATGTAAATGCCAACGACAATTCACCGCTAAACCAATAATTTATGTTTCACTTTCGCTGAAGAAAAAGCTTTTTCTATCAATTGTGTCTTTATTTCTCAAACCCTTTTATAGAATTTGAGTAACCTCAATCCGTTCGTTCGTCCGTCACCCACGGTTAGATCTCTCGATCACCAATCGAGACAAATGAGATGTCATTCGCCGCGTCTTGATCTCCTGATGGGAAGTGACGATTTGTTTGCCAATCCGATCAGACTATTCTAAGAAATTTCTCCAAAACCGGGTTATTGCATTTTTTAGCGCTGCGATCTAGTGGCATCCGCGCGCACTTCGGTTGCCGTCACGTGCAGCTGCGATGACAGCTGAATGTGACGCCAGTGCGGTCTTTGACACCCAGGCGATGATTGCAGGGGTGGTTAGATATTGTATTGCTTGGAGACAGCTGTTTATAGTATGTGGTACATGGTTTGGATCACTCGGAAAGAAATTACATAGTTTGATACGATATTTATGCGTGGAGCGTATACATAGTCCTGATGGGATACTCCCCTTTTGTAAAACAATTACAATGAAAAAATGATATCCGAATACGAATAAATCTGTAAAACCATAAGAATGGAGAGGTATATTCTAGAATATGATCTTCCAAATGTATACATTTTCTTTAATTAGTCATCTGATAATACACTGAAAGAATGTACTATTGAGAACAATTCTTCTGGGAGCGTTCGAATTTGGTTTTCCAACATCGTGTTTTTTTTGGGAGGGATTGTGGCCATAGATCCAAAGGAACATCTGACAATAAGATTGCGAGCACATTTTTTATTATTTAATTTTAATTCTTAATAGAATTTTTTTACGCTGTAGAATGAAAGAACCAGACTTGTTTAAAGTTTCCCTTTATTTTGAACATGCGTAGTAGAAATTTTTATCATATGAAACTATTTTTGAAACAATTTAAAGCGTTAGCTACGCCTTATTCAGATAGTATTAAGTATTTTGCTGTGATGTATCTGATGTATATTATATTAAATGATGTTTTGCGTTCTTTTTAATTGAAAAATGGCACAAAAATACAGAAAGACAATTTGCATTGTTCACAATAAATTTTCATATCCACTATTAAGTTTTAAAATAAATCGAAGCCGGTTTGACTTCATTATCTTTGAGAACACAACTTTCACTACCCTGCATTTTGCATCTTCCTTTTATAATCAAAACTTCGTGTAGACTCAATAATGTCTTGAGTGTCGTCGGTTGAGGTAGAAGGAGGTAAGATGGCTGGCTCAATATTTCCCTGGTGAGGTTCTTGCTGAAGTCTTCCAACTTGTAACTACTTCGCTGAGGGACAGCATTAAGAGGCAGGTCTTGCCTTGCTCTTCTATCTGCTTCGACCTCCAGGTGAGTTGTTAAGATTCTTGTGCTAATATGGTTCCATATTCTCATAGGTATCACGACCGATTAATTTCTAAAATAACCAAATAATATGACCAATTTTTAATTATTGAACAATGATTATGAAAAGAAAATTGTAATTTTTGCAATTTATAGACCTATTAGAATATAAATGCAATTCATAAAAGCATACAATTGTAATTTAAAATAAATTTCGAATATATTTTTGTCCTGCAGCTTTTTAATGCATTACCTATGTTTTAAAATGTTAAAGTTTATTTATAAAACAATGTACTACTTAATTAAAATATTATTAGGGGCCAGTACTCACAGAGAGCTATAATCACTTCAAGTCTTGATCATTGGATAAAGTGCACAATGATCCCTTGATTTTTTTCTGAACAGTTGCAAATCCTGAGGTAGGTCACGCACAATAATTGATCGTATTCAATTTTTTTAAAAAAGGTTCACATAAATTTATCTCTGTGTGCACTTCTTGGGCTGTACTAAAGGAGAAAAATGTCTCCTCTACAATGTGATTTATTCTCTGAAACTAATTATAATTGTTATTAGTTATCTCAATAAACTTATCAATGAACTTCAAATCTCGTGTTGAAATGGAATTAGTTCATGACGAGGGTTGGTTTATAAATGTTTGTGTATTCATTAAGAAGCTGATTTTATCGTTTTATTTATTTATGTTGTACTTTCTAAAAATTTGCGTTCTGTGAAGGCCTCGAAGTGCTTGCTGGCACCCTAAGGTATTAACTATGTTTTGTGTCATTTCCCCTCTCATTAATAATTATGTGCGTTGCTATCGCTGGCCGCTGGAGGTTTTTTTCCGATCTTCGGCCTTATCATGTAATCTTCACTACAGAATAATGTAAAGGGGAATTCCAGAAATACTTTGTTCGTATAACTTCTGAATATAATATTTTTCACATCGCATAATAAAATCAGAAAGATCTGGTCAACATGGTCATTTTAAATTATATAACAGTAAATTTTTTCAGTCGCTTAATCACCGAGTTAACAAGTTAACGTTTGCTGTCGATATGCAAGTCCGTAAATGTGATGTTCACAAAGTATCCCGATAATACGTTCAATGTAAAAATAATATTAAGAAATGTTCCATGTCGATATCAGCTTTTCTTTTTCTTCTTTTTTCGATATCAGTACCCCTAAAACCGAGTTTTGTGACAAAAAATCGTTATTTTCATATAAATATATATAAAAATAATGTAATTTTCTTATCCAAGCAAATAAATGTATGTAAATTTTGTTTTAATGTATCTAAAGTTGACAAAAAGGCTAAATTAATCAAATCAATTCTGGCTGGAGAGAAAGTCTGGCTGCATTCACTGTTTAACATTTTTGATTAATTGATCAGTGATTCCGGGCGCGTCAATTGCTAAGGTGATTAGTCCCGTAAGCATAGTACATGTTTCCCTCTTGACGTGACAGTTATCTCCCCACGCTAGATGGTGAGATCCACCCACCTACACATCGGCTTCCTGGGTTTCCCTAACCAGGTATCTCCCACTATCGGGGCCCCGCCCCAATCGGGACAAGTTCTAAGCTTACGAGTGGTCTTCCGGCGTATGTGGCAGTGTAGTACATGAAAGTGTAGGTGTGTGTAAGTAAATGGTGAGGATAAGACAAGGAAGAGAAAGGAAAGATCCCTCGCAGTCCGTGGTCCGTTTGTTAGGCCTCTTCTTCGACATTCGGCTGCTATTGATCGGAGAAACAACGGAACGCTACCGATCAGAGCAATCGACCGTTAGAATTCTCCTCCAGTCAGCGAATGAACTCGACCTAGCTGACAAGCTAGAGTCTAAAACCCTGCCACCGTGGAACTCTAGGACCTTCCGGTCAGAGGTACTGCAAAAACATCAGTTGATGCCCTGAGCCACCTCTCCCGGTGGCTGTTAACATTATAGCAGTTAAACATCTTACTGGCCTATCAGTTAATCAGCCAACGTTTTTTTAGGCTGAGCTCCACACAGGGGCATCCTGTCGCAAGGTGAGCGTGCGAGCGTGGAGCGTGCCACTTCACACGCGTGGCGAGGCGGAGCGTTTTACGACCGCCGCTGGCGGCTGGCGGTGTTTCTCTCGCCTTGACCCCCGCGCCGATTCCTTGGGCCCCCGCGCCCTCGCGCGCCGAGCGACTGTTTTACGGCTGGATTACAAGCGCACGTGCCGGCTCCAGCCGCCGGGACGACCAAGCGATCTTGGCGGACTGCACCGCTCTCTGGTGACAGTTATTGGCAAGCGAACTTCTTTTCCTTCACCTTGTGCGGTGGCAATAAATTAGTCGCTCAGTGGGTAAACGTACCAAATAAATCTTAAAACTGCACGTGTTCGGTTAAGGAAATTGTCAAAAGTTCGTTTTCGAGGCATGCAAGGCTGTAATGGACGTTCTATATATCTTTTCCAGAGTAAAATCACCGAAAGGCGTCGGAGATCCGTAATACAGCATACACTCTGCGAATCTGCAAAGGTACTTCGTGACTCACGGAGGGCTAACGGGAAGAAATTACGTGAGAAAATAGTCTTGTGGTGCTACACTAGCACATATTTTCTAGCATTGCTATTTTATTTTCTAGAATTGCTAACTTTTGCAATTTTCAAAAATTCAGAGAGTTAAATAAAAATGAGACATGCAAATTGTTTTTAAGAGTCCTTTTTTCAAACTGTGGGAACAATAAAGAAAAAAATTGAAACTCTTTTAAAGATTTTTTTATAAAATGCAATAATTTAAAGCATAAGCGCGGAAACTGCTTGTTTTACAAAAATTGTATCTAATCTTTTTCAATAATCCGATTTTTTAGAATGTATTTCATTTAAGGCAAAAATCTCTCTTCAATGTTGTTCTTTTGCCGTGTTATTACGCAAAATTACACGAAAACTACTTACATTTTGTAAAATTATAGATGAAATTATTTCAAGATGTCCTTACGTAACAGATTTCGTTAAGGGAAAAAATATCTTTAGTATTGTACGAAAATTACGATATTTTAAGTTTTGTAGGTTTCGAAAAATTAGGAATTTTAACGAAAATAAAATTCTTTTTTTAATTGTCAGTGACATTACCTAACAAAATAGTATATTAAAAATTGAAACAATTGAAAAAATTGAAATTGTGTAAAATACGCCCAAAATCAAATTATCCATTTGAAATACCCAGGACCTCGAGTTCGTTCAAATCAATCAGGGGATATTAATTTTGAAAGTACTCGTCTGAAAGTTTAGGCGACCCCACGGACAGGCGGATATATTAACAGACGAGTGGGCAGACAGTTTTGAAGTCAATAGATTTTTAGGAAATAAGGACCCTCAGAGCATTGATTTCGACTACTCGACGTGTTAGAGGAAGTAATTTACCATATATAGGAACAGGATTTATTCACTTTTTCGTTCCCAGGGCTCGGCAACAAATACTTTCCAGTGATAAAATCATTGATTTCTGACCCACAATATATTATTTCGGATTACAATATTTTCTCTTCTTACGAAGTAAGGCGAGAAAGGAAAAAAATACATGTGTTTTGCTCGGGTAAGAAAGGGTGATTTCATATTAGACTTTGAAGTCCGTGATTCTTGGCTACCTGTCAAAGTTTTCTTCGTGCTGGAGTAAGAGCAATATGACGAAAGAAATCTTCATGACAAATTCATTTATTATTTGAATGTCGTGTGCAGGCGCTCCTCGTCTTTTCTATGTAGTTCTTCTTATTCGGATTTTACTCCAACGCTGTTACGTTTATGACTTTGTTCAACTTGTTCGAGATGGAAGACAAAACGCAATGGAGCTCCCGCTTCGATTGTTTCCGCGAAAGCAAAGTTTGATGCTACCTTTTACGCAGAAGCTCTCATTAAAAGTTTTCCCCTCGCCTGGCAGCGTGCACTCAAAAAGCGAGCGGGTATTTCTTTTTTAAAAATAGAAAGTGCTCTGGTTGTGAGCTGAATACTATAAGAGGGGAAGAAATGGCCCTTTCCGTGCACATCAAACTCCCTAAATGCCGAACGTGACTATGCCACGCGAAGATTGATAAGATCTACAAGGTTGAACTAGAGTGACGATCATGCTACCGAAGCGAAGAAGTGTTTTCTCTTCCGCTGTGTGGAGATGAGCATTGAGTCTTGATCCTCGCCCGGTGTAGCGTATACCGGACAAGAACCTTAACTAGGGATGTGACCTTAACAGCTTAACTGTTATTTCTTAACTGTTAACGTTTCGTAACTGTTACGCGAAATAACAGTTATTTCGTTTGTCCTGTTATTGGCTGTTATCGGTTGAAATGCATAGAACTGCAACCTACGGGGCCTAATCCGAACTACAAGCTTTTATGGCAACCATTGTGGCAACAATAACAGCTTCACTGCAGCTAATCAATCATGATTTTCCAGTGTTCAAATTATAGATTCATTAATACATAATTCGTCATTATTACACACCATGTGTCACACTATTCTTATATTTTATTGTATACACTACAACAAGATGTTTGTCCTTTAAATTAAGTCCGTCCAATATGTTAAATTATTTCTGTCCCATTGCTGCTTATGTGAGATCAACTAATATTTCCCTAGGTCCAATAAAATAAAATGAGTTACGGTCAATAACTCACATTATACTAATTGATATTCGATAGTCATTACTTTAGCTATAGGTAAGTAAAAACACTGTTTCTCCTCATTATTTTTGGCACTCGTCACTTCACTACGCACAAGTTGCATATTTGAAAGAATATTTGCAATCTGAACCCGAATCACTTTCATTTTACTAATATTGTATATTCTATACACATTCGCTACACATTATATGAATTACTATTCATGCTTGGCAGTTCATCTGGTCTCGTTCTTATCAGCTGCTTCTCTGTCCAAACATGTTAGGGAAAGTAATGCAAGGAAGCGCCGTAAGGTAGCTGCACAAGCTTTACGGTGCTACCAACGTTATTCCTTTTGCGTGGTTTAACTCTTAGCAACCGCTACAACTGCTTTAACTCTTAGCAGTCGGCCATGTTAGGTTGCTGGTCATGGACCTGTTATTTTTCAACTGTTATTAATAACAGCTATTACGAGTCAGCTGTTTTTGTGATAACAGCTATTGAATAAAAGCTGTTAAGCCCATCTCTATTTGGAACAGCGTCCAATTAGACTGGCTTTTCGTTCCTGTTTGGTTGCGTTTTGTCGATATGTCAGTGTGGTAACACGAAACCACATACTCCGAACATGGTTTTTGAAATGCCGCGCGTCGTCGTCAGCTCTTTAACATTAACTGGCTGTGCCCGTACGAAATATCTGAATTTTGCAAACTGTCGTTTTAAAACTAAAAAAGCCTGCATACTGGAATCCAACATTGAACGGCCAGCCCCTGAATTAAATCGTTTATTTAACTACCAAGCACTTTAACTACTAAGCACTACACCAGGGATGTCCAAATTGCAAGGCCTCGAGGGCCACGATTGAAACTTTAATATGGTTGAGGGCCACATTTTCATTACTCCGGCCATCCACACCTGACTTCCATGTGTTGTTGATCTCGGCAGATAGCACGGTTGCTCTGAAATTGATTTTTATAATCATATTTGTGAATGTCGTGAAAATATTTGTGTTCCTTTTTCATTGTTCATTAAAATATTAGCATGTGCTCAACTGTGGTTTAACTACGGTTTTGGTAATAACTACATTCCAAACGCACAACAAACATTTGCATACTTGAAACGTATATCATTCGATTTTAAATTTGAAGTGTTTTATTGTGAAAGGATTGTATAATAAAAATGGGAAGTGTGATTCGTGGAAAAAGTATTAAGAACTTCAATGTGTAAAAACTATGTGAAGGTTGATAATATTGATATTTCTCAATATTTTTCTAACAATGAATTTCCAGGTATTTTTGATAAATATATTCAATGAAAACGTCTCTTCGCAATTTTTAAATAATTTTCACATTCATATGAATATGTTCTACTTGTGCTTTGTTGGATTGTTTGTAAAAAGTTGTTCTAGTTGACTAGTGACAAATGTGCAAAACTGCAAATGGCAAATGATAAGGTCATTTGAATATGACTCTCTTCGTGTGACTTGAGACATGTGCTGCAAATTATTCGTAGGAGCCACAAAGGCTTTCCTCATAATTCTGTGCAATGGCACACAAAGCCCAATCGTAAATTGCATTGTACAGGAGATGATTTACCGGCAAAGACGTGAATATGATGACCGAGCGAAGAGGCAATTCAAACATTCTTATTCATACTTCATGTGAAAGTTGTGAAAAGAAAAATAATAAAATAAAATTATATTTAAATGAAATTCTTGTCCGAATGCATGTTCTCCCATTCCCAGTCATCTGCAATATACAAACTTTTGATTTGTTGCAACTCGTTTAGTTTCTCGATATTAAAAACGGTCTTGCAATGTGTTTCTGAAAGTGTTTACTAAATAATCCTATTTGAGTAGAACGTTTCAAGATATGAAAGTGGTAAAATTACAAGATTTCTCTCAATTCCAAGAAGCTAAATTAGAGGTAGGGTACAAACATTATTCCTCTCTTAAAGCGATTCTGAAGACATGTATAGTGTTTCAAAATATTTAATGAAATGAATAGATACAATGGAGTGAATAGACTACATGTAAGGAAACACGTTATATTTATCATTTATCTAGAAATTTTGTTCAGAAAATACAGAAAACAGGTGATACTTTTTAAAGTAATTAAAAACCAATACGAATGTGACATTATTCTTACCGAAAAAGCTGATGGGCCAGCAAATAGATTATCAATCAAATATTGAATTCTCGATACTACATTCATGCCTGAAAAGAGACGAACAACAAAAATGACATTTCTCAAAATATATGAGAGCCTTGGGGTGCACCGCGACGTCGGGTTTCTGTGAAATTGCTCGAAAATCCTCCTCTTTCGATTGGTGGGCGAGCGGAGCGGGGGCGAGGGGGCGGGGCCGGGCCTTCCCGCCCCACCCGCCCTCCCCGTCGGCAATTCATCTCTGGCGCGGCGCCGCGCAGTAAGAGAAATTAAATGGAGGGCACCGGCGCAGTGCGGCACCGCGTCTTTCCCTCAGAGCGACACGGCTCTCAGAGTCTGTGTGTCCAGCCCCCTACCCCTTCCCCCCCCCCAATCCTTCTTCGGCCTCCTTCGAACCCCCTCCTACAACGTCTTTTAACGTTCAGTTCTCCTCACTGCCCTCCTCTTTTCTCCTCCGCCTTCCTCCGTTTCCTCGAATCTTCTCCTTTCTCCTATTACGTCTTTTAACCTTGTATTTTCTTCATCGCCCTCCTCTTTCTTCCTCCAACTTCCTCTGTTTCCTCAAATCTCTTCCCTTCTCCGTCTTTTAACCTTGTATTTTCTTCATCTCCCTCCTCTTTCTTCCTCCAACTTCCTCTGTTTCCTCAAATATCTTCCTTTCTCCGTCTTTTAACCTTGTATTTTCTTCATCGCCCTCCTCTTTCTTCCTCCAACTTCCTCTGTTTCCTCAAATCTCCTCCTTTCTCTGTCTTTTAACCTTGTGTTTTCTCCATCGCCCTCCTCTTTCCTCCTCCAACTTCCTCCATTTATTCGAATCTCTTTCCTTTCTCCTTTTACGCCTTTCAATCTTGTGTTCTCTTTGTCGTTCTCTTTTTTCTTCCTCTAACTTCCTTCGATCTCTTTGAATCTCCTCCTCCTCTACGCTCTTCCAGTGTTTCTTCACCGTTCTCTTTTCTCTTCCAACCACTCTTTTCGGATGGCGTTTCTCGCCACTCTCCTCCGTTCTTCTCGATTCCCATTCTTTCTCCTCCACCATCTCCTGCTTTTTTCACACACTGAATTCAACCGTTGTCCCTATTGACCACCTCTGCCTACCTGCCTCTTCCGAACTCTTGCACTTCTCATTCGCCCTTTCCTCCGATCCTTTCTGCCGTCCCGACCCGTCTCATCCGGTTCCGTCCCGCCACGCCATGCCACGTCACGCGCACTTTGTCATTTAGGTTTCTGGCAGGGCTCGACCAAACTCCAAAATGGATCTGGATTGTGGATAGTATTGATTCTCAGGATGACACTTTTAAATTATTCGTAAAAATGTAAACAATATAAACTAGAACCGAGACCAAAACTCTATATCAACTATTAATATTATATGCTTTGGAAAAACAGTTGGTTAACAATTTGTTGTGTCTTGTGTCTGTTTTCTCTCTGTAGGAGACTCATAACATTTTCTTGCATACATTTCTTCTCAATATTTACAATATAATTTCTTTTAGTCACTTATAACATTTTTATCAAAAGAAAATCAAAATAAAACAAATACTGACTTTAAGAGGATAGATTGAGAAGCTCATGTATCTGTACGGAATGAGAGAAAGAGGGAGAGAGATAAACCAGCGATTGAAAAATAGTAAAAAATTGATAGATTTCGAATCAATGACGGATTCAAGATAAATGGCAACGCGCAGTGAACTCGGCTTTTTCCCTCATAAGTTCCATGTGGACAAACCGGGATTTAAATCCCAATATCCCCCGGTGGAATCGAAATTTGATCGATAGGGTCTCTCTGAATTAATCCTTGAATTACTTTTCCTTCGAGAATTTCACTCGTTACATGATGAATGTATTACATTGGTTTTCATCAGCTCGCGTTTTCAGCTTTTTGAGAAGTGTCGTCAAATGTCAGTTCGTATTGATTCTCAACCTTCACACCGTCAACTTAATCCTTGAGAGCTTGCGATGTTTGAAAGCCATGAGCCTTTGCACGTGGAAGTATCTATTTTCAAATCCGCTTTCTACTAATCACACGAAGAACCGAACTTTGTTACGTCATAATATGTCGTAATTGAGTAATATGAGTAATTTTGATTTTTCTGCCACTCATGCTTAACGGATATTTTAAAGGTATAACAGTCCGCCACTCAAGGTCACGCAGCGCTTCTCCTGCTAATGCGCTCTCGGGCAAGAAAAGCTGGACACAAAAAAATCGAAATTACTCAAAAAATGCTTATCTAGTATACAACAATATGTATATCACTGGATTCGTCATTTTACGCTCGTAATAATAGGCTAAAAATATTTGTATGGTTCCATTTGAAAAAAAAAATACCTCAATATCTCGTAAAATACAAGTGATAAAATAGAAATGAATACTTGTATCAAGTAGATTCCCTCATGCACGTCCGTGAAAATTGCATTGTAATAAATTCAAACTTTTAGAAACTGCAGGAGGGGCTAAAGTTACGTGACTCACCTGTATATATAAGCGAGGTTTGCCATTACTGTCACTCGTAGCTCTCTCCGCGGGAAATCGTAGCTCTTAGACGTAAGGAGTACGTGACGAGTATTGTTAACGAATGAGACGAAGGCCAAAACGGACCTCCAGGCGAGTGCCCAAAGTTTTCATATTTGTTCAACAAAAATAAACCGTATGTTTCTTCTCTCCCACACCAAAGAAACCAAACCACCATTTTAACAAAAACAAACCGGGCGAGGTAGCTCAGTGTATCACCTGATGTCACTGCAGCTTCTTAGACCGGTAGGTCCTAGGTTCGAGTCCTGACGGCGGCAGGATTTTCGACCCTAGCTTTTCAGCTAGGTCGAATTCAGTCGCTATCTGGAGGAGAATTCTAGCGGCCGGCTGCTCTGATCGGTAGTTTTCCATGGTTTCTCCGATCAACACCAGGCGAATGCCGGAGCAGTACCCTAATAAACGGGCCACGGATCGCGCGCGAACTTTCCTTCCTCTTCCTTGTTCTCTCCTCTCCCCTTACACACACACACACACACACTAACATGCACTACACTACCACATATTCCGAGGGACCGGTCGGGAGTGTAGAGTTTGTCCCGGCTGGGGCGGTGGCCCGCTGGTGGGAGGGTCCTGGTTAGGGAGAAACTCCGCTAGCCGACGGTAGGTCGGCCGCCAGATCTGGCCATCCGGCGGGGGAAGATCACAGCCATCTCTCGAGGACATGCTCGGGAAAAACATACACTAAACTTACGGCACTAATGTCCAATGCTGTTGACGCGCCCGGAAACACGAAAAATCAATCAATCAACAAAAACAAAACCATAGGTTTCTTCCCTTCCACACCTGTACCTTACTCCGATCTGAAGACCTATTCTTCCTTATAAGAACCATCGCCGGTCTCATGCGCTCTAGTTACTCGACGCCTCAACCCGCCCCACCATTCTCCCCGCGTCAGCGACGGGATCGGCAGTTCCAATGCAGCGATGTCGGAGCACCAGCAGGCGGAGAGGGGATCGCGCGCTCGCTCACTGAATGAAGGTGATAAATGGGCGCTAATGATTGATGGTGACAGAGTAATCGGAACGGGTCTCGAACCGTGAAACCGCGACGTGTGCCCCCTCTGCTGCTCTACCGTCTCCCCCACCCCCCACCCCGAACCGACATCACCAGCCGGAAGAAGCTACTTTAGGGGAAAAAGCATTCCACTTCCCATGAGCTAACATTTTGATTGACGGATGCCCCCCCCCCGTTGCACCGTTGCGTTGGGTTTCCAATGGGCGACTTCCCCTCCGTCGTTCGACGTGATGTCGACATGCGTTCGGAATCAGTGACAGTTGATGCTTCTGTTTTTCATACTTATTTTTCTTTCATTAATACCTAATTTCACATTTCACTTTACTAAATGCATTAGGTGATTTACAAAACTATTTATATTTTATAAACTTAAAACTATTACTACAACAAGGGGTAGGTCGCTGCCATCAGCACCTACTGTTAACAATAATTAGCGAATTTGTTTAGGAGGTTAAATGGATATCGGTTTTTAATTCGTGTTGGTGTTAGGCATGATGCGGCGAGGTTATAGTGTATTACGTGTAGTATAGAGTTGGTATTTGAGTAAAAGATATTGGGGAGGTGGGTTGGGTGTTTAGTGATGGAAACTATCTTGTTTGCTGGATATAAACCATGGAGCATAATGCGTTGATGCCGTCCGTGAGCGATTGCGTCACAGCATAGGGTGGCATTGACAATTTCTAGAGAAGAAGTCACGTCTGGAGACCTCTCCAAGCTGAAACCTCTCGGAGTAAAGGACGCTTAGGATACACCTCCAGAGACAATCCCCGCCCTAGGTGTAGTTTCCCATACCGAATATCTATTTAAAGTTCACACAACGCAAAAATGATCAGAAATATGACATATGATTTTGCGAGGATTACAGCAAATGTGTTGGCAACTTCTTCTTCCACATTAATTCGTGTCAGTCATAACATTTTAAAATACGCATTTGTGCAGTCACGATATTTGCAAAAGCTTCATCTTTCAGTTTTTAACAATATTGAAACCAGTATCAGAACACTGAAAAGACACAATATCAGTTGTTCGTTCATAAATGTGTTTATTCTTTTAGAAAGAGGATGTAAATTAAAATAATATATATTAGAGATACCTACTTTATATTCTCAATATTTTCAGGAGATCGTTCTGTAACAGATTCAAAGACTCAGCTATCCAGAGCAGGTCGTTTAGACTGCAAATTCAGCTCCTTTTTAAATGCAGTTGAATATTCTCCCTTTATATACTCCTTTATATATCTTTTTTATGAATTGTACGAATTGTGTTCTATGTAAATGATCTTGGCTGTCCGGGTGACGCCACGTCGAAGACTGTTTTGCCGACAATTCGACCATATTGTCGTGGTTTTTCTCAGGGCTAGTCTGTCAATGTTCTATGTAATTAACATGTAACAACATTAACGTGTAACTATGTAATTAACATCATGGTAGTTCTAATGTTCAAAATATCATATTTGGAAGGTCGCCTTGATAACTTGACAGCTGTATTTAAAGTACATTCTTATGGAAAAGAAAAAAGGGAAAGAAAAACTAATACAAAAGTAAATAATAACCGAAAAATTGTACACGAATGAATTATAAAACAGAACAGTCGGTACAGTGTGTCTAGTTTACTTCATCAAAGGAACTTCAGTTAAATCAAAACTAAAGTTTGAAAATACATTAACTGAGAGAGTCAACACCATGTATTTTCCCTCAAATTTAGAAGTTTCCTTCATATAATTATTATATGAACAAGAGACCAATCAGAACTCTTTTATACTAATACGTTTTCGCTCTGATCATCATAGAAAAAGTTCTGTTTCACTAAATTGTTATGTGGCAGTACGGCATTACGCTTTTCAGTTCATTGTCAATGAAATTAATTAAAACAAATGCATTTACCCACAATCTCATTTAAATTGAACTAATTACGGAAATCTACTCGGTTTGTTCTAATATTATTTTTTCGTCGGTGTAAAATCATTATTACTTTGGAAACATATTTGTAATAGATTATTTAGTGCAAAATGAAAACCGCGTATATTGCTTTTGATTTAAAAACATTAAGCGAGATAATTCAGTAATTCCGATTTTAGCCACTTTAACATTGGAACTTGTTTAGTTTTTTATCTCTTTATTTGTTCGAATGAGGGCTACATTCAACCCATTATTAACAACACTAAAGGCACAGAATTTGAAGAATTCTTTGGAATTCGAAGAACGTGAATCTCGAAAAACTCCCTTAGAATCTGAATCTTTTTGAAGAAATATTTCTGGGATTTTTTTAGTTTCAACCCCAGAGTAAAACGTTTTATTACATCGAGAACGTTCCTTTGGAGCGAAGTGAGTCGCACCTTTTAACCCCGCGCGCCCCGCTTCCTGCGCTCGCAGGCGCTGAGCCAAACGTGCCCCGGCCCGCCCCCCGCCCCCGCCACGCCCCCCGCCCCGCTCCCCGGCCCACTCCCCTGCCCGGCCCCTGCCCGGGCCTCGCCCTGCACCACGCCCCACCCCTCACGATCCGATCCTGCCCCCCTGCTCCGCCCCTTCGCCGTCCCGTCCCGCACCACTCCACCCCACCTCGCCCCTCCCTGCCCTCTTTGCCCCCGCTCCACCCTCGTCCTGACCCGGCCCGCACCCCCACCGCGTCGCTCCGCTTCTGTCCTCCCCCGCCCCACCCCTCTCCTCTCCGTCCCAACCCGCCCGCCCATCCCCGCCCCACCCCGCCTCTCTACGCTTCGCACCGCCACGCCGGCTCGGGACCCTTCCCGTCCCGCACCGCTGCGCCCTACCCCGCCCCTCCCTGCTCCTCTTCACCCCCCGCCGCTCCACCCCGCCCTGCCCCGGCCCGCACCCCACCGCGACGCTCCGCTTCTTCTCACCTCTCCCCGCCCCGCCCCTCTCCTCACCGTCCCACCCCGCTCCGCCCATCCCCGCCCCTCTACGCTTCGCACCGCCACGCCCCGGCTCGTCCCTTCCCTCACCTTCCCGCTCCGCACATCGCCCTGCCCCGCACACCCCCAGCCAGGCCTGCGCAAGATGCCGGGCGCGGTGCCGCGCAGGGCGGGCTAAGTAAAAACGCTCGTAAAGAGGCGCGAGTCAGGAGCAGAGATCCGCTCTTAAACGCACGTAGATGGGGCGGGGCACTGGCTGGAGCAGAAGGCGAGGTGGAGTGGCGCGTTGCTGGGAGGCGAGGCAGTTAGATGCAGTGAAGATGTGTGGCGGTACGGTGGGGAGGTGAGTCTGGTAAATAGGTGAGAAGACGCGAGGATGTGGCGTGAAGCGGGTAAAAGTGAGGCAGGGAGAAGCGATGATGAGAGAACTGACGGACAGACCTCTCGTCTGGAAGTGGAGAGACGCGAGTGGGAGAGAAGTTGAGTGGGGAGAGGCGTGGTGAAAGAGGCCAGGCGGAGAGGGACAAGAGAGAAAAGAGGGCTTCCATGATTATTAGTGATTGCAGGATCGTCAACTGCTTAGGTCATTAGTCCCCTAAGTGTAGTACTACTTGTGTTTATCGCGGGAGGTGGCGGTGGATGGCAAGATCCGGCGCCGACCTACCCGTCCCCTTCCGAGTTTTTCTCCAATCAGGTGTCTCCCCAGCAGAGCACCGCCCCCAGCCGGGGCAAGCGCAAAGCTCCCGACCGGTCTCCCGGAATACATGGTAGTGTAGTGCATGTTAGAGTAAGTGTGTGTGTAAGGGTAGAGAATAGGAAAAGGAAGAGGAAGGGAAAGATCGCGCGCGGTCCGTTACCCGTTTGTTAGGGTACTGCTCTGGCATTCGCCTGCTGTTGATCGGAGAAAACACGGAAAACTACCGATCAGAGCAGCCGGCCATTAGAATTCCCGTCCAGACAGTGGCTAAATTTGGAGAAAGATGGAGGCAGTGGGAAGGGAGGTAGTGGGTGTCGAGACGTGTAGCTGAGGAGGCGAAGCGAGGAGAGTCATAAAGGGGTAAGACAAAGCCAGGAAAAGCGAATAGAAAATACGTGTGTGGAGGAAAAGAATGCGACTGGATGTGCTGCTCTTGAGGGGCGTGCAACGGAGAATCAGAATGCAGGGGTGGGCGTGGCGGAGGGAGCCGGGATCGCACGCGCTCCAAGTGCCAGGGCAGAAGCACCAATCCATTTTTACGAGCGCTCGCCGCTCCTTCCGAGTCGCTCGCGCGTCTGTCCCCGGTGAAAGTTACGCGGAAGGCGCTCGCGTCGATCGTTTGTGTAACGTTGCGCTCGGCGACTCGCAGAGAATGGCTGACTTCATTAGAGCTACGGGTGGCGTGCTTCGGAAACGATGTTGTCGCTCCTCTGGCTGAATGGCTTCCTCGTGCCAAGTTGGAGTTTGGGAATGTATTAAGATGTTTAGGTCCGTGTTAGACAGTGAGATTGATTGATTCATTGATTTCTTTCGTGTTTCCGGGCGCGTCAACTGCTTTGGTCATTAGTCCCGTTAGTGTGGAGCATGCTTTTTTTTTCTCGGGAGGTGGCGGTGCACCTTCCCCGCTGGATGGCGAGATCCGGCGCCGACCTACCGTCGGCTAGTGGGGTTTCCCCCTAACCAGGACTCTCCCACCAGCGGTGCACCGTCCCAGCCGGGACAAGCTCTAAGCTCCCGACCGGTCTCCCGGAATATGTGGTAGTGTAGTACATGTTAGTGTAAGGGGAGAGGATAGGACAAGGAAGAGGAAGGACAGATCGCGAGCGGTCCGTGCCCGTTTGGTGGGGTACTGCTCCGCGGCATTCGCCTGGTGTTGATCGGAGAAACCACGGGAAACTACCGATCAGAGCAGCCGGCCGCTAGATTTCTCCTCCAGACAGCGACTGAATTCGACCTAGCAGAAAAGGTAGTGTCGAAAATCCTGCCGCCGTCAGAACTCGAACCTAGAACCTCCCGGTCAGAGGCGCTGCAGTGTGTTAGACCGTGAGCGTTGGATGTGGAAATGTTTAATATTTCACAGAATTAGAAATAATTAATCTCAAAACGCTGGTTAAGATTATTTTCTTACGAATTAAGCATTTCAATTGAAAATTGAGATTTAAAATTTTAGGGAAATGAATTTGTCGTAGTAATTCTATAAGTTTTAATTTTCTTTCTCAATCTCCAAACATTACGAATGCCGACCAGTGTAGGAAGTGTTAGTTACGAACAACGAAACGTGGGTAAATATTCATTTAAACAGTCTTCGTGAGCGCTGGGGACGATCTGAGCCGCCTTCTGGAGACTTCCTTCGATCCGCTCGTCTGGTCCGCGCCATTAACCCGCCCGCCCCCACTACTTCTTCCATCGCTCTCACCGTCTTCCGCCACCATTGCCACCGCCCTCGTCGCCCACAGCTCGCCGCTCCCGCCTCGAGAACCCCCGCCTCCCCGCCCCCAACTCGCCTCTCCCCTCTCTATCCGGTCTCACCACACCTCGTCACTGCCCGTCACTATTTGGTTAGCAATATAAGAAATGAAATCTGCGGTTCGGTTACCATGGCATGTAAGTAGTTCTATAACTTTGGAGAAAAATGACTAATTTCAAATGTTGCTAACCTCGCTTTTTTGTTAAACATTTTCTTATCGTTCATCTATTTATAGTTAAAATGTTGGGAAGAGATTCTAGAGCTCAATAAAACGTGTGAAGATCATACTTGTCCTCCGTACGTCATATACAGTTTTGACTAAGTAAATCAAATCCAACCATCCCAACTCGCATCGTTACCCCAAAGTTACCTTTTTCCTATTTCCTTCTACCTACATCCAAATCTCTTCTACGTACTATTTCTTCCCAACTCCCGCCGCTGCCACCGCCGTTAGCACTGTCCCTCTCTTACACCCCCACCCATCCACCCTCCCCTCCCCCGTCGTCACTGCCACCTCGCAACACACCCGTCTCTACCCAGTCTCATCACTCCACCTAGCCGCCTACCCCTTCCATCCTCGCTGCCACCAAGTCACAGCTCCCGCTGCTGTAACTGTCGCTCTTTCTTCCATTCCCTCGACCATCGCCTTCCCCCTCTGCACCTGTGTCGCCCCGGCCTTCACTCCGCTCGGCTCTCTCCGCTGTGGACATCTCTCCGGCCACTACTGCTATCTCCCTCGTCACCCTTAGCTCGCCACCCCGCCTCCATCCCACCCTCCATCTCTTCACTCCCCTCTCTACCCGGTGTCATCACATCACCTCTCCGCCCATCCCTTCCCGCTTCCAAGCTACCAACCGGGAGCGGTATCTCAGTACATCAACTGATGTCACTGCAGAGCCTCTGATCGGGAGGTCCTAGGTTACACTCCCCACGGCGGCAGGATTTTCGACACTAGCATTTCAGCTAGGTCGAATTCAGTTGCTGTCTGGAGGAAATTCTAGCGGCCGGCTGCTCTGAACGGTAGTTTTCCGTGGTTTCTCCGATCAACACCAGGCAAATGCCAGAACGGTGGGAGAGTCCTGGTTAGGGGGAAACCCCAGTAGCCGACGGTAGGTCGGCGCCGAATCTCGCCATCCAGCGGGGGAAGATCACCGCCATCTCCCGAGAACAAACATGCACTACACTAACACGACTAATGACCAAAGCAGTTGACGCGCCCGGAAACACGAAAAATCAATCAATCAAAAACCAAGCTACCTCTTCCCCACTTTCCTCTACCACCTCTTCCCAACTCCCGCCACTACCACCATCGCTCTTTCTCCCCCCACCTCTCCCCGGTCTACCCCCGCAATGTCGCCCCGGTCTTCACTGCCCTCGACCCTCTCCACTTCGGACATCTCTCCGACCACTTCTGCTATCTCTCTTGTCAGCCTCAGCCCGCCACCCCGCCTCCCTCCCTCCCTCCCTCCCTCCCTCACTCACTCACTCACTCACTCACTCACTCACTCCCTCAAACTCTCCACTCCCGTCTCTACCCGGTGTCATCACATCACCTCTCCGCCGATCCCTTCCCGCTACCAAGCTACCTCTTCCCCACTGTCCTCTACGTACCACGTCTTCCCAACTCCCGCCACTGCCAACGTCGCTTTCTCCCCCCCCCCGGGCTTCCCCTGCAGTGTCACCCCGGCCGCCGCCGGCGGCGCTGTCCTCGGCCGGCGCTTATCGGCGCCGCGCCAGGTCCGCCGCAGGGGCGGGGCGGTCGAGCGGAGGGGAGCAGGGGAGGGTGTGGAGGGGAGGCGAGCGCCTGGCCCCGGCCGCGCGCGGACAAAGCACCGCGAAGCGAGGAACAGACGGCGCGAAGGACGGGGCGCCGAATGCTGTCGACGCGACCGGGAGATTGGGAGGTCCGCAGGGATCGGACGGGCGCCCGGCGGCACGACGAATTCTGAGCAAGTGGTCGGAAAGATTAAAGACCCAGGCGGATCAAACAAATTGCCGGAAACAAATCTGATAAGGATTCTCCGAGTACCTGGAAGTCTCTTTTAACCTATCCGACGTTAGAAATGTCGGTAACAAAGACAGCGGCATGGCTAGGTTGGCATATGTAGTTCTTGTTTGATCTGAAGATGGAGTCATGTGGGTAATAGATTTTCGACAACAGCTAAGTAAAAAAAAGAAGAATTGACCGTGACATACATTTTACATGAAAGAGCATGGACAATCGTGATGTGACACTTTGCAAGCCATTGCTGAGTGCTAACGTCTCCCTAAGGCCATCTATGCTAAATAGAAACGGAGACTGACTATTTAGAATTATAGCAAACATTCTTTCAATTCAACATTTTCAGACAAAACGACAAATCACAGATGGCTTGTATAGCCCAGGTTGCTAAGACTGAAAAGCCCTAGCAGCCTCGTGCCTGAAGGGTCGCGGGTTCGAATCCCGCCCGGGGTATGAATGAATATGTGTGTGTCCGTAGACCGATACCGTTACCCCCAATGATTCTTAAAATTAGTAGCTATAGGACCTTATTAGTTGAAAAGCGACCTGAAATAAGTTAAAGAAAAAAAGTAATTAGAACTCTACACGGCAAAAATCTCACCACGTAGGAACTCGATTGAATGATGCGAAGTAAAATTTTGAAAAATAGATACAATACGAATATTTTCTATAATTTATATTGTTTTTGTCACACTAAGTATAAATTATTATTTTCTATATCTATTCATTTAGTTAATTTTAAGCAACGTCAGATTAAGGTAATTTAAAATGTAAAATTTGTATTTATTTTAGTGTAATATTTAATATCAATTATAAAATAATTTATTAAATTTAATTCCAAAGCTCATTTTGTTTGAATATGATCCACATATTGGTCATTTTAGATGTTGCAGGTGACAAATTTTAGATTCAGGTAAAGATTCACTATCGTAAATACATATTTAGAAGATGAAATACAATTCCGAAGACGCACTTGCATATTTTTTCCGATATCAATTTTCGCAAAAAAACTAAAAATACAATGATTTTGAGAAATAATAAAAAATACATATTTCGGACATAAAACGTTAATACAAACATTGTCTAATACAGAAATAGTACTTAGCGTCGTGCGAACGTTACACACTTAGTAAACCATTGTCACAAAACCGAATAAAACCTCATTCTGCCCCCCCCCCCCTTTCAAACGGTCAGGCCTTGCACTCTGTGATAGTAGGCTCGGTACTGTGCGAGAATAAACATACTAAAATTGCGAAAAGTTTATTAACAAATAGAAATATTTAGACCCATGCACTAAATATGAACCAGTAAATTTGATTTTACGAATATTTCGAAATTCTGTTTTTCTGATCACTCTGCTTTGTGGTACCAAGAACAACTAAACATACACAAGGGCATTAGGGAGACCGAAAAGGTCTCATTTAGTAGATTACGGCGAATTTTATAGAGACGAATTATTAAATGTAAATAAAAAATGGGATATAACCAATATTAAAACAAAATAAAAGTTGTTGCTGGTATCAATAATATGTATCGTTTAACTTAAGATATTTTCGATCGCGTAGCGATAATCATCAGAGCTATCTTGTAGCTTCTGCAGATCGTTACACACGATCGATATGATCTTAAGTTAAAATATACATATTATTGATACCAGCAACAACTTATGGCCGAGGTCGCTAAGAGCGAGTACCAGCTCAGCGCTTCGGTCCGGAGGGTCGCGGGTTCGAGTCCCGCATTGGGCATGTTAGTTTGTCCCTTGACTTTGTGTGTTGTCGCAGAGGGTCTCGCGTTCTGCTGACCCCAGATCAGAGGAGACCGCAAGTGGGTTGGTCTAGTGTATGGTCGAATATGCGTCCCAGCGGGACGTAAAGGATAACCGACTATTGGGTGGATAAAAGCCTTAGGGAAAAAAACAACAAATTTTATTTACATTTATATAAGATGGTATCTATATAATCAACGATCTAATAAAAGAGGAGTGATTATCAGTTATTGTTTAGTTTGTGTTTATCAAATTTATCTCTGACTACGAAATATTGTCACAGAGAAAGTGTCTGTGATGTGAGATGCAATTTTGCGTGCGCGTCAGCGCGAACTGCCGTCAGCAAATAGCAGGTGAGCAAAGAGCCGCTTCCCCATTGATGCATGCCCCACCGGGGCTCTGCGCGACAGTAATTAGCTGTCAAAAATGTAAAACTCGTGTCGATACATAGTTACAAACATTAATAAAAACAGTTATTAATCAAAGCTGTAAGCACGTTGTGTTTGAATATTAGGTTCATTGCACTTCATAATACGAATGCTCTGTTCTGTACCTCCTTTTTATAAGCGAAAAATATTCACTTCGCTGATTTATTATTGAGTTTTGTGTAATAATATATTTAGATAGTTTCATGTAAAATATCGCGTTCTCTGCACCGCGTCTCCCATCGATATGGAACGTATCGGAAACCTTTCTCTCAAATAAAAAAAAATGCGATCCAGCCCTGTTTTAATCCTGTAAAATGCAACATCGTTGAATGTTAGTGTCCAAACATACACAATCAAAACTCGCGTCCAATGTTTTACGAATTTAAATGAGATACGTGATTGATACAGTTTCCTTTACAAATAAAAGATTTATCATAAAGTGGGAGATTTAAGTTGTAAATACTCGCATGTCAAAAATTGTTTGATTTGTGTAATGATAACACATGAATTTTTACTGTCTTACAAGAGTGTGGTAGGCCTGTTTAAATGAAGGTGTTTCATATGTCTTTCTGAATATTTGACTCAATACTTAGTTAATTTCGTGTCGTCGCCTATTAAATAAAACTCTCTGTGTAACTCATTATCTAAAGGCCGGTTTACACGGTAGAGTTTTCATGTAGATTAGACGTACAGAAAACGTGCAGTCTAGACTGCAGGATATCTGCATTAAGACTTTTGAGCAGGTTCGTAATTTTTCATGCAGAAAGCTTAGTTTGGCTCAAGCACCTCCAACGACAGAATCGTTCACTAACGGATTTGTTTACCAGAGGCGATGGTAATCGGCCATTTCTATTTTGTGGTTAGATGTATCAAGGTGCGTTTGTGAGATGTGATATTGTGATAAACTACCTCCTTTCATATTTCTGCCTACCTATTTTTCTTCTCTTCGCTCATCATAGTTAATTAATACTTAATAACGATCACACAGCCTAACGCACACACATAAATACCGCCATTGAAAGTACTATGCTCGCACTTTTTCTTGATCCTCGAGCTCCCTAGTCCTCGCTCAGCCCGGCATAGCACGGCCCGGTAGAAAATATGAGCTCCACTCGGAACATCAGGCTCAGTTTGCAGTGCTGCCCACCTTCTTCCTTTCTAATGCGGACTTCCTAGTTTTCGGTCTCTCTTTCTATCGACCTGGGCGTACCATGTTC
This sequence comes from Teleogryllus occipitalis, assembly GCA_011170035.1. Classification (NCBI taxonomy): domain Eukaryota; kingdom Metazoa; phylum Arthropoda; class Insecta; order Orthoptera; family Gryllidae; genus Teleogryllus; species Teleogryllus occipitalis. The sequence continues at coordinate 165,035 of BLKR01001294.1, forward strand.
CTTCTTGTTACTCAGTTGTTTCTATAACTATTAATTATTTCTTCAGAATTAAAAATATCTTCCGTTGTTTCTCATAGCTATCTACCCCAAGACGAGTTATTACACCGAGTTTTCTGTCAATTCATTTGACAGCCCTGCACTGCCGTGACGTAGGCAGAACCCGCCTCTCCCCGCACCCCCCGATGTGGAGTATCAAGAAAAAGTTCGCGATAGTACTGGAACGTCGCAATCAGTTGTTACCCGGTAGACTCCCAGCGGCGTCTTGTGGCGATTGATACAGAATCATGCAGAAAATGTACAGACCGTGTTTGCGAGACTTTCGACTACTATACTTCTAGTTTGGGATCTTAATGTTTCTGTACAGATACTGTATGAGAACCTGCACGAAAACTGTACCGTGTATACCGGCCTTAACCCACGTGCCAAAATGTTGACTCTCGTACCATATCTTCTTTATTTTATAAAGATTTTTCGCGATAACTGACAGCTAGAAGTGGTAAATATTAATATAAATTGTAATATACGAAGAAAAGTTATTTTCAATAATATAGTAAATGTAAAAATATTTTGTATAAAGAATAACCTCCACTGTGCACCTTTTTCATACATAATGCTTCAGAGATGTAAAAAGTTTCTGAAAGCTCTTACGAGAAGAAAAATTATATACTGAAGGTATCAGAAATATTTCCGAATTTACAGAAACAAATCAATGATGTTGGTGTCCAAAAATATGCCAGGTATGATGGAAGGATTCAGCGATAAGGCCCCCCCAAAAGTCGAGCGCGTAAGCAGTGACCAGTTCGCTGTCCGTGTGTAGTTTCTGCATCGCCGGGTGCCCAGAGGGCGCAGCGAGCGACCACGCCCCCTTCCACGCCTCCCCGAGGCGCCGTCGTAAATCCCGTGCTGATACCGGTTATGAGCCGCCGCGCCGCTTATCCGCGCCGCAAGGCCGCTCGTAATCCCGGGCGGGGCGCGGCGGGGGGCGGGGCCGCCGGGGTGGCCATGGCCGTGGGGTGGGAGCGGGCGGGCTTCCGGCCGTGAAGGGATGCCAGGCGTCCGGTGACGGGGTGGCGAAGGAGCAGCTGGCGTGGTGATCACCGGGTGAGCTTTGGGGGGGGGGGGATGTTGGCCAGCCCCCCCCCCTCCCAAGACCTAGAGTTTTCGTTTTTGTTTCCTTCATTTGGCAAAATTGATTTGAAAATGTATTTGTTAAAATTATGTAATTAATTAAACTATAATATTGTATAGTACGATATATACTACACTATAAAAATAACATGCAATATAATAATTATGTTTATTATTTAACAAAAATTTGCTATCCCTCCCCCAATCATCGGGTGGATGGGCCCCTGACCTGGGCGATGCTGTGTGGCAGATTGGTCTCTGTGATTGTGTGTGTGTGTGTGTGTGTGAATAAGTGTGAATGTGTTTGTTTGGGAGAGTTATTGTTAACCTTTATTGCATTTTTTTATTTTTACTTGAAACAGTTATTTTTTATTGCATTTATTTATTTTAATTATGAGAAAAATAATTTAAAAAATCTAAAGTAAAGATTGCTTGAGAGAAACACAAAATATGTATTATGTTAACCTCCAACAAAATGTACAATATTTCACGATTAAAAAATGTACTTATTTTTCAAATCGTTTATGTGATGAAATAAGTATTATGGAAGTCAATAAAATAAGTCTCATTCATATTTGAGTTTGATTATTTTCCTAAAAACGTTTTGTTTTTGTTATGCGGAAACGCAGTCTGTTACTAGGAAGTTCCGATTCACGACGCCACTAGATTACTATCACTGCATCTCGTTATCTTACGGCGTTTGCCGTCTAACAATGCATGGGGTGACATAAACGCATTATGTACATGACGTGTAATATAAAACAGTTCATAATTAAATCTTTAGAATGCGTTTAAGACCTGAAAAACTTTATGTTACTGCTGAGTTACACTATGCAATAAAGGGTTAAGATGTTACAGATGATGAACAGACTCAGAAATTGTCGGAAGTATGTATTATACACAATCAAACGTAGATGTTCACAAACATACAGCTATTGACATACTACATATTGGCAGGCATAGTCAGGCAGATGTAAAGCTATCATAGCCGCACGTAGATAGATATGCACTAACATACACCCACGCACACACACAAAGGCTGACGGATAAAAGAACAGACAGAAAAAGAACGCCAAGAAGAGACACATGAAGAATATTTAGGATAGAGATGGGCAATGTAAAATATTTAGTTATCTCTTTAAACAGTGGCGATGATCTTCCCACGCTGGATGGTGAGATTGCAGCGCCGACCTACCGTAGTGTAGCAGGTTTTTCCCCAACCAGGTATCTCTCACCAGCGAGGTACCGCCCCAGCCGGGACAAGCTATAAGTTCCGGAATGTGTGGAAGTATAGTGCATGTAAGTGTAAATGTGTTTAACCAACGGGTGAGAACAGGACAAGGAAGAGGAAGGACAGATCGCGCGCGATCCGTAGCCCATTTTTTAGGGTACTGCTCCGGCATTCACCTGGTGTTGATCGGAGAAACCACGGAAAACTACCGATCAGAGCAGCCGGCCGCTAGAATTCTCTTCCAGACAGCGACTGAATACAACCTGGCTTTCTAGGTAATGTTAAAAATCCTGCCACCGTCGGGAGTGTAACCCTAGGACCTCCCGGTCAGAGGCATTGGAGTGACATCAGTTTTACCTCTCCCGGTACATCCACACTGACAGGATTAATAAGAAATCGACGCGCCCGGAAACACAAAAGGAGCAGATTGGTGTATGAATGATCTCGCTAACCAGGGGCAGTGTGAACGGGCGAGGCGGGCGGCGGGCTAGGCGGGCGGATGACCTGACCTAGAGCGATGTGCTGGGTGGGGCGGGGGCGGGGATGGGGCGCGCAGGATCTGACGATTAGTGGCGGCATCCTCGCGGGCTCCGGGCGCTTTAGTGGCTGCCGCGCCGCTCGCCGTAAGCGCAGGCTCCGGGTGACGCATGTCCTGCCGCGGGCCTTGCCCGGATTCCGGGGATCTGGATAGAGGTCACGCCCACGCCCCCAACAAGACACGCCCCCCCCCCAACCTCCGCTAGGCCATTAGTTGCTTTTTAACAGAACGCGGGGCGATCGTCTTGTACTCGGAGTGCACGATTATTAAGCGAGTCGAATTCGAGATTCTTTAATCTTTCGATTATCTGTTATAATGTATGATTCTTGTTGCTTTACCTGATTTTTAGTTAAGACGTTGGCGGATTGTCGAGAAAAGCTACAAAATCGAAGATTAGTTTTCTGTGGGTTGACTATTCTGATCGGTCGCTTCGACGGTTTAGCCAACAGGACTTGAAGGATTCATATACTTTAAATATGTTAAACTATACAAAATACTTGCATCGTACTTATGGAACCCACCATTCTTGTAATATTTTTGGAAAAATCACTTCAACTAAAGTGATATTCATTGGTTATCCATTTTATCCACACTAAATATTTTTTGATAATTTAATATTTGTGTCTTGTTGACGCCGACATGGATGGTCGAGATGGCAAGACCGTATGTCGATTCAGCGTCTCAGTCGACAGCGGGTCAGTCGTTGCGGGTTCGAGTCCCGCCGTTCCCATGGTTGTTTGTCGCTTGTCTTTTATGTATCTGTGTTGTCGCAGAAGGCGTATGTTGTGAGTATGCTGACCACAGACGGAAGAGCCCGTGTAAAGGATAAAATGTGTTCCCATGAAGAACATAGTGGGTACAAGGCGCAGATAGTCGAATATTGGTATCCCCTGAAGCTGGAAAAAGTCCCGGAAGAAAAAAAAAATCTTGTAGGTGCTTTGTAAATGGGAAATTAATGTACACACATGGTTCTCTTCTTTACGATATCCTTATTAAACATGATGTATCATCACTAAGAATTTTAAACGGAACTTATACCGCATTAATTATTATTATTAATAATAATATTATTGTTGTTATTATTATTATTGTTATTTAATACTTAAATGGCATGGTTCATTTTAATCTCATAAGTTTAGCGAAGAATTTGTACCTGTTCAGAACTTTTTAAGGGGGATAAATTATAAGTAACAAGTAGCAAATTACGAGGAATGCATTCTACCGCATTCAAAATAAGTCCGTGAAAGCGTTTCATTGAAGCAAGATTGTGGGGGAGGCTTCCTCACGCAACGCGGTGCTCGAGTAGGAGTTAATCCCAGGCATCGAATACGGACAGCTGCTGCCGTCGCACTCGGTCGCTTTCATTCAGCGCCCCACGCGGCGCCTCCCACATTCATCGCGAGCTCTTTGAAAGCGACGCCCCCGCCCGCTTCGCTCCTCCCTCGCGCCGCCGTCGCCTCCGCCTTCGCCCTCCCCGTCGCTGTCACCGTCGCCATCGCCCTCGCCGTCGCCCTCCCCGCCGCTGTCGCCGTCACCGTCACCGTCGCCGTCGCCATCGACCTCGCCGTCGCCCTCCCCGTCGCTGTCACCGTCACCATCACCGTCACCATCGCCGTCACCATCGCCGTCGCCATCGCTGCCGCCCTCGCTGTCGCCGTCGACGTCGCCTCCGCCTCCGCCGTCACCGTCGCTGTCGCCGTCGCGATCGCGTGCGTCAGCGACTTCGCCATCTCACCTGCGGAGGGACGCCTGTCACTGCGGCGAATTTGAACTCCTGCTATCGTCTGGCACCGTAGATAACCTATTCATCTTTTTCGATAGATTGATTGATTGATTAATAATTCCGGGCATGTCTACTAAAATCATTATTCCTGTAAGTGTAGTGCGGGTTGTCCAACTGGCAGCCCGCGATGCCATTTATTGTGGCCCGCGAAAAGTTATTAGCCACAAGTGAAAGTTGCTTTCAGCAATGACGGGTGAGAACATTGTGTGCCTAGCGCTCGCGCCCTGCCCGGGTCAACAGCCCCTTTAATGTAAAAATAGGGTAAATTTGTATTTAAGAACTTTTTCTAGAAAATTCAGAAATTAAAAATCATACCAATGTGTTTCACAGCTTTACGCATGGTACGGCCTGATATCATGAATGGTTCAATCCCCCTTCCGTGTTAGAGTAGCCGGCAAACGGCCGAGATCAGCAGTACGGGGAAGTCAGGTGTGGATCGCTCGAGTAATGAAAATATGGCTCGCAACCATATTGAAGGCTCTGGAGGAGGCTCTTGAGTCCCTGGATTTTGGACACCCGTGGTGTAGTGCGTGATTGATCGCAGGAGGTGGCGGTGTTCTTCCCTGCTGGATGGTGAAATGCATGGCCCCGCGCGGCGTGCTCGCACCGCTCGACGCGACGCCTGGCGTGCAGAGGCGAAACTGACGGGTGCGTCGGACCCCATTAACACGCGCAGGTGCGAGGGGACCAGCAATTTAAAGTAGGGAAATTTAACACTTTCCGGGATGCTCTTCTGGGGGGTTCTTGGTCCCAGTCGACTGGCAGTTTTTGTCTATTTTTGTGTTTTTACTAAAAATAGAACTTTGAAGCGATTATAATGCTATAATAGGTAACATTTCTTCTTTACAATGATATTTATCATCATAAGGTAGGGTGTTTCTGTAAGTTTTTTAAATCTCCTTGAAAAGTTACAGATGTTTTGTCGTCATTCGACTTTTCTGAATCAAGGGCCCACAATACATGAATTTAGACTACACCACGTCTTACAGGATTTTTTTCAAATTTAATTACAGGATTTATCCACCAGGGCTCCTTAATTTCTCTCCACATTGTAGGGAGGAAGTAAAATAGAGCCTAGTTTAGAGTCGTCAGTGAATGGTATTGTTCAAAGGCTGAAGCTTGAATTTAAACTCGAAACAACATTTAATATAGTACCTTTAAAAAGAATAATTTAAATTGAGTTTATAAATAAATTCGTAAACAATGTAGTGATGCATGTATTAAGCTACCATTGTTGGTTTCGTGAAAAAGTTGTCTTTTATACGAGTGGTCGCTTAATAGGGGGAATCTTGTGTTTTGCAAATAGTACTTTATTACTACTACACAAAGGATGCTTGGATAAGTACCTATTGTAAAGTTGAAAACGATTTTTAGTATAAGAGCACGAATTATGAAAAATAAAACATATCGGCTGTTTTATTTTGCATTTTCACATTAACTAAAATTATTACGAACAGCTTTACATCTTTCTAATTCGGTGTTTTACAAGTTGCAGCAATGACTCATTTCTTGTGTAATTTTGCAATTGCTACTCCAATATTTCATGAATACTTACGTTACAAGTAGTCTATTTCTTTGAGTTAACATGAATCTCTAACATAAGCATATTCACAGAATAGTAGGCCTGAGGACTGAGAAGATATTTTGAACATTTCAGAAAGAAGGAGACTTCTAATTTCACTGACTGCGATATAGATGGTACCATAAACCCCATTCCACATTCCACTTTGATGAAAAGAATAGCTTCTTCCAAAGCAAGCGCAGAAATGCGAAATTTCTCCGGCATCTTTTCCCACTCGTCTGCAAAATCCGGAACATCCTTCCTCCCCTCACTCCTCGTTCTCGTCTTCGCTCGCGGCCTCGCACTCGTCCTCTCCTTTGCACTTGTCCTCGTCTGGAACCTCATATTCCTCTCGCCCGTGACCTAGACCAAACCTTTGCATTTTATTTACTAGGGCTTTCATCCAGCCAACAGCCGGTTACCCTTTACGTCCCGATGGGACGCATATTCGACCATACACTAGACCAACATATTTGCGGGTTCCTCTGATCTGGGGTCAGCAAAACGCGAGGCCCTCCGCGACAACACATACAAAGTCAAGGGACAACAACCATGCCTAAGGCGGAACTTGAACCCGCGGCCCTTCGGACCGAAGCGCTGAGTCGGTTCTCGCCCTTAGCCACCTCGGACATCCAGGTCGGCACCTTTGCATTTACCTAGCAATAAGGTATAGATAGATCTTTCCAAACCCTAACTATCGTTCATACCCTCGCCTGCGCACTTGTCGGCGAACATGGCAACGTTCACGCCTTCGCTCACGCCCACGCCCTTGCCTTCAGCCACGTTCTTGCCCAAGAATTCGTCCGCGCTTTTCCCACACCTTCATCCAAGCGCTCCCCTTCGTCCTCGCCTTCGCCCATACCTTCGTCTACGCCCTCACATTCATTATCAACCACGGTTTTGACCATGTCCCACCCCCACGCCGTTGCCCCAGCTCCCACTTCAGCATATACCATCGCCCGCGCCTGTCCCCTCCGCCGGTACTCGCCCACGACTCGCCACTGCCCTCCGGCCTTCACGCCTTTCCCCTCATCCTTACCACCGCGTTTGCATGGCCTTGCCTTAGCCCACGTCTTTGCCTTTGCTTGCGCTCGCGCCCTCAACTTCACTTTCGCCCTCGCCCGCATCCACACCCACTCTCGCGCCTGCAAGTCGAGGCGTCGTCCCCCGCGCCGCGCCGGCCCGCGCGCTACTCGCGCCCGCACCTCGTGCACGGTGGTGCGCGCGCGCCTAACTGTACTTCCTTCCGGCGTTCTGGGTCAGCTCGCGCGGCTCCCAGCCTCCCACCCACCTCCACCACCGCCGCCGCCGCCAGCGCTCACACGGGCGGCGACCGCCAGCCGCTCCGGCCACGCGCCGACGCAGACCGCCAACTCCTGCAGCCGCCATCGGCGCTGCCACGTACAACTAGGCAGGCCTTCAGGTGGCACGTCTCCTGACGGTTGGGCTCGTTGCGATCAGGAACTTTCGGCTTCACCTCCGTCATCACTACAGGAGTGCCTATTTCTGTGACGCACGATTGGACAAGACATCCTAGCCGCCGATCCTGATAATGCCACTGTCAACACATCAGGGACGCGTATTTCTGTTTCGTCATCTCTGGCAACAACATCATTGCCGACGTCATTGACTCAACAGTCACCTTCATTTATAATTTGGTGTTTTCGCTGATGGCGCTGTCACCGTTACTGCATCGGGACCACGTATTTTCATGGCACAGTCCATGCTGTTTGGAAGTTCATCGACTGCCTTCGCACCCACACTAATCGAGCTACTGCCCGTCGGAAGCCGCACCACCGTAACGTAGGGACCACGTGGTGCACACTGGAGCAGCAGCCGGCACTTGTGTCTGTCGCTGCGACCGCCGTTGCACGCCGTGTGAGTAGGTCACGCACGTCGAAGTGGCTCGGTGGGAAGTTGCGACATCGGCACCACCGGCGAACCAACCCACGCGTAGGACTGCAAGTTCGTCGCTGGTATCTCTTTCTCCAGGACCGACACCGTCACTGCCGCTGTATCTATCACTCTCATTACCACCACCAGAGAATGCGGTGACCACCAGCAGTGATCAATCACCATCGTCAGCACTATTGCCAACACCAAGAACACTCACAAATACCTTTATTATCACCACCAATCACGATCACCACAACCATCAAGAACAAAAACCACAATCACAATCTCCGTCAATTACCACGTCTACAATTAGGGACAACGAAACTAGTAATAGAACGTCAACGCGTTTGGTCCCATCGGCTCTTCGTTATCAATTCTGTTAACGTGCCTGGCATCTCTCCATTACTGTTGTGACAAGTTGAACCAACGATCTCAACATCGCTACCTCCAACGAACGTAGTGGTCGCCGTGTCTCTACCCACATCTCCACCACCAGACGTTGGAGACACCGTCAGATGAGGCACAAATCGTCGACTCTGCCGCAGTCCATCCCATCTCCCCACGGCCGCCGTCACCTCTACCTCCGCCGACACAGGCGCCACCGCAGCACAATTCACCCACCCGTCGGACAACGAGCCGCCACACCGCGCGTCGACCATCGGCGATCGATCTCGGAGGACAGGGCGGCGGCTGTGAAATCCGCCCTAAGTGGTTGAGTGGCGAGCTGTGTTTCCGCCCGTGGCAGTCGCCTTGGCGCCGTAGCGCAGGTGAGCTCACACGTGCGCGCCCGCGCCACCGCAGCGACGCCGCGACGCGGAGCGGCAGTTTGTTGCGAGCGGAATCGCCGCCGGCGACCACAGGGTGGGGCCGGGTGCCAGTTTGGATGAAGGCGAGGGTGAGGACGAGAGAGAGGGGGAAAGGAACAGACCGACAGACAGAGTGAAAGAGATTAGTGTTTCCGTCTGCGTGAACTCCTGGTTAGTTATTATTCCTGTAGATGTAGTGTATGTTTTTATCGCTCGAGGTGGCTGTGGTATGGCGAGATCCGGTGCCGACCTACACTCGGCTAGCGGGATTTTTCCAACCACATATCTCTAATCAGCGGGGCACCGCACCAACCTTGACAAGTTCTAAGCTCTCGATTGCTGATAAATGTCGTGTCATCTGAGTGTAAGGTTGTGTAAATAAGGGGTGAGAGTAGCACAACGAAGAGGAAAGACGTGCTCCACGGCCCGTTTGTTAGGGAACTGCTCCAGCATTCGGCAGATGTTGGTTGGAGAAACACGGAAAACAGATTGGAGCAGCCGACCGGTAGTATTCTCCTCAAGGTAGCGGCAGGACTCGACCTGTAGTAGTAGGTAGTGTCGAAAATCCTGCTACCATTGGAAGTAGCACCCTAGGACCTTCCAGTCAGAGGGACTGAAGGGACTGATACAGGGACATCAATTGATGCCCTGAGCCACCTAAACCGGTACAAGTGACAGAGGGAGGGAGATCGAAGGGCAGGGGGTAGGAAGGGATCCAAGGCAAGTGCCTTCCAGGGGGTAGGTAGGGATCGAAGGGGAGGGGGATCGAAGGCAAGTGCCAAGGTCAGGACGAGGATGAGCGCGAGGACGGAAGAATTGTCTTGAGCGAGAGCGAGTACGTACGAGAGCATGGGGATGAGTGAAGCCGAGAGCTAGGGTGTGGACGAATTTGGACATGAGAGCTAGTGCGAGGGTGTAGGCGAGGATGAGGGCGATGGCGAAGGCGAGGACGAGAATGAGACCGGAAGCGGTAGCTCAGTGCATCAACTAATGTTACTGCAGCGTCTCTGACCGGGAGGTCCTAGGTTCCCACTCCCCACGGCGGCAGGATTTTCGACACTAGCTTTTCAGTTAGGTAGAATTCAGTCGCTGTCTGGATAAGAATTCTAGCGGCCGGCTGCTCTGATTGGTAGTTTTCCGTGGTTTCTCCGATCAACACCAGGCGAATGCCGGAGCAGTACCCTAACAAACGGGCCACGCACCGCGCGCGATCTGTCCTTCCTCTTCCTTGTCCTATCCTCTCCCCTTACACACACACTTACACTAACATGCACCACACTACCACATATTCCGGCAGACCGGTCGGGAGCATAGAGCCTGTCCCGGCTGGGGCGGTGCCTCGCTGGTGGGAGAGTCCTGGTCAGGGGGAAACCCCACTAGCCGACGGTAGGTCGGCGCCGGATCTCACCATCCAACAGGGGAAGATCACCGCCATCTCCCGAGAAAAAAACATGCACTACACTAACGGGACTAATGACCAAAGCAGTTGACGCGCCCGGAAACACGAAAAAATCAAATCAAATCAACGAGAGTGAGGGCGCGGGCGTGAGCGTGGGAGTAGGCTTGCTATGGACATATGCGCTCCAGCAGCAAATAAGCAAGAGAGGAAATCCGAACGATGTTGCTCCAGCGTTGTGATGAATGCTGAATTGCAACAGTATGCCTGGTTTAATTAGCAAAGTATTAAGATAATAATTAAGACTTGGATTCGAAGATTTGAAAACACATTTTTTTATACTCATATTCACAAATTATCAATATTTTTTTTCGTTTTATGTTCATACAGTTAACGTATGTCAGCTCTACATAACCAATTTCTTTTGAACAATAAAAACTATGTATTCACTATTATATCATAATGAAAATATATTGATAATCTGAATCCTGAGCATTGTTCGTGTTCTTTCTGGCCAGGATAATAAAGCTGCTTCCGAATATTAAGGAAATAGCCGTCATGAAGTTCACATCTTTTACGTAGGAGCCCCGATTTTCTCTTGAAAAATTAGACTTCATAGTTGAGTTCTGACAAAAGTAGTAATGAATAGTTTTTGATAGAACTGTGAAGTCATAGAAGATCTTGAGCGTTTTAATTTTTTGCCTGTTAGAGAGATTTCTTAAACGAATATTTTAAAATTAATAAAGCTTATTTTATATCTTTAGAGTTTCGAACTCCATGACTTGAATATTATACAATATTGGTGTAATGTGATAAAAGGCGACGTGCATGGGGCGGTAAGTTGTTCGCTTGTGAAGTGCGCACATTGGAATTTTGCTGCGAGTAATGTGCTAATTTTATAGTTTCAAGAGGTTTTCCATTCTTACTTAAGCAAGAATGTAATAGCTTCAGGAGATTCCTGATCGTAAAATGAAAACAATGTCTACAGATTTCCTTAAAGTTCTTTGGGCAATTTATTACCTTTTAGAGTTTTAATTACCACGTTTTATAATCATTAAAGGGATGAAGTGGAATACCTACGCCGGAATTAAAACTTTCAATTTACCAAATACATTATTTTCATATTTCGGCCAGTACAATAAATCTAGTTAATATACCACAGCCTATCTTATCTGTGTCAAAAGTGCCGAATGCATATTTATTAGTTTACCTTCTTCACGGCATAGTACCCTTAAATGATCTTTTGTAGTTCTGGTACGAATTAATTTTGTATATTTTTAAATCCTCTACGTGAGAATGATCGCATCAAAAACTCAAAATTACGAAGTTTATTGTATAAGCATTTTTTTCATTGAAATTTCTCGTCCCTTGTAAAAATGTATGCAGAAAAAATAGAAAATATCGCACAAATGACATATTCGCAACATGTCCGCGAGAAACAGAGTTTACCTAGAACCATAATGTTTATTAGAGCAGTGCATGTTTCAAAATGTAAGCTCGTTCGCATGGGGTAAATCCGTTGCACGGTTCTATGCCTCGTTCGCCTGGTAACAAAGCTGACGATGTGTTGCTGCGCATGTTATGCTAATGAAGACACAGCCCCTCTAACAGCGGATCGTAACGTTCTGCTGCTCATGCGTTGCTTCGACCAGCAGCAAACAATAACGCATATTTATACTCGTGAACGCTCTCAAAATTGATACGGGCTGTGGATAACAGTTTTTAAGGTTGATGTACTCAGAATTTCGCGTAAATAATAAAAATCTAGGAGGAATTGAAATGAGTTGGTTATGAGCGATCATCGTTTTGAATAATGTTTTCTACTTTCGATCAAAGGTAATATGGACTAAAAAATATCATTTACTCAATAGTTAAATTCGTTCTCTTAATCTACGCTCAAATGATGGATGCCAGGAAAGACAGCTAAAGAGAGAATCGGAATCAACCTATGGAAATGTGCATATAAGTGTGTAAATGAGAAATTGGGAAAGTGAAAATTGACGATATGTTATTATTATTATTATTATTATTATTATTATTATTATTATTATTTTACAATAATCGTTTTCACCGTCGTATAATTCGATGTTGTTTCGGTACAGGGAGGTGCCTTACTTTTTTGTGAAAGTGGAGTTGTGTTGCTTAGGTGGTCATTCTGAACGGTATCTGCAATATTAAGAACTATTTACTATTAAAATGTAATGAATTTAATGTATTGGAAATATTCTCTGATTTTGAACGACCACAGAAAATTTTATTTTCACTTTTCTTCAAACTCACTTTTATGATTTATTTCCCTTTATTCAAATCCATCGAATTAGTATGTGTCACTGTCTTCTGAAAGGGGTTGCAAATTCACTTCGTAACAAGTATATTATACGCGAAGTCTTTATTTACAGTATCATGCATTTTGCTAAAACTTCCAGAGAATCCATGGACTGAGTATTATCGTTTTACTAGGCGATTCGTTTTAAATAAAATTCAGTGAGTATTATATTATAAAAATGTTATGGTTTGATATAGTAGTGCATGATGCACAATGTTTTCTAAATTAATTATCGACTAAATTCCCCAATTAGAGGTACAATATTTTTGTTTTGAAAACCCTGAAGAAATTATTGAAATATAAAGTAAGAATGTATGTTCCGAATGTGCAGATTTCTTTCAATCATAGCCGTTACCAATTCGTGATAAACGTCTTTTCTTGGTTTTTCATAACTTCACTGTGAGAAAGTCGCGAAAAAATCAAAATCGAATAACAAATACACTGAATAACAAAACCATTAATGTAAGGAAAATGTTAAGAACCTGGGGAAGAACAAGATGTAATGAACTGAAGTTCGAAACGTATACAGACGCCCAGCAGTTGCATAGTGACGAGTGACTGAAAGCTGAAAAAATATCAGTCTAGTCCCGCACGAGTTTAGTTTCTGGGCCAGTAAATAAACACAAAGCGGTCTGTTTAACCTTCGTGCTTTCCGGTGCACGTCTCTTTGATGTATGTTTCCAGGGAAAACGGAAACCAGGTGTAAGTTGAGAAGACAGAATGAATGATAGGGTGCTGCTATGTTTACTTCAAGTGTCGCTAACCCGAAGTCTAATCTCATGCAAGATACTTTAGAGACCAATAATGATTTTTTCTTTCAACTCTTCTCTTAAGTGTCAGATTTGATATCGAAAGAAGTGTAGAACAAACTTATTAATTCAAGTAGGCGATACAAAGCGCGTATGCAACTTCGGAATATCTTCAAATAGCACTTATTATTAGCTCTCATTCATTAACAATGAGAGAAACCCCAAAATAAAGTACAAAAATAATTATTAAAACTAAATAACATATATGATCATAAACGGTCAATGAAACTTAATTATGCACTTGAGGTAAAAAGTAAACAATGTTTATTTTCTTATTCGTTATACTATCTGATTTTATTGTGGCTGTAACTATGGCTTAGCTGTTGCATCGTTTTAAAGTTGTGCTGAGAAGATACGATTTCCGAAAAGTATTCATTCAATTTTTCTGGCGCATCGAAGAAGAATATCATCAATAAAACAAAAATTGTATTATAAACGTACACATGAAAGGGCTATTTTACTCTTCATAAGCGTCGCACTATGGTTTTCTGCCCTTCCACGACCTCTAGCTTATTGGTTACGCCGGCAGCCGCGACTTGCAGGGTCTGAGGGTTCGAATAGGGCATAGATCTTTGTAGTATCTCCTATCGCAAAGACCATTTAGCATCTTCCGCACCCCATTTCTACCCATACCTCTGCCAGTTCGCATGTTGTGTATGTGTGTATTGTGTTGGGCCTGCCTGGGTAGAGGAGGAGTAAGCTCCGTAATGGGCATGTGCACTGTCAGAAATTACATTAAATTTAATGTAGATTTAATGTGTGACTGTACATGAATTTTAATGTACTTTTACATTAAATTAATTTACTTACTTTAATTTAATTAATGTACTTTGTACATTAAAGGGAGATTAGTGTGTATGTACATTAAATTTAATGTTTAGATTAAAATCAATATAGATTTAATGTACGACTGTTAACTTAATTTACTTGTCTACATTAAATTTAATTGTACACTTACAATAAATTTAATGTACATGTACATTAAAATTCCTGTACGTGTACATTAAATTTAATGTGCGTTCATGATAACTACTTTAATGTGCTTTACATTAAAAGTAATGCATAAATTTCTGAGAGTGTGGTCTGCTACATGAGCGCCACTCTCTCCCACTCATTTCCTGTCTCCCACCAAACCTCCCTTCCCGAAACAAGGTTCAAGTGCCGTCGTGGGCTTACGAGTCACTAGCAGTAGAAGACAGCTCTCGGTCGCATGGACTTACGAGACACAGCGGAGTGATTAAGTGGTGGCTAGGGTGAAGGTGTTCTAAGGTAAAAACGCAGTAGAATTAAGAGAGCAAGGAGCCTCAGATGTGATCAAATAAGGTTATAAGACGTAAGGGCCAATAATGATTGTGATTTTCCGTTCTTCTAAAATGCACCGCCATCAGCTGAGTTTGAAGGGCTTTAGAAGGCAATGTGCTACCCCCAAACTACTGGAGCTAGCTTAACAAGTACATTGTCTATACAATAGTTCGTGAGCATACAGTATAGCAATGGAACGCAAACCCAGTCACTCTAGAAGCTTCTTGTTCGTTGATTGATTTTGATTGATTTCTTCGTGTTTCCGGCCGCGTCAACCGCGACACCGCCCTAGCTGGGACAAGCTCTAAGCTCCCGACCGGTCTCCCGGAATATGGGTTAGTGTAGAGCATGTTAGTGTAAGTGTGTATAAGGGGAAAGGATAGGACAAGGAAGAGAAAGGAAAGATCTCGGGCGGTCCGTGGCCCGTTGGGTAGGGTACTGCTTCAGCATTCGCCTGGTTTTGATCGGAGAAACCACGGAAACTATCGATCAGAGCAGCCGGCCGCTAGAATTCTCCTCCACACAGCGACTGAATTCGACCTAGCTGGAAAGCGAGTGTCGAAAATCCTACCGCCGTGGGGAGTGTAACCTAGGTCCTCCCGGTCAGAGGCGCTGCAGTGACATCAGTTGACGCACTGAGCTACCGCTCCCGGTTTCTAGTTCGTCCACGTGACAGTAATGAACAACCGATTATCCGCGTGCGGGTCACGTCGTGATGACAGAGGGGCGCAGTGTTTTCAGCGATTCTATTCACATCGAGGCGCATTCCAGGGGGCACGCGCGGCGCGTGGCGTGCGCGTGTGCATGTGCGTGCACGCGGTGGCACGCACGCGGCGCCAGCGCGTCACGCGTGAGCAGGGCGCGGCGCGGAAGACAGGGCAGCACGCGTGCGGGCGGGGGAGGAGGTGGAGGGCGTGCGTGGTGAATGGGATGTCTGGAAGGTGGTAGGAGACCAAGTGGATTTGTTAGGGCAAATGTTGCTAAGGGTAGTGGACAAGTTATGTTCATCCATATGTTGGAATGGGCAATGATAAATTCCCTTTCTTCAAATATTGAAAGGCGCAATGTATATAGCAAGGCGAAGAGCAGATTCTTCTGTAGTGTTTCTTTATTGACCGCAATATAGATTTGTGACATCCACGAGGTGCAAGTCGTTTTTTATAGTTAAGTATTTACTCATCTACATCTTTACTCTAAAAAATCTTGTGGTGTTACATGTTTTACTTGTTACGCATCCACTCTCGTTAATTTTGGAAAAATAGCTTGAAGTAGTTTTATGGTTAAAAGGTCCATGATTAAATACCGTTACAGAAATTTAATAGAATAATTGAACTTCGATATTTAAGACAAAATGCTGTGAGATCGATCGGGAGCTTAGAGCTTGACCCGATTGGGGCGGTGCCCCTCTGGTGGGAGATAACTGGATAAAGGAATCCCCGCTAGCCATCGGTAGATCGGCGCTAGATATCGCCATCCAGCGGGGAAGATCAACACTACCACCACCTCTCCCCCGAGGAAAAACATGCACTACACTTACGAGACGACCTAAGTTGTTGACGCACCCGGAATCACTAACAACCAACCAACCACATTAAGACGAAATATTGATTGTAATTTAATTTTAGAAATGTACCACTTATTTCATTTCAGATTGAATCGTGGGAGTAAGAAACTTGCCACAGATTACCAAGGAATCATATATATGAACATTTCTGAGAAATGAAACATGATACCAAAAGTTGTTTTAAAATTGCATTGTTTAAAACATTAAATCTCAGTCGTACACGGCTGCTGATGGCTAAAGATAAAGCAAGAATCAATTAAAAAAATAAAAACATTAAATTATTGTGTTATTATGTAAAAAGAAATGGTAGCCGCCCTGAATAGCCGAGGTCGCTGAGACTGAAGGGCAGTAACTGTCTCGATTCGAAGGACATGAATGTTTGTGTGTGTTCGTGTTGTCGTTACGTGTTCTTCCTACAGTCTCGTATAATTAAAGCAATCACAGTGGTTGCTACATGACCACGTTAAAAATTTACCTAAAACAATTATAACAAAAGCTGTATTAACAAATTTCATCAGCTGCTTATTTCGCATTTAGCAACAGCTTATTTCGCATTTGTAGTTACAGACCCATCTGCGCCTCGGTAGGTGGCTAGCAAATGGCCGGAACATAAGTATTTTCCGCAGGGAGAATGAGCGTTTTCGTTATCCGCAACTGTTATAGAAGGATTTTCCTAAGAATGAGTTAATGTGACAGTTCGCTAAACAAGTGAACATCACATGTTATTCAGAGAAGTATACCTCCGCCGCGTCAGCTGTTCAGCAACGCCTCTTCGTAAAGTGTTTATGGTACTGTGAAAACATCACTATACAGAAGTCCAAGAGTTTCGCTGAGGTATATGCACGTACGCGAGTCCAGGATATACTTAAATTTAATTACGTATGTGGAAAATTTCTTAACATTCTTTCACAATTAGTAAATGAAAACTGCCACGAATGTAAATAAAATGCTCTCAATCAGAGCTCTCCACACAACAGCACAATAGCCGGGAACACGTGCCCTACGCATCTCACATTCAAGTCTCGGTTTTAAAATAAACATAATATTTATCATACAAAAAGTAAATTCAATGTAATGTTCATAGAAAAAAAGAATTTTTATAGAAGATCACATAACACTACGATTCCCAATTTCAATTATTTCCCGTGGCGCACTATATTTTTGTCGGCCGAGCTCATCACAGAAGGAAACGTTGAAGCCATTTACAAGTTAGCCAACTGCAAACGAACGAATGCAGAAAGGGAGTCTAATGGGATCAAGACCACAACGATTACAGAATCTTCAATTACGTTGCCAGCACTAGCTGTTACTTTGGTTCATTCTTAGGAAAATGCTTCTATATATTCGGAGCGAATGCATCTGTCAGGCTGCATGCGGCACCCGAATGCAAGCTGTAAGCCCCTGGCGGGCAGCTACCGCGACCGCGGGTGGGAGGGGACTGTGGATGGGAGCGTCACGCAAGAGATCCTGGGGCGCCCCTCCCCCCTCCCCTCCCCCAACTCAGGGACCTATGCCACCGCCCCCGCCCCGCATGAGCCTGTTGATCTCCCCGCATGAGCCCAGACAAGAACCCTGGATCTTTTCTTGTCCCCACGCGGTCACCTTATACCAGGAGCGTTCCGTTTGCGTGGATAGAAGGAAAGGAACTCTAGATCGCTCAATTTTCTGCACTAACGGCGGGGCTCAAGAAAAATATGACTGGCAGAATGTAAAGGGATAACCGCTGATGATATCGGCGGTGTAGATATCATTCACAAAGGGGAAAGTGATGTTGGATGTGTTATTGACGTGCATATTACACCATCCTTCTAGAGTCAACGGTCTATGAAAGGAGGTACCACAAGATTAGTACTTAGTAGGTTTGGGTTGCTGAGTGATTAAATTATATATATTCCTGACTAATGAGTTAACATATTAACTCAAATTAGTATTCTTTATTTAAACATAACAAAGCGGAAACAGGTTTGTATTGTAAATAATAAAAACGAATAACGTTATGTACTTGTTCAAAGGTCATTGAAGTACATGAAGTATTTTAGTTGCACTGATTTGCATTAAAATTTATTTTTAATGTAATTGCTGATCTTTGTCATTTTTTCATTTGCAGGTGAGTTGCACGTGACATCGGTTACGCCACGTCCCTAACATGTTGTGTGGTGAGTTGCTACGCCATGTAATTTTTTATATTTATTGATGGAGCAATCTTTTTATAATTACGTTTCACAAGAATAACAGTTGTTCCTAACGTTCTAAATCCTTAAAATTCCGGGAAAGTGGTGCTGGAGTTATCATTCAACCAAATTCTCATTGATTAAAGGTGTCGTTGGTTCAGCCAACAATAGTTGCAAAAATATTATATGACTAACTTAAATAATTTTGATGTATCATCGTAAATTTGTTTTTCTTACGTACCACGAACAAGAAATTTTGAGCAAATAATTAAACTTTTGTTACAAGGATAAAAGAATATGAGAAATTTTCTCTGACGCTCGTGCGAAAATGCGATTACCGTTGTCTTTTAAGGACTGTAGATCGTACGATTCAGTATGCCCACCTCCACTAATTACCTCGTAGTCCATTGCTGTGAGAGCCTCCTGAGAACCACCTTATGTCTGTGCCCTCGGGAGATGTGGCGAAATCCTGCCCGGGAATTTCATACAAAGCCCGTGGACCTAATTATGATTATCTCTGAACACTATGCAATCGAGATCACTATCGATTGTTGTATCAGAATTGTTAATGGGCACGCTAAACGTTCATAATATGATCTATAACGTTGTACTTAATAATCTTATTGTTTTAGAAAACAATGTTAATATTGAAATAGACCGTACTCTCTAATAAGTAAAATATCTATTAATTTGTTTCTGATCAAACGTTTATGGCACTTTGTCGAAATAGTATTATTTAGATGCAACCGTAACCTACTTCCTACCTTATCTCTTCGTCTATCTTGAACTAAGGAGGAATACAATGGGATACTGTGTGTATGTGGTATGTAGTAATTGTGCTGTTGAACAATTTTAGGCTTCAATTGCAAGTGTGTTCGTACTGCAACATAAATTTAAGCATTTGATATTTATTGGTGCTGTTATACATTTTTAGGCTTCAATTACAAGCTTCTTCGTACTGCAACATAAATTAAGCATTTTATATTTATTTATTTGAAGAACAGCCCTATGATTGTTACTTTTTGATAATTCTTTTAAAATAATTCGCGTAGTTGTATTTGGTCCGGAGTTCGATCCCTATGATTTAGTTAAGATGAAGTCTACTGCATTGTGGCTGACCTCGGTGCCTCAGAGACTCGTAACATTGTGAAAATATTTTAAGGTTGTGAGTTCGAACTCCGCGTACTGTTCGGCTATTTCACCACGTGGTTGTCATTTCTGACGACACCCTACTTCTCATAGAACCACATACCTCTGATCAGTTCTAACATCACACCTAAAGTGGAAGATATGCACACCATCACTGTGCTCGCCTGATCGAAAAGTTCGGTCATTAAGACGCAAGCCTTCTCTCTCGCCTACGCTGGATACTGACGGCATCACTTGACGGTGGAAATAATTTTCTTCAGTAAAAAGGTGGCTGATGCCGACCTGGATGGCCGAGGTGGCTAAGAGCGAGTACCGACTCAGCGCTTCGGTCCGAAGGGTCGCGGGTTCGAGTCCCGCCTTGGGCATGACTGTTTGTCCCTTGACTTTGTATGTATGTGTTGTCGCGGAGGGCCTTGCGTTCTGCTGACCCCAGATCAGAGGAGCCCGCAAGTGTTTGTCTAGTGTATGGTCGAATATGCGTCCCATCGGGACGTAAAGGGCAACCGGCTGTCGGCTGGATAAAAGCCCTAGGAAAAAAAAAAGGTTGCTGATGACGGGCGCGTGTACGTGTTTATGAATGTAGTGAAGTTTCACTTCTTAGCAGGCGCCATACATTCCGAATTTGTTTGACTGGTGCTCGAGCTAGTTCTCATCCGGCTGAATGGGAGAGGCGGTGGGTGTCGGCTTTTGAGGTCTGGGCCGTCAGTCGCAGCGCTCCGCCGACCTCGCGCGGGGTCTGTGGGAAGCGGAAACGAGGCAGGGCCTGCGGAATGGGGAAACGGGCAACTCGGGAGCTCGGGAAATCCCCTACCGCCCAACCGAACGTTTCAACAACTTAATCATGGGAGTAGTAAAGTTTGCTTATTAGGCAGACCCAAAGTAAGAATATTCTCAAGTTGTTTAATGTAAGTATCAGCTAATCAACTGAACCATCAACAATAATGTAATAATAATAATAATAATTTATTATTATTATTATTATTATTATTATTTCTATAGCACAATTGTATTTGAAACTTATGGACTTGATCTATGTGAACGTATATTTTCAAAATATTAAATGACTTCAGTCGTCTTTGTTCATTCTGCAATATTTATTGTCTAGAAACGGGTACACGAGTCATTTTAAAGCATTAAATTATAAACTCGTAATTTTAAATAATAAAAATTTTCTATTTTATTAATTTTTAAGAGAAGTGCTGGAGTAGTCACAATGTCCTCCACTGTTATATCATTTCTCACATTTGCATTTGCATTTTCATGTAAGTTTTAAGAAAAAGTGACAACTTAAAGCTACCTAAAAGATTAGAATTATCAGAACTCTTTTACGTGAGCTCACAATCACACAGATGATAAATATAATAAAAATAAATAGCGATTGTGTTCTTGAACTAGTAACCTGCAGCAGCAAAATTACTACTGGACAAAACCACACAAAATAGTTTTCCAAAAAGTAGCAGTCGCTCTGTTAAGTTTCAACAAGTAGCGTAGTACGTTTCTGGGATTAAACACTTATTTCAATAAGTACGTTGTCTGATAAACACATACTGTACATCCTGAACGCCCATAAATTATGGTGTTTTGCTTTGAACCAGTGGCGGCTGGCGCTCCAATAAGCTAGAGGTTTCAACTCCAGCGAATGACGGAAAAGTAATTTCCAAAATTAAGAACACTAATATATAATAAAACGGTAGCAATGTATGTAAACTAATTAAAACGTTTAATGAAAGTCTGTATTCAAACATTACTTACATAATTTTATGTGTAGTGTCCGTGTCAGGTATATTCACCTCCCGTGCACGTGGTTCTGCTTTTGATTTCCAGTGGGCACTTAAGTTTTTGTATTACTTATGCATTGAGACATATTGACGGTAATGAAATTAATTACAAACAAAAAATAACTTGGTTTCAAAAATACGGTAATCGCACTTTGCAACAAGCACTACGTTTTGAACACGTTTTACACAAATAAAATTATTTTATTTCGCAAATTCCAATATCCTAAAATATATTGTAATAATGAAAGATACTCATACACTTATTCACCACAACGCTCTCAGACTAGCTCAGCTGCAACTGCAGCCGGAAGTATGTTCAGAAAGGGGCTTCCTTCCAGATCGGGCAAATTTACACAAAGAACTCATCAGATGTCCATTTTGAATCAACAAACGTAATATCAAATGAAATAATTTCTTGAAACATCATAAATAATGCACTCAATGCCAGCAATAATTGACTAAACTTGTGTACTCAATAACATGCGAAATTCATAAAATTGAAATTCCAGGTCGTGTGAGACAGAGACAGAAAATTGGTATTGACCTCGGATGCCGAGCCGCTCTTGGTGACCAGACCCTCTGACCAGAGAGGTCGATACACCGAAGACTTTATGTAGAAGCATAGAGTCAAAGAGTAAAATGCAGTAATAGAGCCAAGTGCATGTCATGGTGTAAGGCCTGGGAGAGCATCAGACGCGAGAAAGACCGCTTTTGGTTCAAAATGATGTCATATATTGCAACGATATTGCTTCAATATCTACAATATTGAATGTCATTAAAAGGCATTTAATGTGTATATTCCTGACATATTGTAAGATCTCTTTCGATTACCAAGGGATTGTGCAACGCACGAGCTGCCACTGGTTTGAATATAGATATATGTTTCGCGTATCATGGCGGAAATGCGATAAGTACATATTAGAAGAATTAATATGAAACATTACTTGTTGGATTCTTGTAAAGAGAATTGAAAATCGTTTTCGAGAATTAACCTACTGAAACCAAGAAATACTGACAGATAAAACAAAAATTACATGTATGCAACCAAGTATTTTACCCATGTTTCTAAAACCGTTTTTAAAACTTCAGCAATTTATCCGTAAGTGAGTTTGTAGAAAATGAATTATGTTTGGAGCTCGGCGCCGCGTGTGCTGCCTTAGCGCAGACGTCATGGCTAACGGACCAGTCTCGCAAACCAGCTCGCAAGTCCCACGCGTGGGGAAGATCTCACATTCCTCGCAGCGGCGAGGGCGGTCGCGCACCCAACGGAACAAATGAGTGCGGAAGGCCCTTGCGCCGCACAGGGCTCCGCCTAGGGATGGCCAAAAACATCGATGTTTTAAAACATCGATGTTTACCACCAGAAACATTGATGTATTAACATCGATATTTCGCTTTCGTTGTTTTATTCACATCGATATTGTGTTGCAAAACCATCGACGTTTTTTTATTTTTAAAAAATTAATTGGTATAAGCACGTTGTAGAGTAGCAGCAATCCACAACAATATCGTTGTTTTGCGACATCCTATTCATCACGCTGCAAATTTCGTCTGTGCCATCTCAGGAAGTTTGGGAGCTGCTCTTGTTATGAATGTATGTTCTCGCCAGGCATGCCATTGCCTGAATTGACTGTGAAACACGAAACCGATAGCAAAACACGATGTTCTTTATTGTTAATTTTATTCTTTACAGTCGATAATAATTTTTAATGCTACTAACATGTTGGTAACCAAACAATAGAAAATATCCCTTTTACGTACTGTAATTAAAAATGGATAGGAAAATAAAATGTTTATTAGAGTATAATTAAAGCATCGATGTTTCAAAACATCTATGTTTTCTCTTCGATGTTTTCATCGACATCAAAAGTCCTTTGGCGATGTATCGAAACATCCATGTATCGATATTTTGGTAAAATTTGCCATTCCTAGCGCCGCCAGCGCTCTCCGTTGGGAGCGGCGGACCGCGAAACACCAGGGCCTGCTCGCAAGACTCGTGACCATCGCATGAGAACACCTCCGCAACCCGTCATAGAGAACAATTACTGTGGGTGTGCGTACTAAGATGTTTTATTTAAAATATTTGGACAGTGATGTTAGTAAAAATTAGCAAGCTCGGAATGATAGTTGTTCAACTATACGTAAAATTACAGCATGTAGTATTCTCAGGAGACAGATGCAAAGGATGTTTTCCATCTTCGACATTTTAAAATATAGGATATAATTCACGAATTAGCGCATTTGACAGAAAGTAAGCAAGTTGTAAGGATGCCTTTGTTTAGCATTTGATTAGCCTCATAACCACACGGAACACTAAAATGAATTTACATACTATTTTTCTTTTATGTTCTATTTTTATTACGGAGAAATTTTTTTTTTTGTATATTTTCAAATTTTTCGACCTATTGCCTTTGCACTTACATGACAGAAAACGTGGATTAATATTGTTTTAAAAAGCGGTCACCTATCTCTAGATTCTATTTGTGTTTTTAGAGATTTTATTTGCAATATTTAGGAATAATTGAACTTAAAATTGTGTGAGTTTCTGGGATGTATTACTGAAGGGGTACTTGCATTGCATTGAAATATCTTTTGTA
The DNA here is from genome assembly GCA_011170035.1 of Teleogryllus occipitalis. NCBI lineage: Eukaryota > Metazoa > Arthropoda > Insecta > Orthoptera > Gryllidae > Teleogryllus > Teleogryllus occipitalis. Next base: position 189,070 of record BLKR01001294.1, read on the forward strand.
CGTGTATTTAGGTTTGTTTTTTGAAAATTTTTTATTTAATGTTTGTGAATAATTTTAGAAAAAATATATACATTAGCGTTGAAGGAACGTATATTGTTTGTTTCCTTGGTTTTACGTGTGCAATTGGGAATTGTGCACAGGGCAATAGTAACATTTGTAGAACATCTGAATAACTGTGACATACGAAATAAGCACGTAGAGAACTGAGTTCAATTAAATGACAAAACTGATGGTCATGGATATCATGAGATCGATCATTTCTTGACACATCATTTCTAGACGATTTGATCTAGATTAGATCTGATCTAGACGATCATTTCTAGACTACATCACGTTAATTTCTAGATATAAAGGAAATTGAAAGATTGAATAGTGCGTCTTGAGGTTGCAGAACTCAGTATATTACAAAGGACAAAGAATGAAATTCAAGATATAAATGTGTAATTTGTATTATCGATGTATGAATTATACGTAGATGTTGCACTGTGTAATTCTATCTCACTCAGAAGTTTTCTTCAGTACACATCCGAATAGAGAGGCCTGAATAGTAAGGTCGGGTTAATATGTTAAAGGACCCTAAGGCCAAAGTGAGACCCCCTAATATTTTTTTTTAAATATCGGGCAGAAGTACTCAGAATGAATGTCAAAATAAACTCCAACGTTTGCAATTTAGAAATTTAATATTAAAACATGTTCTATATCTATGAATTATTAAATATTCACAACATTGTTGGGGACCCCTTTCGAGGGGGGACTTTAACCACTGCTTTGTCTGCTTACGCGTGTATTCATCTCTGCGCTTCTGTGATCAATCAAATTTCCTTATGAAAGAAAATGAACTTCCCACGTCGCGCTCTCTGCACTCCACCCACACTGCGCCTCAAGCCCTGCTGAATCATTTAGCCTCGTATCAACACCCACTCATAAAACCTCCATTACGATAACATCACGTCGCGTCATCCCTTTGGCGAAGGGCGCAGGCGGAGGCACTCGTCACCCGCGTCGGCGACACTTCCTCTATCAATCACGCGCACCGTCGCCAAGTCTCCTCTTCCGCGGCGGGCGGGAGGGGAGAGGGAGGCGGGAGGGGAGAGGGAGGGGAGAGGGAGACTTGCGGGAGGCGAGCGGGCGGGAGCCGAGCGGGAGGCGAGCGGGAGGCGAGCGGGAGGCTTGCGGGCGAGGGTGGCAGGCGGGAGGCGAGCGGGCGAGAGGCGGGCGAGAGGCGGGCGAGAGGCGAGCGAGAGGCGGGCGAGAGGCGGGCGAGAGGCGAGGCGAGAGGCGAGTGAGAGGCGAGGGGCGGGCGGGAGGCGGGCGAGAGGCGGGCGAGAGGCGGGCGAGGGTCGGGCGAGAGGCGGGCGAGAGGCAGGCGAGAGTCGGGCGAGAGGGAGGCGGGTGGGAAACAGGCGAGGGAGGGAGGGGGGCGAGGGGCGGGCGGGAGGCGGGCGAGAGGCAGGCGCGCGTGGTCGGTTGGCGGGCCAACAGCGCCGTCAGCCAACAGACGGTGGCCCGCCGCGGCGCAGTCCGGCCTGGCCTGCCCTGGGGCTGTCGACCAAATATTGACCGGCGGCGGCCTCGAGGCCTGATCCCTGACTACACGCCCGGAATGCGCGCGCGAGATATGAACTCGGGCCAACAGCGCGCGTCGGGGGGCGTCCGCGGGGGTGGGGGCACAAGAGAAGGGGAGGGGAGGGTCATGTGTTTGCGGAACGTGTGAAAATTGCAACCCGTTGCGGTGTGGTGCAGTTGTTTGTTACTTTCTTTTGTTATGATTCTGAGTTCCTAGTCTTTTGGGATACGTTTGAAATGAATCGATTTGAAAAGTGCATAATGTGGTTTGAATGATAACGGAGCAATGGTGGAATGAGAGGCTTGTAATACGACAGACCTCAGACCAAACTGCCATGAACCCCCTTTGTCTACCACAAATTCCATTTGAATTGACTGGAATTTGAACACAGTTGTTCAAAGATGGAAAGTACACAATATGCGTCGCCCAACAAGCACTTAAAGTTTTGAGTGTACTTTTCGGTCTTTTTTTCACACAACATAGTCTTCACCGAAGTAGATAATTGGGTTTAGGAGTATTAGAACACTACGTATTCAGTGCAATTGATCATTTTTCAAGCATAATGCATAGCATATTTTCATAAAAAATTGAAAAGAACACTGATCTGCACTGCAGACTGCAGCACTGTATCCAATATTTATATGAGTTTATTTGCAAAATGATACAAAATCGTACAGAAATATGTTCACGTATTACGTCTGCATTCAGGGTTAGGCAAAATACTTTAAATTTAGTATTTAAATACTTCATCAAAATACTTCGTAAATAAGTATTTAAGTACGTACTCGAATTACATTAGGTTTTGATTTGCCAAATACATACATATTTAAAATTCTTCAAATGCTCAAAATACAGAAAATACAATAATTTTGTAGTATATCTTTTTTATTGCAATAATACATTGTAATTGTCAATTACAATAAATTAGTAATTGTCAGTCATACATTTCTGAACAATAGCTAAAGGTAATATGGATGTGTGTATACACATTTTTAAATATAAAATTATATAAAATATGTCTAACTGAAATAAACGGAATTTCCTTTTAAAACGACTATTTTTTAAACAAATCATCAGGCAATAAATCGCTAGTTGACGAATGTATAAAACCCACAAAGGAAAACAGTCGTGCAACTGGCACGGATGAACATAAACTGGTGATATAAAGAATGAACGATAAGTTAACTGTCGGATAATTGTCCAGTTTTATTAATTTAGATTTATTGTTTGAGAAAAATTCTTTTCCTTCTATAAAAATTAATAGAATTCAAATTCAACAGCTGAAAGGAGCTTTTAGTTGTGTTTCAATGAGATGCTTTCACTATCGGAATCAAACAAAAAGAAACTATCATCGTTCTCTTTTTGTTCATCTGTATTTTAAGTATTTCTTTTTTAAATATTGGCCATTTTATGTATTTAAATACATCTCCAAAATACACGTCCCCAAAACACAAAAATAGAGTTATTCAACGAATAATGTATTTAAAATATGTATTTCAAGTACAAGTATTTAAATACTGCTCAACGCTGTCTACGTTACAACCTCAGAAGCTATTGCATTCTCAGAAACTTACACTCCAGTGTACCATCCCTTTCAGTTTTGGAACACAAAATGTAACCTGATAGAATGTTCAGTGTATGGTCTGTCAAACATTCACAATACAGTCAATACTTAAGTAAAATATAATCTAAAATCAAAGCTGAAATAGAAGAGTGGTTTTCCGAGGATTTGAATTGAGCAGATTTTTTTTATGTGTATCACAAAATGGCTGGAGTTCAAAGGTGAATTTTTTGACAGTTATATTTTTATACTACTGTGTTTTTTCTGTAACATTCTCATAGAAGTAACTTTTCCCACTAACGCTGATATTACATTCATCTTCTCAATTGTCGGCGAAGATTGAGATACTTGTAAGGGAGCAGGTATTAGAGGATGCGGAAGAAATCTAGTTTCGAATTGGTTTTGAGGAACTAATCACGAGAAGACGTCACGTGAAGCAAAACAAATGTGCCAGAGGTGATCTTCATCACCAATCCGCAAGGAATTTCAGTCTACCCGACGGAATGTGGAGATACTTGGTATGCGAATATTAGCATTAATATGAACATATCCGAGAATGGAATCGGAATCATGATATGAGTTCTGTGGCGAACAATTCTAGCTGAGTTAAACAGTAAGAGGATATTCAGGAGGCGAACCTTGGGCTTTGTGACCTGTTCTGCATCGTAATACACGAGGCAATCTGAACATGTAATAGACGGCTGCCGGTATTCATTGTGAACGTTCCTCACTGAAATAAATGTTCCAAAACCAAATAAAATATTTCCTGCTATTTCTGAACAGTTCTGTAGTGTTTTATTGCGGTATTAAATAAAGTTTTTTTGTACTTTGTACATTTAATATCGATTGTAAATTCGTTTTATCACTGCTGATTCTCGTGCGGTGGAATATTATTAATACAATTAATAATAATAATAATAATTTTTATTATTATTACTATTTCGTTAAAATATAATTAATCAAGGTAAATAGTCTTACTAAGTACATATCTCGTCCTTTAAACACTGCAACTGGTCATTATATTTTATCATAATATTAACAACTTTTGTAATATGCGTAGTCTAATTTCTTCACATAATGCCGCGCTTGTGCACATTTGTATTCGGCCAAACTCACTTTCTCACCTGGCTGGAAGTCAGTCCCTCGAGTCCAAAAAGGAGAGACGGTCCGTTTAATCGGCCGCTGCAGGAGCCCCGCTGAAGAAACGGAGAGAGCAGCGTCCTGCAAACGCTTTTAATAACTTCATTAAATCGTTCCGTCGTCGCTATTTTACCTCTAGCGGCAGCGTTAACGATGATGTTTCAGCAAACCGGTACTCCTGGCCCCACCGTTAATGGTTAAAACAACGAAAGTTTCATTGAAATATGAAACATTTAACGAAATACGAAACATTCGCTTGCATAACAGCGCGGCAGAGTTTAATTTTTACGTCGAGAATAAAGCGTGATATTTAGATAATTCCAGACGGGCGTTATACTCCGCGGGATCGTAAACTTCTGTCGTAGATAACTTGGGAGAGTTGCAGTCTGCTCGTGGAGGCGTCCGAGAAGGGGGAAGGAGAGAAAGAGAGCGAGAGAGCGTGACCTTTGGAACACACCCATGCGCCTACGCCAGCATATTCACGCTGGCCGGATGATGAATTACTGAGGCGGGTACGAGCCGCCCTGGTGTTAAAAAGCCGCTAAGTACCGTTGTGAGTACAGGTCTCGAGGAAAAATTGGAACTTGATGTTTGCTGTAAAAGTGCTGGGCAGCGTGTGATGTAGAGCTTTGGCGTCCCGAAGAGTTCTTTGCGGGGAGGCCTTCAGACCCGTGAATGCAGGAATGGGGCGCGGTCTGCACGCTGGGTGAAAAATAGATTCGAAACTGTCTGTTACACTGCTCGAAAAATCTTGTGGAAAGAATCGGATTTCGAATAGGATAAATGTTTATAAAATATATCTCACCTTGTTTGTTTGCTCATAAAATATCATTTAAAGTACACGTAAATTACGCATCTTCAGGTTACGAGTGCATATTCAAAGTTAATAAGGTGAGAATTTTCAAATGTCCTATCATAATGATCACATTTTATTTTTAATTGTTCAGTAGTTAGAAATATTATGCACTATTTTGATCTGCATAATTTTCGCAGTTTCATATGAAATGTTGGTATTTTAATGTGCTAAGAAGTGAGACATTTTATTTCATTGTAAGAAGTAAAATAATTTACAAAATAACTCTTTCGGCTTAAAGCAGTGAAAATAAATAAATCACCGTACGATCAATCACAAGATAAGATTAATCGCGTTTATTAAAGATGATTCTCTGCAGTTTCTTGTGTAAACAATATAATTATATGAACTGTTTTCAAATGCACAAAGAGAATGTTGGACAAGCACAAAACAAGTTGAAAAGTTTACAGCACTCGAACTTCATACATGGAGACTTCGTTGTAAATGCTGCGTTGACCTTTCTTCTCTTCATTCGCCAGTAGCTTCATCCGCCGGCTGTGCCGGAAGCGGCGTATATGGAAATCAGAGGCACATTTTCTTGAGCTCCGAATTTCGTACCCTTTCTCTTTTACTAAAGCTGGAATTCATATTAAATGATGGCAACTAGCTTTGTTGACAAAATATATAGTAGAAATATCCGCTCTCCCGTGTAATAGAAGCTATTTTGTGTAGAAAAAAGAACCACCTATGTGATATAATAGTCCTACCGACCAAATATTCCCCCCCCCCCCCCCCCCAGTCCTCTAGCATCAAGCGAAGTGAGGGTTCAAGAAAACTTGCACGGATAATAGCAGTAGGTGTTGAAGGGCGGCGTTCATAGAGCGGAGGCGGGGCGGGAGCGCCGCCAGAGAAAGCGTCGCATGCGGCAGAAAATACCTGCGCCAGGTAACTAACCCAAGACCTCTTCTCCCGCGTACCACCTCCACCACCACTGCCACCCCGCCTCGCCACGCCTCGTCCCGGTCCGTCCCTCCCATCCCGCCCCGTTCCCGTCCGTCCCTCCCTATCCCACCCCGTTCCTGTCCGTCCTGCCCCGCTCCCACCCCCGTTCTGCTTCCGCAGCTGCCGCACATAAGCGCGCGCCTCACCAGAGCCCTGCTCAAGAGACTTAAATTTGTTTCTTGCTTGCGCCTTAGACCCACCTGACTTGATCTTGACTCTCGTCTGATTCCGGCTGCCGGTCATGCTCCAGATGCCACGTCCACCATTAGTCCGCCTCCCCGCCCCCCCCCGCCCCGCCTGCCCCTCCCCACCCTGCCCCATCCAGGCCCGCTCCGTCTCTCCCAGCTGCCGTCACCGCCCCTGGCGACCGCCGGGTCCCTTCTAGCCGCTGCCGTCGCCACCCCGTCCACCACCCGCTCGCTTCGCTTCATATCCCACCCCCTGTCCCGCCGCGCCTCACCTCCCCCTCCCCCGACCTTCCCTGCCACTGGCATCGCCTGCCCCCAACCCTAGCCATTGCCACCCGTCACCCTAGAAGACTCCCGCGTGGTCCATGAAGCAAGGAAAGCGATATGAACTTTTCCTACCAGCCACTGGCATCTGGGACAATATACATTTGCGGATGACAGGACCCTCAGTGACTGAGAAATTTGAAAGTACTGGCGACTCTGGCTATAATGTACTTCTGGGAACTAACATTTTTGGTTCATTATATCAGAAGTTCACAATATACGATTTCACTATAATCTGAATCGACTGTAGTCAGATTCAACTGTAGAATTCCCGAACAACTTTAGATCAGGGTTGTTGTTTTGTTTTTGTTTTTTTAAAAAGCGACGGAATCCAGAAATTATTAAAGCGCTGCTGCATTCTCATGAAAATATTTTGTTTTCTTTACACACAGTTTTATATGAAAGTTTGAACGCCGTCTCACTTTTAGGACTAGTACTAGAAATATAGGTTTTAACACACTTTCCAGAATTTATTGCTATTTAGAATTTGCTTTATAGAAATTTTCAACAAAGGAAAATATTTTTAAGTTGGCTTAAAGCGTCGGCGATGCCACTTTCGACTAGTATTACGACGTTTTTGTATTACATACTACATGATTTGTTGTGAAGGAACGTTCATCCGCTGAGAAGATATTAAAGTGATAAGTGCTCGGATCCATCTTGTTCATATCACTTTAAGCAGAATTGTAAACTTCCATTACATGAGCAATTAATTTGAAAATGTAATCGTTAAACTTTTCGAAGTATTTCGATTATTAAACTATTACCACAGAAAACTAAACCTTGTCCATTCAAGCATTTAAAAGTCTTGAAGTGATAAAGGTTTTAAAAAGGGAAGTTTCAAGCAATTCCATTTTTATCCTAAAATTCACACGTCTGATGTGGTTCCGTATTGACCAGACCACCCTTCTACGTTTTATCGTATTATTTAGAATTTTCAGCATAAACGAACCATTTCCGCAACTTTGTTATTATCGGGGCAACGCTGGCGAATGTTGTCAGTTGCAAACTCCCAACGTCACTAACATTATGACGTGCACCTACTTAAATTTCTAATTAGCCATTCAATCACTGTCAGCGTTTGTTTATTAAATCTCATTTGAGATTAATCTCGAACACTGCCTTTGAAACGGCGTACAGGGGACAAGCAACTTAATCACTTTGAGATGCAGTTAGTCTTTGTGTAGTTCTCTTTGAGTTCAGTGGATGTAGTTACGGGCTTTAGCAAACATGGTAAGTGTGAGTTTAACGTATGCTCTGTCATATTTGATATAGACCTTGAAGTAGGTGGACATGAATGAACTCAAGAAATACTTCGTGAAGGAAAGCATTTTCCTCAAGAGTAGTTATAAAAGGCCAGATATTTGAATACATAATATATAACAAACATATTATGTTATATAATGTCATATATCACTTAAGTTTGATTTCAGCAGATGTTTTTAAATTATTTCAAAGCAAATGTTTCGGGACTACTTTGTAACGTGGCGGGAAAAGTAACAAATAATTTCAGTTGGTGCTAAATGTAACAATGGACATACACTTTTCTTCTCATGATTGTCTTGTATATTTATTTTCATGTTACTCGGATAACCCGCTTCTGAAAGTTCTAATTACGAAATCAACGTTTTACGACAAATTTAAGTTGCCTTTTTCAGTGCAACTGAAAGGAAATTCATTCTTTATTATACTTTCACTGGAACCGTGCACACTTAAGAGTATTCGGCGATTGAAATAAGAGAAAACTTGTAATCGACTAACAAAGAAATTATTAATGCGTAATTTGTTTGTTTTTATAACGTTCGGTTAACTTCTTAGATTTATCCAATTTCAGAAGTGGCCCCATTGCCTTGCAATGAACTATATTTATCATGTGCTATCATCTGTCATATCATCGCGTTTTTACTTTTCCCCTCTTTTCCATCGCGCATTCTGTGTTGTGTTTTACCGCTCAACAAATCGATTTTCGCCGCTCAGGTGTTCACTCAGTTTTCACTCATTTCACTCAGTTTTCGCCGCTCAGGTGTTCAAGTTGTACAGCAGAGTATTGCGCAGAATTGCGTGTGAAGTGTCAGCAAAACAGAAATTCGGATGTGTCCCACGATAGCAGGGTGGTGTGTGCACAAAACGATAGCGCACGGAAAGGACGGGAGAGAAAGGACAGGAAGAAAAGGTCCGTAAGAGAAAAAAGGGGAAAAAAAAACGAGCGTGATGTTCTTGCGCCTGGGGCCGAGGAACAAAATTTAACGTCAGAATTAATTCATTTGTTTACGTGCAGTCTATCAAACACGTCTGAACGAGTTAGGAAGTCTCATAAATAAAGATAAGTTTGTCTTTCAACAACTTCTTTGTCGTGGGGCACCAGCGTTTAACAGGTTATTTGCATGTTACGCAGCCTCCAGTCTGCCTCGTCACACTCTAGACCGGGATTTCGGTGAGAGGACCTGACGAGCTTGCTTCCGGAGACCAGTTGGCGGAACCGTGATATTATTTATTTCTAAACGAATGTTCTCTTCCCTGCACAACAAGATCAATTCGGAAGCGTCGTAAAAATGTGAAGTTATAATTTTCTTCGTGGCAAAATGTAGAAGGGTGTGAATATCAGAGTTTTCTTAAACTAAACATTCCTTCAATGAATATTATTTTGCAAACTTATAAAGAAACGCACATTCATCAAATTTCAACCTCTTATTTCATCAATGGTCATATTTCCATAGGATTTTTAGTAGAAACTTAGTATAAATGAGTGTAGTAGTGTAATTAAATTTTTAAGTTTTTACCTATTCTTTGGATACGAATTAAACTTCACTTTCTATTTTTTTTTCGTAATTTATCTATCTTTCACTTTATAATGGAAACATTTTGATATTTTGCAAACAACCTAATAAAAACTTAATATTTTTCGTAAACATTCTTGCATAATCACGATAAAGTGTATAAATACAGAGATTTGTTTTGAAACAAATTCTTTCGAAAATTATATTTGTGCAACATTCAAAATATTGTTAGCTTTTTATTTATTTGGGCGGGTGTTCTCAGTAAATCCTGGTATAACCTTTCCTTTTATATTTTTTATTGTAGGTAAAAACCATTAAAATTGTGTGTGACGTGCTACGGAGAGACGTGAAATCTCTATGTAATTGTAAATAATTTTTTGTTTCATAAAAATCGTAAGCTTGCTCTTTTTTATCATGATAAATGGTTCAAAATTATCTCACCGTTTCTCTCAGTTCCAGAAATAAAGGTTTCCAACTGTTCTGATCCTTGAGCGAAATGCCAGGGTCATAAATGGGCGGGTTTAGGTATCCCCTGAGAAGTTATTTTGTGCGTTTTTCATAAATCTGCTCCCTCGCGAGCGTAAACTTCGTAATCGTGTGAGGAGCCCACGCGTGGCTGCTCTCCGCGCTGAAATAGTAACCCAGATTAGGGCGATTCGGTCGCGAACCTTTCGAGGTGTGAGTTTTCGCCGACCGGCGACACAAAATATGATATAGATATAAACAAGTTAACTGATATATTGCAATAAAGATTTTTTACTGCAATATAATTACTGCAATATAAATATTGCAATATAAATTTATTTATGGAAATATATATTTTGTTTAAGTAAATATACCTATTGCATCTTTGTAAATTTTCACTTATTGTATGATTTAAAGCTAGGTTTTTTATTTCGTATGTTCACAAATTCTTATATTATAAATGTTAAAAAATAAAAATTTTGTGAAAAAAAACACGCCACACAAAAAATACCGTGCAGAAGTAGACAGATAATAAATTATAAATTCAGTATTGCTAACTATGGCAACTGGTTATCGATGGTTAGTAATTCCAAGAAACATTAATGTACATTATCTCTGTAAAACAAGTTGAGAATAAATCTTCTTCTTCTTCTTCTTCTTCTTCTTCTTCTTATTATTATTATTATTATTATTATTGTTAATATTATTATTATTATTATTATTATTATTATTATTATTATTATTATTATTATTATTATTATTATTATTATAAAATGTGGGCGCCCCAGTCCCGAAGCAGCGTCCGGTGCGGCACTTCTCGTTAGAGCGGAGAGACAGCGGGTGAGGTTGTAAAATAGTCGTAACGATCTCACAAGGCATGGACGTAACGAGCGAGTCTCCTAGAATATGGGAAGCGTGTCTTTTGGTCAGGCAAGACTCCTTAATTTAATTTTTCAGAAGTTAACTCAGGGTTTTTTGTGTCTTTCTTGAGCTTACAAGTATCCAAAAAAATCTTTACACGGAATATTTAATTTCATTAAACTACACCGCCAACAAAATCTAGTGAATTTTTGTAATAATTAACGCGCAAGTGTTTTGGCAGGTGGGAAATCCCTAATTTGTGCTTTTTAGATACATTTTTTTTCTATGAAAGGGCAAAGTACTTCATTAGTCGTTTTTTATGTTTCACGTAATGAAGCTAATGTTAAATGCACAAAATTGTGTTTACGTATATTACGGTTACGTATAAAAAAATAAAGTGGTGCTACGTAGTAGAAAGAAGTAAGTAGAAAAGTGCATTGCATTAAAAATTTCACAAATACTGCTACTGAAGTAATATATTAAAAAATCATCTTTGTGTCTGTTATTTTAATCGACGCTCGGAACGAATGCTGAAAATTGATTCGCCATTGTTCTCTGAGTTACAACCGGAATATTAATTAAAAAATCAAATAGGGTTCTGTAATTCGACTGATAATAGAAATTGAGGACACGAAAGTACAATATTGAAGCTGAATAACCCCAGCTCTCTAAAAGCCGAACTTGGTGAGATGAAAAAATTAACAAGTTGACGTCATTGAAACGTATTATACCAGATTCCTATTTCAGGAATTAAAAGAGTATTAATTTACAGAACAGAGCTTACATAATGGGACATTGAAACCAAAATTACTCTTTTCTTGACTGTTTGAAATTTCAGATGACAAAGAATAAACTTTAATTCCACCCAAGTGTTAGAATCGAAGTTTTAACTAGTTCTTACCTCTAGGCTATTTCAACAGATCATCTAGTAATTGATTAATTGATTATTGTTTTCTGCCTCGTCAACTAGTATGAAGATTAATCGTGTAAGTGTAGTATATGTCGTGTCCCGGGAAGTGATGGAGTTCTCCGCTTTGGAAGTGAGATTTTGCGCCGGTTTGGGAGATTTCCTCACCAGGTATCTCCCCTCGAGGGACACGGCCCGGCCAGAACAAACTATACGGTCCCAACTAATCTCCCTCATGAAATATGAAGGACTCTAATTCAAGAGAAAATATGAGTACGGTTTGTTCCACCAGTAATGCTCACCCATTTATTCAATCGTTTTATCAGGACAAGGTTTTTTTAAGACTGTTGTTTTCTGTATATATTTTTTTAAAATAAAATAAAAAGTTCCTCATAAAAAATTCAATAATAATTTTAAGAAATTCATAAAGTGAATATACTTCAGACCAAGTCCAAGGGTGAGAAAATAATTAAAATCAACTTTTCATCAATAAAGAGGCATCGAATCAGATAATCCCGTTTAGTATTGTTGTGACGATTTCTTGACTTTGTATGCCAGTTAAATCAGAATAAAAATTATTAATCGACACCATTTTCAAATTAAATCCCCCCTCCCGCGTGAAATGCAATGGTTACTAGTCCTGTTTTAAAAACATTGGTGGATTTGGTCCGATGTTTTATGAAGAGTTCTTAACGACCATAAATGAAATATTTGCAGGCAGGTTAACTGGGCTTGGCCTGAAGAATTTTTCAACTAGTTGTTTGCCAACGTTTCGGAAACTTTTATTTCCATCATCAGGGCTTGCAACATCGTGAACAACTCCACACCATTGGAGGATGGTGCAGTGAATGGTGTTGAGTTGTTCACGATGTTACCAGCCCTGATGATGGAAATAAAAGTTTCCGAAACGTTGGCAAACAACTAGTTGTAAAATTGTTCTGACCAAGCTCAGTTAACCTGCCGGCAAATATGTCCGATGTTTTATTAACATCGATATTGAGATTGGATGTGTAGGAACATCAAATTAAATCCCCCCACCCGCGTGAATTGCAATGGTTACTAGTCCTGTTTTAAAAACATCGGTGGTTTTGCGTCGATGTTTTATTAACATCGATATTGAGATTGGATGTGTAGGAACATGGATGTTTTCTGGGCGATGTCGCTTCAGCCAGCGTGCTCTGGCTGGAGCGCCCCCTGGCCGCGAGGGGACGCAGGAACGCGAGCCGCTTACTTATCTCGCGCCAGGCGACACCGCTGGGAATCGCTGATGAAGCGACGGCGGCGGCGGCGGTGCGGGCGGCGGCGGGCGGCAGCTACCGGACGGGCGACGCGACCGCCGCCTCCGCCGCCGCCGCCGCCGCCGCCGCGTCGCCAGTCGTGCGCCGCGATGCTCAGCGTGCGAGCCGTGCCGTGGGACCCACGCGTGTGGATGAGGCCACTCACAGGTAGGGAAGCGTGCGCGCCGGAAGCAGCATTGCTGGTGGAGCAGCGCGCGTTGTAGTGGATTACGATGAACGTTGTTGTTATGGTAGTGGTGGTGGTGGTGGTTGTGTTGTTGTTTTTAACCCCCGGATGCGCGTGCGGCGGACGCATTTTAAATATCGAAACGCGCGTTATGGGGGTTTACGTTGAGCAAAGTTGTTATGATAGTGGTGGTGGTGTTTTTAACGGATGCGTGCGCGGCGGAGGCGTTTTAGATATCGAAACGCGCGTTATGGTGGTTTACGTTGAGCAAAGTTGTCATGATAGTGATAGTGATAGTGGTGGTGGTGGTGGTGGTGGTGGTGGTGGTGGTGTTTATAACCCCCCGATGCGTGCGCGGCGGAGGCATTTTATATATCGAAACGCGCGTTATGGGGGTTTACGTTGAGCAAAGTTGTCATGATAGTGGTGGTGGTGGTGGTGTTTTTAACGGATGCATGCACGGCGGAGGCGTTTTAGATATCGAAACGCGCGTTATGGAGGTTTACGTTGAGGAATGTCGTGATGGTGGTGGTAGGGATGGTAACTAGTATCCAACACTCGAGCCTTGGATACTAGTTCATAACATGTGCTGCGGTGTCCTTACATGTGCTGCGATGTTGGGCGGTTTTCATTCGGGACCACATGGGCGGCCAACGCTAACAGCTCTGTTTTGGCTCCCACGTTCGCCGCAAGTCTGCGAAAAGTTCTTCTGTATTTGAGTGAACCGTTGTATAGTGTGGGTACGAACGGTTGATTTTGAAAGATGTGCTTTCTGGATTTAGACTTTCAACAATTCGAATGACCTGATAACTCTAATTTTAGATTATGAAATTCGTGTGCATCGAAATTAATCAATGGATAGATGGTGAGATCTCTACTAAGCAGACTTTTTGATCAAGCCTAATCAAGACTAATGATGATGATGATGACATTCGTGCCTCTCAGACATCCATTATATAATAATAATAATAATAATAATAATAATAATAATAATAATAATAATAATAATAATAATTAGTATTAAATATTGAATAAATATTAATTAACCTTTTTACATCTAAGTATTCGTTAACGATTGTTTCTTTTTTCTTTGAGAATTAGAATACCGATGTTCTATTGGTGACACGTGTGAAAATTCTCGTATCAAACTTTGTTCTAGCGTTTCGACACTTTTTCATATAGGCAGAGAAATTTTCAAAGAAGTTTTGCAGCCTGCATTACTTCAATAAGAGTTTTGAATTGTTTTTCGTGTCCACTAAAGGTCCGCGTTTAATTCAGTTTATGTGTGCCGACACTAAAATAATAATTATCATGATGTGAATTTATTTTACAGATTTTTACATTATTGGAACAGTATTATTACGATAAATATCATACGAACATTTTAAAACAAATGTCCTAATTAGATTAATAGGCGCTTTATTAAGACAATACAATTTACGTAACATTATTCAGTTAACTGAGTTATTGCATTTACATGCATACGTTTAATGATCTAACAAATTTGATAAGATACACCTACTAAGAGGCGCCTAGTTCACAATGTATCTGAATAACTGTTATTAAGTGCAAACTGCCCATTCATTTTCGGTGGCCTTAAAGTATGGCATGAATGCACTGCCACCGTAGGCAGTGTAGACGTCAGGTCGCAACGTTCATGCTCATTTGAGGAGCAAACATTCAAAGCGTGACATCCACTTCGCTCTTTTCCAACAAAAATGAAAAATTTAGCACACATTTTACACCTTTCAACATTGTCTTTAACTCTATGAATAGTGTACTACTTGATGTTTTGTAAGACATCATGTTTTTCTCTAGAAACAAGGTTATAGGTAAAAACAACAGAAGAATTCAATTTTTGCCAAATGGACATGTCACCTTTTGAATGTTTACTCTTCATTTGTGTTGTTTTTATAGCACATGCCGTTGTTTATGTTGGATAGTTGTAATTTCTTTAAGCAGTTCTAAACAGTAATGTCACGTTGTTCGTTTCTGGCCTACTTAACTTGTATAACCTCTTGGTAACACAAGGTTGTTACACCTTAAATTATGGGGTGATAGGGGGATGAGGAGGGGTGAAAGGGCAATCACAGACACGGCCTAGCCTACGCAGGACTCGAACCTGCAGCCTTATCGGCGCGGACGATGGTTGCCGCAACCGTCTGCGCCATGGGGGCCGGCTTATTATTGTTGTTATTATTATTATTATTATTATTATTATTATTATTATTATTATTATTATTATTATTATTATTATTATTATTATTATTACTATTATTTATGGGAGTTTGATGCAGGTCTGGACTATACAGGATCAATCCACAAATAGATACCAGGAAATGTTAATCTTGTTGTTTATTTATTTCAGTCTCGTCGTTTCGTACAGTTTGCATGCACCTAGCTAAGATCAGTAGGGAAAAACGTCAAATTGCATATTATTATTATTATTATTATTATTATTATTATTATTATTATTATTATTATTACTAATAATAATAATTATTTCAACCGTCATGATTATTTCGCGAGTCAAAATTTGTGTCTCTTTCTTCAGTGCTGGAAAACATTCATTGTTCGTACCACCATACTCAACCATTGTATTTTCCTCTTCACTTTATATCTTTTGTCGGATGCCTCATGGAATTCTGTACCTATTTGTGAAACGATTCAGTGAGTGACCACAAAGGAATGCGCGAGGGAACGCGGCCTTGAAAAGATAATGCGAGCGGCATAGTTCGCGTATCTATGTTGGATTTATGTTGCGGCACTGCGTACCTGCAGGGAATACAGTCCGCAAATGCAATTGGAAATTACAGATATTTGATCATCTACGTACTTATGTGGCCAACCGTCCTGCATTAATGAAATATTCTATTTGTGTCAAAAACAACGTTTTGTGTACACAATGCACGTTCTTGAAATGTCATTGAAATAAAAAAAGAATATTGGAATAAAAATAACTTCGAATGTAAACGTTCGTTTTGTTATTTAAAGAGCGAATATCAAGATTATTCTAGCTTGGTTGTTAAATTTTATGACAGAAATTTTATGACGGTCGTTGCCTCCGAACAATTGAAGAATGTTACTTTTAACGAATATTTGTGAAATTAATTTTGGAATTTTCTTCGTAATGTTTTTAAAGATTAATCAGGATACCTTTCTTTTCTAGAATTCTCATTTCACTACATTATGAAAAAGTTTTGAAAATCAATAAAAAGTTTCTGGTTTACCTATCATCATATTGCTGCGTAATCAATGATTTCTGTTGTATTAAAATGTTTCACCTTTCTCTCATTCATCTCTTTACTCTACTTGATAAGATAACCCCAGTAACAGTTGAGAGTTCTTGCGAGTTCTAACCTATAAGGTGTATTCTTACCTTTGAATACATCTCTTACTGTAGAAGTGTCTTGAACTCGCCAGCTTCAACTGGCACTGTGCCATTTTCACAAGTTACCGCAGTGCGTGAAAGTGGGTTGTTTATTCTAGTTGTTAAGAGTATGAGGGACGGTGATCGTAGAAATAACGTACTGCAAAAATTGCGTGGATTTATATTCGGTACAGATTTCAGAGAAGTGGAGTGAAATAATATGAAGAGAGGGTACTTCTTAGTTTCAAGCAATGCTTTGTGATTTTATATTTCCCACTTTCGGGTATTTTTTCTGAATCGGAACAATGTATACATCTTCTAGAAATTTAATATTTTCTCTATATTTCTTTCTTATTAGAATTAAAATTCATTTTGTTATATACAGCTCTTAAATGTTCATTTTGGCTTTCATTTACTTCATTGCGATTAATAATCGAAACAATCATTAACTGAATCGTCCTTAATAGAATCAACATTTTTATGAATTTGTTTAGGATATGCAACGTATCTGGTGTGATGTGTAATGCTTTCATGGACTAAAATAAGAGAAAGCAATTCAACAATGTGAAACTTCGCATAATACGTACGATCTGATGCCACCATAATTTAATACAGCCATAGTGTAATTAGAGAATTCTGTATCTTAAATTCTTCTTAAGGAAAGAACGTTTTCTCATATTCCTGGTTTGCATGAGAACTTGCGTGTTCATGTTGAACGAAAAAGAAACAAGAGTTGTTTGTATTGCACCGTAGAAAATCGTGTTTCACATCGGGTTACAATGACGCGGAAGGAAACCACATACCACGTCAGGTTAGATCACTAGTAAGTCCAGATATTATTCATTACATTTAATATATTATTCTCATTTTTTAGGGAATGTTTTGCTCGTCATTTGTTTGGGGATCTGAAAGAAATTCAGTACGGGCAGTGTGAAAACCGCCCTCACCAAACGGGTTGTGCAAGTCGCTCACGTCCACTGCACGAAGTTTCATAGCACCGTAACCAAATGGTTACCATCTCTTTTCTACACCTCTTCGTGTCTCATAAGTCATTGAGCCATCTGGCCTATGCTGAATGAAACGTTGTCACGACAATATTTGAATGAAAGCAGGGACCACCTAGGTAAGTGAGTGCCCTGTAGTACCCTCCTTGTTTACAGGTCATCCTTTTTTTCATAGATTTATGCGCATTATAAACATTGTGCTTTAATTAAATACGTTTTAGGATTTAGGAAAGGTTTCAGCATTGTCCGGGCCCAAAATAATCTAGCTCCGGCACTACACAGTACATCGCGAGTGGTGCTATTCTACTCGGGTTCGAAGCGGGAAAGTTAGGCGCTCCGGGCTTGAGGGATGGTGGTACCCCTACAGACAACGTATGAGCGACTCTGACAGGTCTCTCGCCACGTGCTGTGGTCCGTCATGTGACGTGCTCTGAAGCAATCAGCTTGCGAGGATTTGTTTACTTCCTCACAGCCAGCGTTCAGTGTTGCTGCTCATCTGACACACACCAAGTCGCGGAGGCAATGAGATTCAGCTTTGGCGAAAATTAGGAACATGATGTCAAGACGTGTCGTCGCCTGTCAATAAGTGTTAATGTTTGGAGATTTAATTTATCTGTGATGTAAGTGGTGCCATGTGCGTAGTAATGCATGGCAACAGCACATCGAACTGTCAGAGTCGCTTATACGCTGCCGGTACTGTACAAGTGGCGATCTGGAGTATCCGGATCCAGACTGACGGTAACTAGAGAGGGAGGCGAGGATATGGCCAACTGGCCTGGTTCCCACTCCGGAGCGAGTAAATTCCCCCTGGTAAGAAACCAAGTGCAATGGGTGCGGCTTTCCGCGCGATGGCAATGCAATAACCACACGCCCGGCCGCGTGCTGGCCGTCCGAGGAATGATCTATTCCGTGCGTGGGCGTGCCTGCACCCGCGAGGATCGTGACGTGATTGGGGGGAGGGTGCGTGGGCGGTGCTTGCCGGACGTCCTGGGCGCTCCCGCCCGCCCGCCCGCCCACGGGAGTGGAACACGGTCCACGGGAGTGGAACACGCGAGCCATAGTCTGTTCAGTCAGGCGCACGCGGTGATTCATCGGACGGCGAGGAGACTGCAGGAAAGGATCTAAAAGCATTAAATGATGTTTTTTTTAGAATTCTCTGTCGTGTTCGAGGTCTCCCTCTCTATACACACTCACGTCGCCAATCCTAACTTTTCTGTACGCTAGTAGCCACTATCAAACGTTCATGTTTGGATGTTAGGAAGGGAATTCGCGTCGCCTTTGAGTAGTCTGTGAAGAGCGGTATGGAACTTCCTAAATAAATTGTCTCTAATACAATAGGTATGTGCTCAAAATCCGCCATGGGTGTCTAACTGGATCTCCTCGACCCAAACGCTTCATTTGCAAAAGGTGTTCAAAGTTTCCTGCATTAAAATACATTAAAAATTAAAGGAAGTCATCTCCTTCCCCTTCCTTTAATCTTAGTGACACATTCCTTTAATTCATGTAATAACATCAACAATACCGCATCAGAATTCCCACAATTAAAATACATTGCTATTATTGTGGCTAATGAATTTTAGTTTACCTATACGAAGTTCTCTATGATCTATTCGAATCACATATTAATCGTGTTAGCCGCTTATAGTAATTCAACAACTGAGCTGCATTAAAATATAATTCGACTACCATTACAAACTATTTAAAATCTCACATTAAAAATGTCGGGTAAACATCACTGTATTTAAAAGAAGATATCCTGTATTGTGGTCCACGACCCGACCAATTCTGAAATTAACAACAATTCATATTAAAACTTATTGACACAGTTTTCATGTCCTTGTGGAGCACCTACACAATAAGATGAAGGGTCGGGCCCCTCAACACAGCGGACGCAGGCGCCGCGGGCGGCACATCCCACGCTGCGGACCAGCCAGGTGGCGCTGACGGGCCGTCGCGTCGTCTTACTGCCCTCCACACGCTGGCCTGCCTCGCCTCGCGGCCTTCACCTGTCGCTCCCTGGGTCGCTAGCCCGCCCCAACCACCCACCCACTCATCCATCCACTCACTCACCCACCCACCCACCCTTTCACACATTCATACGTACATCTATCCACCTACCCGTCCACCGACCCAACCACCCATCCACTCGTCCTCGCATCCACCCACCCATTCACTCACTCATCCACCCGCCCACTCTCCACCCATCCTCTCACCCATTCACTCACCCACCTACCCATCCATCCATCCATTTATAGTACATCTAACACCGCACTCACCCACCCATCCACTCATCCACCCATTCACTTACCCATCCACTCGCCTACTCACCACCCAACCTCTCGCCCATCCATCCATCCATCCACACATCATCCCTTCACCAACTCTTTCATTCCACCTCGTCCAATTCTCCTGGCCTCGCCCCTTCCCGCTCAGCCCCACTCCTCCTCAACCCTCTCCACCTCCCCCGGCCCCTCCTTACCACTCCTCCCCTCTCCTCCCGCATCCTCGCGCCCCTCCCCATCCCGTCTGTCACCGCCTTCCTTTTCCCCTTCTCTCCCCCTTCCCCGCACCATCTCTTCACTTCCCCCCTGCCACACACACACACACACACACACACACACACACACTCCACCTTCCTCTGCAGCACTCCGTCCTCCGCCACTACACCTCTCCCACTTGCCCTCTTTCCACACCTCCCTTCCGCCAACGGGGGAATCCAGACCTCCCAAACCACGGCGGTGGTGAGCGCTGGCAGCGTGGCGGGGGCGGGTTGAGGGGCTCCGAGTGGGCAGCGCCGCGGGCGGAGGAAGTGCGTTGAAAGCGAGTGCGGGGGCGGGGGCGCGGCGGGGACACAATGGCCGTTAGTATGCGGCGTGAGGCGCCGGGGCCGGGCCGGCATGCGAAGGCCCCCGCCCGGGGCCCAGCCACGCGTGACGCTATGCGCCGCCGCGGGGCTCCCTCTGGCAGCACGCGCTGCCAAGCCACAGCCCGACGCCATCAATAACCATCTTCAGAAGGGGAATAATAATAATAATAATAATAATAATAATAATAATAATAATAATGATGATGATGATGATGATGATGTATTGGGCGTTATTGGGTCGGTAGTCCGACTTCACCGGCCAGCTACCGGTGTCCTCATGCTTGGGCCTAGTTCGACCTGGGCCTGGGCGACATGAGGCGAACATGACGCATTCACTTCACCGCAACCAGCAAGATCCGCCTGCTTGAGATTTTCTTCGTCACACAGCTACAGAAACTCGGACGATTTTAAAGGAAAGCTAGTACGCTGCCCATCAGCTATTCCAGAGGCACATAATAATAATATTAATAATAATAATAATGACAACAATAACTATTAGGATGGCTCATGGGCAATATACTAGCTTCACATGGTATGGTCCCGGGTTCAATTCCCAATCGAGGCAAAAATGGAGTTGTAACTTTCTTTTAAAATCATCTCAGTTTTTACAACTGTGTGACGAAGAAAGACCCAGGCAGGAGAAATTTGCTAATTTCGGTGAAGGGAATGTCAGTTCGCCACATGTCTCTCTTACCCGTCAAGCGTGGGAATTAATCTCAGGCATGGGGGATACCTTCAGCTGGCCGGCAAAGTCGGACAATCAATCCAAATGCCAAATACAAAACAGTAAAAAACAAAGTGTTGTAATAAGATGATAAAAGTGAAGATAATAATGTTAATATTAGTAATAATAAAATATTACGTTAAGAAACAAGTCACATGTCATATGATCTTTCGTAAGGAATAAAGCTTTATTTATTATGATTCTCTAGTATTATTAGAAATACTTGAATAATTATTTATTATACAAGTGGTGAAAGTGATGTTTTACTTTGCGAGTAGGGAATGTTGCGGCACGAGGCCAGTTGGTTGAATGGCGCATTCCTACGGCCAAAACAATCACTTTTATCAGATGGGACATACACCATTTTTTTAGGCAACCTTACTTCCTTTTATTATAATTTAAGTACAGAAATCGCTTAAATGCGTACTAGTATATTACTATCAGTTGTAGCTGATCAGAAGAATGTACTTTGCTTTCTTTGTTGCATTTAGTTTTATCTGAACATTTGAGCATCGTCTCACTTTCAGCACTAATGGTAAAAATTGAACTTTTAGCACGCTGTGCATCCCCTAAAAGTAACCTCTTGTACTAGTGGAGGTCTAAATATATATTTTAGCTGGCAGATTGATCCTTCGTGTCTGACGCGAATGTATTGTTATGTAGATTACAAGTTAAACTTTTACATTGAACGGTTACGTGGAATCTGGCTTGCATTATTCAACCAACGCCACCAACTGGTCAGCCTCCTGTAGGTGTCCCAGGTGGCATTGATTAAGCGCAAGCACAGCTCGACTTCAAAAGAGTCAAGTTGAGATTCAAATTATTAAAGAAATCTCATCAATGTTTAGTATCTTGTATTATTTCTTATAACTATAAGGTTAACAACTCATACAGTTCGCGTAAGAAGTTTCAGTAATCTTGTGTGTTTTGGCAAGTGAGGTGTACCTCATCATGGGTGGTCTCGCCTCAATAAGATCATTGAAGGAAACATTTAAAAGAACGATGATTAACAATTGATTGCTTCTCAGAGCGAAGTTTGTACGTTTCTCTGTGATTAGTCAAATACCTCCACTACAATGAAGCTCTGTCTTAATGACTCATTCAGGAACATCCAATAAGAAAATTATTCAATGGGAGTAAAAAAAACGTATATTTCAATAAAAGATTTACTCAAATAGTTTTTCTAAAGAACACGATGTGCCCGCACTTAGTTTTGAAATTTTCCACTTTTCGTTTCCCTGAGAATGTGTTTCTTGAGCAGATTGGAAATTTTTGTCACGTAGACAGCTTCATTGAGAGTCTGGCAAGCAGGCGCGATGCCAATTCCTTGAGAGTAACAAATTTCCCACACTTCAATTCTGGATGAGAATGGAGGATAACGATAAGTAATAATGTATTGCAAGTTTGGAAACGTACCCATTCGATATGAAAATGGCGAGTGGCGTGCTTGTTTTTTGGATAGTGAAAGAATAAGAGGATATGATAATAAGAATTCAAGGATATGTCTGGTTGAGATACACGAAAAATTGTTAAAATCATTCGGTTCGTGTTTTCCCACCAGCTGTCTTACAAATGCCGCGTTATGTAAAAATGAAAATATAATTCCACGTTGTTTGTGAAACCACGGAATGACACTAAATCAGGGTAAATGACTGTTTTTTTTAAACAAAATCATTTTTAACAAACTGTACTAAGTGATGTGCTTCAAGTTTGAAAGAGAGATACAAGAAATATCAACTAGCGTACGCCGTGAGATTTTACTCATATTAGTAAACTACTCAATGTTGTCGTCCATTGCAAAAGTATATCTTGCGATAATAGGATTGTTTTTACTGTAATGGTATTATTTTGTGTAAATGGTTACTCCAAATTATTTACACCGGAGCGCCTCCTGTATCATCGTGCATGTCCAAGGCAGAAGGCAGATATCTAACTCGCAGGCAACCCAGAGACAGCGCTGGCAGTCGCACGGTGCCTTGATTGATGTATTGATTATTTCGTGAGTATCAACTGGGATTCCGAGTGTATCACCTGCTAAGGTCATTAGTCACCTTAGTGGTATTAGTGTAAGATATATCATCTCTATTATTATTATAAATTATATCTTTAATCCTATTGTAGGTTTCAGTTTTTGTTTTAAATTATAATATTGTACTTTTAATTTATTTCTCATTTTTTTGTAAATAATTTGATGTTATAAATTGAAGTCCGGTCTAGGCAAACATAGAGTTGTAGCTTTGCTTTAAAATCGTCTGTTTCTGTAGCTGCGTAACGAAGAAAAGCTGACACTGGCGGTGTTTACTAGTTGCGGTTAAAGGAAAACGTCGTGTTCGCTACGTCTCTCTTACCCCCTAAGCGTGGGAATTAGGGCCGTATTTATGAACCTCGGACAGAGGCCTGCCAAGCCTAGCAGGCTGTCAGTGTTCGGTTTTGCGATTTATGAACGGTCCCTAGCCAATTCCGGTCGCCCTTGAGCTCCTAGCAAGCTCCCAGATGGCAGGCCTCTAAGAGCTCTGCTAGCAGAGCTTCATAAATACGACCCTTAAACTAGGTTCAGGCATGGGGGACACCGTTAGCTAGTCGGACAATGCAAACAAAAATGCCAATTTCATACACAAATTAAAAGTCCCGAGGAATGTTCCAGTATAGATGTAGAATAATTTCTATTTTTAAATAAATAAGTCCCGTTAGTGTAGTAAATGTTTTTATGCGAGGAGGTACCGGTGATCCTCCTCCACTGGGTGGTGAGATCCGACGCCTTTGCACGTCAGTTTTCTGACTTTCCTTCCTCCAGATATCACCGCCAGCGGGGAACCCCTCCAACCTGGAAAAACTCCATGCTTCCGACATGTTGGTAGTGTAGTGCAAGTGTAAGTACGTGGTAAGGATAATACAAGGGAGAGGAAGGAAAGATTGCGTGCGGTCCATGGTCCGTTTATTAGGAACTACCTCGGCATTCGCGTGTTGATCGGAGAAAACACAGAATATTACCGATCAGAGCAGTTGGTCGCTAGAATCCTAGACAGCGGCTGAATTTTTCTGACTAGCTATGTAGCTAGTGTCGAAAATCCTGCCAGCGTCGGGAGTGGAACCGTAGGATCCACGGATCATAGGTAGTAGAGTGATATCAGTTGATACCCTGATTATTTTTTAAATTTATTTTTTCCCGTTCGACTTTCGTCTTTCGGGGATTTTGACGGGTAGAATGTTACATACAATGAATTTACTTGGCCATCCTCAGGCAAATGCGGGTCTAGGTATAGCCCTTCACTATTTTTAAAATTTCATACTTGTATAACTTTACTAAGGGAAGTTTGCATTTATTGTTGCTCTCACAAGAAGTGGAGGGTCATGTTTTATGGGAAATTATGGCGAATGAGTTTTATGAATTAGTGAGAACGAAAGAGGTCTTTGGGGAATCTGGATCTAATGCGTGAAGGATGATGAGCGTTTTGACCGAGATTGAATATTGGAGTGTTGGGACATGCTGGGAGAAGAGAGTAATATTTTTGAGAGGTTTGTGAGATGAATTTTGAGAGGAGAGGTATTTGAAGCTCTCCGTATATTTTTTTTATTTACACAATGACAATTTACAATCTATTTCATTCCGAAATAATAAGTA
The DNA here is from genome assembly GCA_011170035.1 of Teleogryllus occipitalis. Taxonomy (NCBI): domain Eukaryota; kingdom Metazoa; phylum Arthropoda; class Insecta; order Orthoptera; family Gryllidae; genus Teleogryllus; species Teleogryllus occipitalis. The sequence continues at coordinate 213,705 of BLKR01001294.1, forward strand.
AATATGATAATTAATTGCTTATACAATATTAAAATAAAATACAATGATCAAAGAAACAATAACTTGCAGAAAAGTCCACCATTGGTACTTTCCAGGATCGATACACAAGGACTATAACAGAAAAGGGAAACAAATATTAGAATAATAATAACACAAAACGGAGAATAATTTTTGTGTTGTGTATGTGAAATACTAAAGCGGTATGGAAGTTGCAAAGGGGAGGTTCTATTGAGGCGAGATATTTCTTGGCTATTGTCTAAAAGGTTTAGGGATAAATGGTTTGGATGGGTTTCCAGGCGCTTATTGTAGTTTAGGCTATTAAATTGTTTGAATATTGAGGTCTCGATGGAGTGCTGCATTAGACGTGTACCAAGATGCTGATGAGGATGTATTTGTGGGTTTGAAATGAACCAGGGGGCTTGTTGATACCCTGAGCCAACTAAACATTCCAGCAGCAGCGGATGTAGCGCCCTGGCCGGAAGGCGTGGCGTCGCGGCGTCTCGCCCGGCACGCACGAGGAAGTTCGCTTGGCGGCCTCGCGATCGCCGGAGCCGCTCCTTTCCGCTCCGGGCGCCGCAGACACACGACGCGCCGGCCAAGTACTGTACTGCGGTTTTCACAGATCTGGACCTCAAGGTCACTGAAGACCCGTCACCACGGTACCATTGATTGATTGATTTTTTCGTGTTTCCGGGCGCGTCAACTGCTCAGGTAATTAGTCCCGTTAGTGTAGTGCATGTTTTTTTTCTGGGCAGATGGCGGTGATCTTACCCCGCTGGATGGCGAGGTCCGGCGCCGACCTACCGTCGGCTAGTGGGGTATCCCCCTAAGCAGAACTCTCCCACCAGCGGGGCACCGCCCCAGCCGGGACAAGCTCTAAGCTCCCGACCGGTCTCCCGGTATTTGTGGTAGTATAGTGCATGTTAGTGTAAGTGTGTGTGTAAGGGGACAGGATAGGAAAAGGAAGAGGAAGGACAGATCGCGCGCGATCTGTGGCCCGTTTGGTAGGGTACTGCTCCAGTATTTGCCTGGTGTTGATCACGGAAACTCTGGATCACTGGGTTCCCCTAACCAAGACTCTCCCACCAGCAGGGCACCGCCCCAGCCGGAACAAGCTTTAAGCTCCCGACCGGTCTCCCGGTATTTGTGGTAGTATAGTGCATGGTCGTGTAAGTGTGTATGTAAGGGGTGAGGACATGACAAGGAAGAGGCAGGAAAGATCGCGCGCGGTCCGTGGCCCGTTTGGTAGAGTACTGCCCCGGCATTCGCCTGGTGTTGATCGGAAAAACCACGGAAATCTACCGATCAGAGCAGCCGGGCTCTAGAATTCTCCTCCAGACGGCAACTGAATTCGACCAAATAGCTGAAAAGCTAGTGTCGAAAATCCTGCCGCCGTCAGGACTCGAACCAAGGACCTCCCGGTCAACGCTGATGAAGTTCGCGATGTTGCCTTTTCCACATAAAGCATGATGGAGTATGGAGACGGCCACTGCGGAGAGACTTTTTGAACACCCTGTACTTGCAACGCTAGAAACACGCTCGTGATCTTAACAGGATGGCAGTGCATGGTTTCCCCTCTCTACCTCTTATACACTTGCCGTATTTAGGAACAATAAATGGAATAGGATATTCTAATGAAAAATAGATTTGCTATTTCCCGCTGGCATTTCGCTTTGAACCCATCGCTCGATTCTGCGCCGTCTTTTGGAGGGAAGCCAACTTGCCCCCTGCCCTCTCCCCCCTGCTGGATCGACGTGACGGCGCAACGCACAGTCTGTGGTTCAGCTCAGTCTGGCAGCCGCGTAGCCTCCACCCAGCGACCCGGCGCTGGCATTCACCCTGACAGGCCGATTCACACTTTCCTTTTCGGAGACAGGGGGAACAAGACGGAGGATCGACGTAGCCCACAGACTTGCTACTTTATTTTTTCTGTTCTTTTGTTCTTTTTTACTTTCAGGTCTTACTTTATTTAAGTAGTTAACAGAAAATATTATTTCCGGAATATGTGGTAGTGTTCCGTGTGTAGAAATCCGGAATATGTGGTAGTGTAGTGCATGTTAGTGTAAGTGTGTGTGTAAGGGGAGAGGATAGGACAAGGAAGAGGAAGGACAGATCGCGCGCGGTCCGTGGCCCGTTTGGTAGGGTACTGCTCCACCATTCGCCAGGTGTTGATCGGAGAAACCACGTAAAACTACCGATCAGAGCAGCCTGCCGCTAGAATTCTCCTCCAGACGGCAACTGAATTCGACCAACTAGCTGAAAAGCTAGGGTCGAAAATCCTGCCGCCGTCAGGACTCTAACCTAGGACCTCCCGGTCAGAGGCATTGCAGTGACATCAGCTGATGCACTGAGCTACCGCTCCCGGTTGCTTGTTCGAAATACGTTTGTGATTTCATATAGTAGTATGATATTGTGCAGCCCTTACTAATAATATGAGAAAGTATATGGTGTTGTAGCACCATTATTTTCTTCTGCATGTTCGTGAAAGAGTAATCGTCCTGAAGAATCACGAGGGAAACGAAACAATTTAAAGATTTAACAAATTAACGATTACACAACAAAGTTTAATAATGTTCCAGTTGCTTTAGCAGTTTGTCTGAGCCAGCACGAAGTAATATGGAGATCAATCGCTTTGATACTTTGTTCAAAAGAATAGTCCTCCCGTATTCCTCCCGTTACATTAAAGGGGAGGATATCGATCATCAAAATCTTCGACTTTTTCTGCATCGATGAGACCTCGACAACTTTTCGGAACTAACACGGATGTATGACGTGAAATTAATGTTCTCTATCCATCTCTCATTCCACGCTTGATATATTTTAAGAAATCGAGATACATGGCTTGATTTTGCCTCACATTGGAATTTCTTACTTCAAAAATAATGCGTATTACTGTCCAACGAAATTTTTGACTGAATGTGATAGGAACTGAGATGTCGATATTTTCTTGAAAAAAGCTACAGATTCCTTGGATGATAGATTGGGGAGTTTTTGGAATTAATAGGTGTATCTCAATAAATTCTCAAATCTTCGTATGTATTTGTTTTCTGGCGTTGTTTAGTTCTGCTGTGATTTGTGGTCCAAAATACTCGTGTAACGTAAGATCGTCTGTTAAGTTTTTGTGAAAGAGAATATCGTCAGAAATAGAGAATATGATATTATCTCTATATTAGATGATGGACATATTTCATGTTCATGTTACATTCTAAAAGCCGGTTATTTGAGTATCTGCAACGACGGACGCATTCATGTGTGCCAAGAATTCATAAAATATCGTTTATTTTGGCGGAGGCATGTGATTCAAAGCTTGTGTATAGAACGCTTTTTTCTGCTCCTCAACTGTTTTCTTATCACATGATTTTTGTTTCTAAACAATATATTCTCAAAATGCTGTAAATTACACTCGTGGTGTATCAAATATGTTTTGTAATGTGCCTTTGCCGTGAGGTCGTTACTGAAAAATCCTTTTTCAATGTATTAAAACTGAGAAAATTAACTTTTTATATATTTGAACCCCCTTGCTGTTATTCTGAATCTATATTTTAAAATGCTTCAGCAAGCATTCGGGTACATCCAACATTCAAAATAAAAGCTGTTTATCCGAAATTAAAACATTTTACCTGTATCTTCACTTGATCTTAAAATAGCGATGATCTGAGTTAACGCTGTCGGCTTTTTATTTAATGAGCTATATCATTTTCGGTACTCTAATTTCGCGTTATTTACAGGATTTAGATTTGTTTTCCTCCGTCCCACTGTTTTGGACTGTAATTGGTGTCAGTATATTATGAAGGCAGTGATGGGACTGAGCAAACGCTCGTGAATCTTCAAATAAGACATCTACGCCATATTGAACCATCTGATTACCCGAGTTAGCAGTCTATTGATGCACGCCTTCAATAGCTTTTGAACCTTCAAAGCCAGCCTCATCGCAAATCACTTCTAGTATAACTGACATCTTCCTTGTGAGTTGTTTTTCCTCTCATAGAACGTTGTAGAACTTTACGGTTGCATGCATCCATAATTCCTAACTCCGAATCACTGATTAGTTCTTTTCAGTTTGACTTGATACTCAGGCAAATTTCTGAGTTTATATTATCAGCATTGTGTAAGTATTGACAGTTATGTTAATTCAAAAATGGTCATATTAAGTTAAAGATTTCGATTATAGGAAATAAAGAAGGGCACAATTTATTTAAGTTGTGGATTGTAATCTTAAATAGTTACGATATTTATTAAATTAATTTTCGAAAACGTATTTATATTAAGAAACTACTTGATTAGTTACTCTTCACAACCCAAACGTTAGATGTAATTTTGTATTTGAAAACAGAAGAAATATGTTTCCTCATTCAATTGCTGTGAAACTTTTCACGCAAATCGTTGAAACTTTTGAAATCATTGTGTCCTCACACAATTGCTTGTAACGTTATCAGTGCAGATAAGGGATTCGAAAGACATGAGATTCGTTTGAGATCACGTTAAAAAATCAGACTTTATTTCCTCTTCTCAGAAACTGAAGTCTCTTCGTCTCCTCCTTTCCGTCGTCGCACAATTCACTCGTGCTTGCCCCCCGGCCCGGCGCGCCGCTCCGCACCGCCATTTGACCTCAAATCCGCGCTCTTCTCCAGCAGCTGTGCCCACTCCTTGTCCCGCCGCTGCTCCTCTTCCAGTGACCGGCGCAAGGTCGTTCTGTCCCCCCTCCTCCGCCCACCACTCCCCGAAGCCCCGGGCCACGTCCGTAATCGATAAGCCGCCCTGGTCGCGGTTTCGATATCTCGATCCTGCGACATCTTCGGGCGCCGGGGCTGCCGTCGGCGGAGGTACTAGTCTCCGGGGGAGCGCTCAATAACCGACGCCTGCGACCGGGGGCGACAGCACGGGCAAGCGGACCGGAGGACGCTGGCTGAAAATGACGACGCCAAGAGGACATTTTTATTAACTTTAGTTATTGATCGAAGTACTGCTTCATTCAGTAGTTATTTCTTCTCTCAAAGAAGAGGATAGTTTTGCTCTCTGAGTATTGTGATGAAAAATCCTGGAGGAAATGAAAATGTATTCAAAATGATTTGGTAACGATCGTTGTTTATACTTTTAACATTTCTTTTTACAAACTGATTTTAGAATTTCTGAGTGTAGAGCTGTTCGTTCGCGGATTTCGTTTCTTCTTCTTATTATCATTATTATTATTATTATTATTATTATTATTATTATTATTATTATTATTATTATTACTATTATTATCTTATTATTATATTTAATTTTTCTTCGCGATTAGGTCGTTTCAGGCCGCGCAGAGATGCCTTGCATCGGCAAGTGCATGTGATTCATCAGGGGATCAGCATTAGGCTAAAATCTATTTTTATCCCCCATGTTTGTTAATCCTGGGGGGATGGAAGATGGAATGATAATGTAGATGATAATGACGGATGAAAGGACGCCACATACATACAGACATACACAAACATATCCACTACTAGGGATCTCCGCAATCCGGACCAGCGTATTATTATTATTATTAATATTATTATTATTATTATTTTCTCTCACTCGTATACGTACGTAGTCACATGGAGTAATTAATATACGTTACGTAGAGAAAGTTATGTAAATCTAGAGCGATAGTGCGGTTTTTTGCCAGAAGAAATGTTTTGTGAGTCACCCAAAGTGGATTTTTCATGTCCCCATCTGTCTGTATTTGGCACGATACCTCGCGTACGGGGTACCATGACCTACCAGCGGCATCCTGATCTCGCGGCTATTGCTTAAAGGGGTGCGTGTGGCTAGCACGAAGACATCCCCACGTCGTATTCTGGTCTTCTCAATCTAAGAAGTGAGCTTTCTCATCGACGAACAGCAACATATACTGTGACATTGCTAGGAAAACGCATTTTGCCCGACCGGGAATAAGTTCGGGGTCACGTCATGGAAAGCGAGCGCGCTGACCAATGAGCTTAATCGCGAGGGCTTGCGATGGATTGATCTTCTATTCTCGAACGTCCCTTGACCTTCAGAGACCCTGGAGACATCGCGAGTACGTCATCAGGGCAAGGTTCGAATTAACCTGAAGTACCGTAGCAGCTCAGGAACCAGTGAGTTACACATTAGGGGCCGTATTTACGAAGCTCAGCCAACAGAGCTCTTAGGAGCCTGCCATCTGTGGGCTTACTAAGAGAACAAGAGGGGACTAGAATTGGCTGGGGGCCGTTCATAAATAGCAAAGCCGAACACTGTCAGCCTGCTACGCCTGGCAGGACCCTGGCTGGGGTTTGTAAATACGGCCCTAAGTTACCTTCAGAGATGCAAGCTTGTTGACTACCTAGACTCCATTCAAGAGCGATCGATTCGAATTATCTAAAACGTTGGAGCTATTAGGGAGTTTTTTCACTCTTAGGCATAGCATCCAGCAATTGACTGCAATATCGATCTTCTGCTTGTCAGTTGATGCTCAAAAGTGATATGAAACTCGAGCTGCACGTATGCAGAAGATCGACATTGCTGTCGCTTGCTTTAATCCTTCGCCATGCAAAAACTGAGCTTTTTTCCTTTTTCTCAGTACCTTTTGTAACCGCAGTAAAGATATTTGAAACTCCTGGAATCCCCTACTTTACCAGATATGAAATATGTTACTTTTTCAAATTATTATTATTATTATTATTATTATTATTATTATTATTATTATTATTATTATTATTATTTTAGGCCCTAGTTCCTCTATTAATTTTCCAACGTAGGCATTCTTAATGTTCACGCTTTTAAACTCCTTGTGCGCCAGAGCGAATTTGACTTCTTGCACACCCTTCAATTCGCAAGGTTCCAGGATTATCGTTTTCTCAGTTCACTGCCCTACTTCCCCGCCCAGGCTCCCCGTTCCGGCAACCCGTTCCGACTCCGCGCCCCAGCTCCCCGCCCCGGCTCACCGCCGCGGCTCCCCGCCCCGGTTCCCCACCCCGGCTTCCCCGCCCCGGCTCCCGCCGAGGCTCCCCACCGCGGCTCCCCGCCCTGGCTCCGCCCCGGCTCCCCACCCCGGCTCCCCACCCCGGCTCCTCGCCCCGGCTCCCCCCTCCCCGCCGAGGCTCCCCCGCCCCGGCTCCCCGCCCCGGCTCCCCGCCCCGGCTCCCCGCCCCGGCTCCCCGCCCAGGCTCCCCGTTCCGGCAACCTGTTCCGACTCCCCGCCCCGGCTCCCAGCCCAGGCTTCCAGTTCCATTTCTCACCTCAGTACCCCATGCCATGCGCCGCCGGTTCGTGGATTTCTCGCAATTCGCAAATTCGCTCGTTTCTTGCTCCAAGTCACGTGGCCGTCTCGGGGCGGCCGCCTCGTCGACGCTGCTCTGATTGTGCGCGCGCTGCTTTTGCTCTCGACGCGCCCGGCACAAAGGCGCGCGCGCTCCATTTAACCGGCGCAGCAAGACGTGCTCAGAAGCATTGCCTCATTTTACCCGTGTATCTAATATCTGAATAGACTGCTCTAACTCGACGTGCTCATCTTCATACCCGTGTATACCCATTCAGCCATCCCCGTTGCCTTGTGTGCGGAAGAATCTGTAAGTCATTATTTTTTTTATTTGGGGTTAATCCTGATGTAAGACAATGTAGGAGGACTCCATTTACTATAATGTTTGCTCTGTTTTTGTTTTTTCAACGAAATTGTTTAAAATGTTTTATCGTGTTTACTTAAAAAAATAAAGGGGTAATGCTTGAAGTTCCCTTTCCGTTTGCACGAACGTGTATTGTTTGAGGAAGACTGCTAAAACATTCATATAAATGGTAAATATTTCTCTAATAAAAACATAGAAGGTAAATATGTAATAATTAGATTTGTAGGCCAGAGTATTCTACATTCAATGCCTTTTATTCTAGAGTTCTAGAACATCCCAGAGCTGAATAATTTTGAAAATAATAAACCTCTACAAACGCGAAAAATAACACACGGCGTAAAACAAAAATGACCACCATTTGTAAACCAGACACAATAAAAATAATTCAAAGATGCTTTTGAACAGCCATAACATAAGGAAATTTATATACAAAATGTGAATTTTTTTCGAGATGGTCGAGCAACCAATTATTTAAATTCTGGACTATTTAAAATGGATTGACCCGTGCTTAAGAATCTGTAAGTCATTATTTTTTATCTGGGGTTAGTCCTGGTAAAAGACAATGAAGGAGGACTCCATTGACTATAATGCGTGCTCTGTTTTTGTTTCTTCAACGACATTGTTTAAAATGTTTTATCGTGTTTACTTGAAAAGATAAAAGGGTAATGCTTGAAGTTCTCTTTCCGTTTGCAAGAACGTGTATTGTCTGAGGAAGACCGCTAAAACATTCATATAAATGGTGAATATTTGTGGGGGGTAAATTTGGATAATAGTGTTTTACAATGCTTGTATATTGCCTCCCGTTTACTTAAATAAAAAGTCCTGCATTTCGAATGTCTTTGTGATCAGGCTCTGAATTGTTCTATAATAACATGACACTAAGTAGGTTCGCATTTGCTTATTTTTTGTAAACGTTGAAATCTGAACAGACTGATAGTTGTACGACCTGATTTTTATTAACTAGACTTCCTTCTGTGAATGTGTTAAAGATGGGACAACTTTAAATTTATTTTGACATTTTTAAATAATAAACTGCCGATGTGTTCATATCTCATTTGTGGAGCTCTTCATGTTTACTGTGTGCCCAAAATGTACGAATTGTACCAGACTGATATTATTTCGGGGTTATATTAAAATTTATCTACCTTACGAACATTTAACGAAGATTTTTAATTACTCTAAAATTCTATTGCTTTCAATTAGAATGGAACTCGAGATTCTATTCAACAGATCAACAAGAATGCAAGTCGGAATACCATAAATTTGGTGACATCTTCCATAACTCCACTCAACCGACAATTCCCTGTAATGGCGTGGACGTAACTAAATAAACACGAATCTGCGTCCCTATAGATTTTCAATACCTGCATGTAGCTCGAAGCACCGTACTGCACATCATCATATTAATGGCACACTTATTTTTTACTCCCCCGATGATCAAAGCCGTTAGTCCTTGAATGCGCTCCCATCAAATCCCTCTCCCCGGTGCCTCCATCCCGCCTCATTACGGTCCTTCAGCGCGGCCCGACTGACTCACATTCTCTCGCCGCCGCCCCATTGCGGGCGCACCCCAAGGCTCATAACGATGAGCCATCGGCGGCCATTATGCGCGCGTACCCATCCCGCGCCCTAGCGCGAATTAATGGAGTAAATTTTGATCCATTTTCGGGTTATTAACGATGACAAGGTTGGCGCCGCCGCGGGCCGCGCGCGTGCGTTGACTCCGCCGCCCGCCGCCAGGGGCGCCACTGCGCCGCGCGTAATGCCAAGCGCCGGCGGGCGTCGCGTTTGATGTCGCTTCCCCTTCCCCCATCCTTCTCAACACACCCCTCCAAGGGCGGCGGGGGGAGGGGACGGCGCTGACTGGGGGTTCGGAAGGGCCAGCCATTTCGTCAGTGTCTTTCAGGCCGGTCTCCCAAAATAGCGTTGTCATTATGGTGATGTCGTGGGCGTGTCTATTAAAGGTTCAAATGGGTGTGGTAAACAGTTCCTGTGAAGTTCGCGTGTTTGCTATAACAGAGGTCCCCTCCCCACGATCATTTGCGGTGTACATAATTGATGGCGGTTTGACTCGTGCTGCTAAAGAAGGACTTCGTTAAGCTTTTCGATTATGAAGAGTAGTTTCAGTGCGGCAAGTAAAGAGATCTAGCTCGAGTCTTCCTGTTTGACCCGTAACATTGACTAATTGATGTATTAAGGGACTAAATGAGATATTAATACATCTAGTTAAGACATTTTTGTATATTATCGAGTGCAGCAATACATTCAATAATTTAATTTTAATTTAGTATAATTTGAAAATAAAACAACCAACGTAAATTTGTATGATTCTTTCTTCCGTTACTTTTAAACTAAAAATATTTTGAATTAAAATATGGAGACTCTTAAATTTAAGTAAATTATAGATTAGAATATGTTATTTGAAAATAGTATTAAAATAAATTCATAAATATTATTTTCATACATATTTATACTTTTTAACGTAAATTTTTAATTTCTGTAATTTTCTGTGAGAGGGAATGAGCACCATGATTCCCATCAAGAGCCGTGTTGTTTTGTGAGTTACGACGAATGCGAAAAATCGTTTGCTCAACCGGAATCTCTGAGCACTGATGGTTGAACTGGAACTTCCTGCTCGTGAATGGCGGCGCCAGCAGCGCTCCGTGCGGGCGTCGCACGAACCACCTCGGGCGCACGCGAACCTCGGCTCCTGCTCAATGACCGCCCCTTGCTTTGCTACCGTCCGCGCCACCGCCATTGTTTCTGCGGCGCTGCTGCCCCCGCCGCTACCTCCGTCGAAATAGAAACTATTGTAACCGCTATCACTACCTTGAGGAACGCCGTCATTATCTCTGGAACCAACACTTCCCTCACCGCATCACCGCGCTTTGCATCGCTCACATCATCGCGTTCGTCACTACTACGATCATCATTACCACTATCACCATGACCACTATCACCATGACCACTATCACCATGACCACCACTACCGTCACCCCAACCAACACGACAGTAGTCGCGACGAGTCACCGCCATTGTAACCTTCACCACCACCGTCAGCACCATCTACATCCCGACCAGGTCCCCACCTTTACTGCAACCTTGCCAGCTACCATCCATACAAGTATCTGCAACAGCAGCACAATTGGTTCGCATTTGCGCAAGATGGTATATGTCATAAAAATTGAGCATTGACTTAGGTGTAGTAACTTTTCTTTTGTTTCAAAATTATTTAGTTTAATTCTTTTAAACTAACTTAATGCTATTTACATATGTAAATGTTTGTATCTGAAAAAATAATTATTTAAGTATATCTACACTAAATGCAATTCTTTTTCATCTCCTGTAAAATTATGAAAACAGCACTTATATAATGTTTGCCCAAACACAAGCGAATTGTAACACATGTACAATTGTACCACTGTAAACATCCGTCACTGCGTACTATTATACTTTTATAGTTTCCTTTGACAGTTCATCAGCAGTTACGGTGTCATCCAATCGGGAGCTTAAACGTCACTTCAATGGTGTCATTACGGTGACGTTCAATCTCCCGATTGGATGACACCGTAACAGCTGATTTACGTCAACAGACCCTCTGTTTAAATCGAAGTCCACCGTTTTAAAATCCTCCATCGCCGTTGCTAACTCTTCCACCACTTTCCCCCACCTCCACGCTAACTGGCCCAGGTGGCCAACCTCAGTCGCTCCATTCACGTGCGGTCACGCCATACCCAGCCGTGCCCCCCTCCCCCGTGTCGTCACGTCCCTTCGCGCCCCGCAACGCCCCCTACCAACACGCCACGCGCGTGGCGTGGCGTGCCGTGCCGTGCTCGCTGGGAGGCGGCGCCGCGTCTCAAAGGAGCCTTCGCTGAGCAACGTTGGGCTGATGCGGCTGTCGCTCGGAAGGCATTGCGTTTCCGTGCATGCGGCTGTGTGTGTTACTGGCGACACGGGTGCTTTATTCTGGATAAAGACGTACTATACTTGGGATTTTTGATTGATTTTTTCGTGTTTCCGGGCGCGTCAACTGCTTTGGTCATTAGTCTTGTTAGTGGAATGCAGGTTTTTTTTCTCGGGAGATGGCGGTGATCTTCCCCCGCTCGGTGGCGAGATCCGGCGCCGACCTACCGTCGGCTAGTGGGGTTACCCCCTAACCAGGACTCTCCCACCAGCGGGGCACCGCCCCAGTTGGGACAAGCTCTAAGCTCCCGACCGGTCTCCCGGAATATGTGGTAGTGTAGTGCATAGTGCATGTTAGTGTAAGTGTGTGTGTGTGTGTGTGTGTGTCTGAAAGGGGAGAGGATAGGACAAGGAAGAGGAAGGAAAGATCGCTCGCTGACCATGGCCCGTTTGGTAGGGTACAGCTCGGGCATTCGCCTGGTATTGATCGGAGAAACCACGGAAAAGTACCGAACAGAGCAGCCGGCTCTCCAATTCTCCTCCAGACAGCAACTGAATTCGATCTAGCTGGAAAGCTAGTGTCGAAAATTCTTTCACTGTCAGGACTCGAACCTAGGACCTCTCGGTCAGAGGCGCTGCAGTGACATCAGTTGATGCACTGAGCTTCCGCTCCCGGTTACTATACTTGGGTTTATCTAACGTGGCGGCTGAGGGTAGAATCTCCAAGATGGATTGGGTACGACTTTTTGAGTCATGTCAGTCCTGCCACAAGATGTAAGATCGCGACCGCATCAATCAGTGCTGCAGATCAAGCGACTCTATCGGTAGAACTGAGAATGACTCAAAAAGTCGTGCCGAATTGGAGATACTATCTTCAGCCACCATGTTATAAAAACCCAAGTATAGTGACGAGTAAAGACGTATGGTTTCATCGGGAGTAAACTTATAGAGACGTGAAACGAACGTAAAAGTATGCAAGTAACAAATTTGTCCTCAAAGCGATTTTACAAAGCAAGCTCTGTTATATTGCTAATGAAATTATGTGTATCAGAGTACCCGGTTATAAAGTGCAGTCACGTTGCAAGGTAGTGCTGGATGTATCTCTATTGTACCTGATAATGGAAAATATGAAAGTACAACAACGAATTTGCCAAGCGTTTTGTGTTCATGCATGAAATTTCATTGCAACTTAATTTTTTTGTCCATTTAATGATTCGTATTGTTTGTTTGAGAAGAAGGGATGTAGGGTCTAGGACCTAACGTGCAATCTGTTTGAAAGCCAAAGAAACGCCACTCAGTGCCAGCCGGTCGAGCTCGTGCGAGAGAGTGTGACGTCACAAAGGCGCCCTTGCGACTAATCGCGTTGGGGTGATCGGCGCTGTTGCTCAGGGAATGACGGATTTCCGTGCATGCATCTTGGAATTGCGTTAAGATGTAATTAGATGAAAGTGGAAACAACACTGAGATGTGTGCACTTCATCGGATTATAATTGAACCTTTTAAAGAATGGACAAGAGATCTGAGAAGGCTCAAAGACTGCATAAAGGACATACAGGATTGCAATGTCCCAGTACATGAGATCCGGTTCTTATACAATGCATACGTCTCGTTTGCAGATTGTCTGATTAGAGATGATGTAATGTCTTGAATCACAACGTTGTAACTTCAATTTTCTCTCTGTTTGTTTCTCTTTTCCTTTACATTTTGCTACCTTCGTTTTTCTCTCCTTTTTTTCTTCTGTTCATCTTTTCTTCTCCCTCTCGTAAAAATTACAGGTTACCAAAAATTACTAGCTACCAAACTTTGTCACAATCGTTCATTGCTACCTTTATTCATAATTCAGTTTAGTTATTCTAAAAGACTGAGGGTTGGGTTTACGGAGCTCAAAAAACGTGTACAATTAACCTTCTCCCCTATAAATCACATGAAGTTGTGTGGTCGATGTTTATGGTCATGTCTGTCAACTGCTGTGGTCGTTAGTCCCGTGTGGAATATTGACAGTTGTGGTCATTAGTGAAGTGAATGCATTATCCCGGGAAGTGTCGGAGGGCCCTCCCCAACCCACTGCTGGAATGTGAGATCCGGCGCCGACCTACACGTCCGATTGCGGGGAGTTTCCCATTCCAGATATCTCTCCCTAGTGGGGCACCGCACACTGTCCTCCGGAATGTAAGGTAGCGTAGTAAATGTAATGTGTGTGTGTGTGTGTGTGTGTGCAGAGAGTATAGGACGAGGAGGAGTAAGAATAGATAGCGTGCGGTCCCTGGTCCATTCGTTAAGATACTGCTCTGCCACTGAGTGGCTGAACAAGGCTATGTAGCTGGTGTCGAAAATCCGCAACCGTGGAGACTCTAATCCTAGTACCTACCGCTCACATTTGCTGTTGAGACAGCCGCATTGCTCGCTCGTAGATAATTCAGGCGATCGTATACAGTGTTTAGACTGATTTGATTCTGGGCTGCCCGGGATGAGCCGCGCCTCAGTTGATCGAGCTGACGTTTGGGTCATCTTATTGTGACCTTCTTCAGAGCTATGCTGCAGCCGAGAGGCTAGCACGTCGCATTTTATACAGGAGGGATGCGTCGGCCATGATGGCTGAAACGTCAGCTCGATCAACTGAGACGTGGCTCATCCTGAACAACCCAGAAACAAACGACTTCGGCCGCGAAAGCCTACGAATCCAGTGTTTTGGCGTTAAAGAAAATAATGAAATGAATGAAATGAATGAAACGAATGAAACGGATGAAACGAATGAAACGAATGAAACGAATGAAATGAATGATACGAATGAAACGAATGAAACGAATGAAAGGAATTAAAGGAATGAAACGAATGAAAGGAATTAAAGGAATGAAGCGAATGAAACGAATGAAATGAATGAAACGAATGCATAAACGAATGAAAGAGAATCCTGCGCCTTGGGAGACTCCCCCTTGGAGAGCTGAAGGGGCTCAACTGAAGGGAATCAACTGAGCGCCCCCACTGAACGTGCAGAGGTCGCTGGCGGTGCCTCGGCGCAGTGGGAATGGGGCCAACCGGCGCGGCGAGCGGCGCAAGAGGCGGCGGGTGTAAAACTTCAAAAGCGCCCGCATGGCGGCGCCGCAGACGGCGCGGTCGCGACACGCCCAGTGAGCAGTGGGGGCGGACCGAAACCCGACGCGCAAACCGCTCGACATGGGCGCAGGTGAACGCAGGGCTGGGAGAATGACACGCTAAACGTGAGGTAATGGTCGCCCTATTTAGGGAACCCAATACTTTTAAACAGAGGACTACGTTATTTCATGCATAAGTAACAAAATACAATTTTTGTTTATTATTAAACAAAAAAGACAAGGGGAAGCCTCATGGGCGGCGTTGTAGCTTCCCGTGATGTGGTCCCGAGTTCGATTCCTGGTCGAGGCAAAAATAGTTGTAGCTTTCCGTAAAAATCGTTTCAGTTTCAGAAGTCAATGGACATTTTTAGTCAGTTGGATTTATTGATTGATTTTTTCGTGTTTCCGGGCGCGTCAACTACTGTTGTCATTAGTCCCGTTAGTGTAGTGCATGTTTTTCGCTGGAGATGGCAGTGATCTTCCCCCGCTGGATGGCGAGATCCGGCGCCGACCTACCGTCGGCTAGTGGGGTTTCCCCCTAACCAGAACTCTCCCATCAGCGGGGCACCGCCCCAGCCGGGACAAGCTCTAAGCTCCCGACCGGTCTCCCGGAATATGTGATAGTGTAGTGCATGTTAACGTAAGTGTGTGTGTGTAAGAGGAGAGGATAGGACAAGGAAGAGGAAGGACAGATCGCGCGCGGTCCGTGGCCCGTTTGGTAGGGTACTGCTCCGGCATTCGCCTGGTGTTGATCGGAGTTTAGACAGTTGGAGCTATCTAATAATGGTGAAGGGAATGCGTCATGTTTGCCACATGTATTTCTTACCCCTTCGAGTCACCGTCAAAGTCAGCAAAGTAGGACAATCGACCCAAAATGCCAAATGCATACATGGATTTAATTCTAATTATGAAACGTATAAAGGCGGCTCCACACATTCGTTATTCGGCGAACAGTGAGCAACCACTCGCCGAATCCCGGGTAGTGTGGATGAGTTGCTTGCTATTTGCCGAGTGACGAACATTCGGTGCTCGCCCTACTAACCGCGTGCTGGTCTTTTGGATACATCAATGGGAGTGAACATTCGCTGAACACGTCAGCTGCTCGGGGTTGGGCGAGGACTAGCTCGTTGCTCGGCGAATGCGAAATGTGTAGTCATCTTAAGATGCTGTGGTTTTCAAGAATGTCATAAATTATCGCAATTCTCACATTCTCAACTATTTAAACAACTAAGTATGTAGAATACATTGAAATAAAGTTAATTAGGTTAAAAGCTCATTTAACACATTTGCCATTATAATTGATGATAGCATCAAACTTCATGGAGCGGATTATAGATGATTCATTTGCCTTTTACTATTACCTTGGCAGAAGGAAAGAATGATGTGTGTTGATGTGTCGTGGGTTCAAAGTTTATATTTTTTTTAATGTTCACATACTATGCTTGAGATACAGAAAGGATAATGAAAAGTCCGTAAAACAGAATTCGTTTTCTGTTCAGGTTTGTTAATCAAGATTAACCTACTTCGTACAGGAGTGTTCTTTTCATTCTATCTAAAGCATTTTTGTAATGATAAACGTTATCGAGTCTTTCTCAACTGAGACAGTACGCTAAATTTAGGGCAACGATAACTTGAGAAAACAATGAAAATAAAGTATAAGCGTTCCTGGGCTGTGTCAATATTATTATTTTCGGGGATAATGGACCGCCGTATAAATGAAATCGTTTTTGACGGACGTTTAGTCTACTGTTGGGGCAGACATTACCTGGCAAGGTTTTTCCCGGAAAGGAAATCTCTTTTGGGTATCGCTCGTACGTCACTCGTCAGTGAAACGCTATTCGCCCATGAGATTTCTTCGCCCTGGATCACGTCCTTTTGGTGTCTTCCGTAGTTCCAGACGAAACTCCTGGAAAAAACATTTGCCATTTGACTTCGACCTACCAATACGGACAACTACAATCATAATAGCTTCTTTGTATTATATTGTCAATATCATTGACTTAAATTTGGCAGAATATGACAGTCGAACAAAGCTCGTTAAAGTTTGTCATTATAAGAGTGATTTTTATAAAAAGAAAAAGCACCCAATTCGAATCTTTGACCTTAAATCGTAACAATGAACGAATTTCGTGGTATTACCGACAATTTATTATTCTTAGAATATCACCATAATGGTGTATTAATTAGGTCTTTTTAAACATCGGCCATTGAGCCACGATTTATCAATTCAGAAAACAACAATAATAATGAAAAGGTAGAGAAAAGACTTTTGAGCGACGTGTTGAAACTGTGAATTTGTGTTCTTCTGTTGATTGATTGGAGATTCCAGGCGTGTCCACGGCTAAGGTTACTAGTTCCATAAGTGTAGTGCATGTTTTATCGCAGAAAGTTGCTGTGAACTTCCACCGCTGAATGGCGAGAACCGGCACCGACCTATCCGTCGGCTAGCGGGATTTCCCTAACCAGGCATCTCCTACCAGGGACAAGCTCTAAGCTATCGACTGGCCTCCCGGCATGTGTGGTAGTGTAGGGCATGTTAGTGTGTGTACGTATGTGTGTGTAAGAAAGGGGGTGAGGACGGAACAAGGAACAAAAAGGAAAGAGCTACGTAAGTAGTGTGGAAAATCCTGCCACCGTCGGGACTGGAATCCCAGGTCAGAAACTCTGCAGTCAACAATTTATGCCGTGATCCACTTAAGCCGGCTTGTGTTATTCTCTGTGCCGCATGGGCGTAGGAGCCCCATTGGGCCCAGTGTTCACCGGCAGCGGCAGGGCGCTGGAGCTCGCGCGTCCGGTAGGAGGCGCCACCGCGACGCTGTGTTGCAGTCGCAAACGCAGAGACCAAGTGGTGCGGGGGCGGCGCGGGGGCGGCGCGGGGACGGCGCGGGGGCGACGCGGGGGCGGCGCGGGGGCGGCGCAGGGGTGGCGCGGGAACGGCGCGGGGGCGGCGCGCGGGCGGCGCGGGGGCGGTGCGGGGGCGGCGCGGGGGCGGCGCGAGGGCGGCGCGGGAACGGCGCGGGAACGGCGCGGGGACAGCGCGGGGACGGCGCGGGGACGGTGCGGGGGCGGCGCGGGGGCGGCGCGGGGGCGGCGGCGGCGGCGCCCGTAAAACAAACGGCCGCGGACGGGGCGGACTCTGCATTATGCATCGCCCCCGCCCACGCCCCGCTGCCCGCTCCCCCGCCCAGTCGCCATAATTCTCGCTGCGCGCCGTCGTGACCGCGCCGCCAATTACCAGCGCCCGCCCCCGCGCCCCCGTTCGCGCAACCACTTCAACTCACTGTGTGACTTCGCTCTCGACGTGTGTTCTCTGCCCACTCAATCGCTGTGCCGTTGCTGAGAACCTGCTCGGCGCCACAAGTTTTTCACGCGGCGAGAACCTTTTATTTTTTAATTTTATTCAAGAATTCAAACGGGCGGTGACGGATTGTAGGCTGGTGCGGAGTACCCGCTGGGGGAGATACCCTGATGTGGGAAACTGCAAACCGGCGTGTCATTCGACGCCAGGTCTCACCATCTAAGTGAGAGTGAACATCGCCATCTCTCGGGGTGAAAACTTTCACTACACCAACGGGACTAATGACCACAACAGTTGACTTACCTGGGCAAACTAGTGAATGAGAACGGAGTGAATGATACACGAAATGCATTTCGCAAGCATTGTAAACATTGTATTGAACGAATGTATTCAGAGGGTGAATAGAACATATTTGGTTTATGATATATTTTTAAATTTAACTGTTCATCTTTACGTGGCAGCAACCACAGCCAATGTCATTCATCAATTTCTCACTCCAGAAGGTAAAAAAATATTGGTTCCAGTTTTTAGACTAGTTCTAATTTACAATTACTCAATAAATAATTGAGTAATGGAATACGTTTCTGCTGTACTTTAAATTGATATCGTAAATTTTTAATCTACACAGTTAAATCTTCTTACATACCTCCAACAATGAAAACTAGATTTTATGTTAACAAGCGGATTGTAAAGTTTGTTCACCATTGTTTTCTCACTGTCCCCCCCCCCTCCATATTTCCTCATGTGCTTTCCTCACCAGCGTGTGCCGTCATACCCACTCTCACACGTCAGGAGGTTTCATTCCAAGCAGCAAACAGCAAACATACAAACACGTATACACTCTCAGTCACTCGCTCTCTCTCTCTCTCTCTCTCTCTCTCACACACACACACACACACACACACACACACGCGCACACACACACACACACACACACACACACACACGCGCACAAACATGCAAACAAACTCGCATATGCTATCCCGTTGGCACCCCGCGCATAATGCGATGATGTTTGTGATGTCCCCTGTAACGCCACCTTGCCACCTATGCCATTACCGCAGGCGCCCCACTTCCCTCCATCCGTTTGTGAATTCTCTATATCCGTCAACACGTCGTGAACTAATGGAATGTTTCGTGATAACTGGGTTCATGTACCGGTAACGTCGTATCTCTCCAGTTGATTAGGTTATGTTCTGTATTTTTGAACTGTCTTCCAAATTCTCATACTTTTGTTAGCGGGACTGTGTTGTTTTCATACTAGCTCAATATCTCGAAAGGAGAAATTAGTGAGGCTACAACAACACATAATTTTTCGCATTATTTGTACATTTTCAGTTTTCAACAACTCAGAAATATCACTGAAAATAGTACCTGTGCAGTTTTTATAAGCGTACTTTTCTCTATCCGAGGAAAAAATTTAATAACAAATTTGAAATCACTTTTTTTTGAGAAAATGAACGCTTCATGTAAAGTATTCGCAAATATCAAAATATCCTTTTCATACCTCTAGAAATTCTAACTCTTTGCACCTCAGTTTCTCACTTATTACAATGTAAAATGTACGATTAAATAAATAAATAAATAAATGCACATGTGCGTGGAAGATTTTAATCTGTAATATTTAAGGAATTTTGAAGTTGTAGATTACTAAACTGGAAAAGCTACCACCCAACTTTAAGAACTATAGAAAAACAGAATGTTGAAAAATATTAAGTCAAATAATACTGAATAATTGTTAGTTTATGACACAATGTGTATATTGAAACATATTACTGAGAAAAATAAACAGGTAAAACAGTGTAGATATAGTGTTTTCTGAGAGAATTTTCCATAAACAATCTTTCTACACACATAATTCAGTAGAAGTAAGGTTGTTATATTTCCTTTCTCCCTGACAATACTTCCATTTCACAAGACTAAGAGTACTGCCCTTCTCATGATCATCGGAAGGGAAGGTTTTGCATTTTTATCGGGATTATGGAAAAGAACAGGACATTATTATTGTTTTTGTCTTAAAATAATTTAAAGTTACATTGTATTAATAGTCCTAGTTGTAATAAGTAAATTGTTGTGTTTTACCACCAGGTTTTATAAACCTACCTGCAGAAATAACAAATATCTATATACGGGGGTAACTGACGCTTCTTTGACATCTATTGTATTTCAAGAAAAATAAGTGTAGTTGTCAAACTGAAAGTGGATATCCTCATAACCAGAAGTATAATCTCCTTCTAGAAATTGAAGTATGTGACAGATACCAAGATTTCATGATTTGGATCTTCCAAACCTGTGTCAAAATAACTCATGTTGGTCCTTCAAGATTTCTTTAAGGATGTTTTCAATTCCATGAAAGTAACAGTATTGCGCTATATAATCCCTAAAGTACGTGGACTAATAAAAACACTTAGAAGAAATCCGTTTTGTGTCAGTTAAAACCCAAACACTGAATTGTAGGAGATATTGCAAATGTGTCATATTGATACACTCGGTTCTTCTAGTGTTGAACCGTTGTTTGTTCGGAAAGTAGGAAGAATGGTACTCGAGGAATCGAGGTGCGAGTTTTTGTGGTTTCAGTACTTAAAAGAACGTAAGAAAATCTACTTAGTACGAAAATACTGTCGAAATGAGTGATCTTTTTTTAAGAAACCGCAGAAAACTGTGTGAGTACGAGGTGGAGGTACGAGTTATTGTGGTTTCAGTAGTTAAAAGATTGTACCTGTAGTAAAAATCTACTTAGTATGAAGATACTGTCGAAATGAGTGATCCTTTTTAAAGAAACCGCAAATCTGTGTCCACCAAATGAATGCAGATATAAATAAAATTAAAAAATCCCGCTGTGTCATATAGCGGATAGATCACTTTGTAGGTCTATCAGATGCATCGCAACTCCTGATCCCATTTCCGATCCGCATTCCGGTGTACCATTTACAGCGTCGTTGGGGATGTAATGTGTAGTATTATGGAGCTCTTTGGCGCGAGGTATTTCAACGATCATCCGTTGTGCGCCATCAGGTAAACGATGATCACCGTTGCGCTGCCCAAGCAAGGCCACGAGCTGCGTTGGCTATTTCGCCCTATGATAAGTCGCCCGAACATTGTGGTAAAGTGTACTGCGTGCAAGCATGTGTACTCCCGTATTAACACCTCGAATCTCGACGCAATCTGCACAAAAGACTTGATAACCCTTTGTACATTCGTAATTCACTTCTTCTTCTTCTTCTTCTTCATCTTCTTCTTCTTCTTCTTCTTCTTCTTCTGCTTTTTCTTTTTCTTCTTCTTCTTCTTCTTCTTCTTCTTCTTCAAGCATTAGAACTTTCGTTCCGTTGCGTCTCATCATTGCTCCATCCATCTTCTCTTTGGTCTTCCTATGCTCCTTTTTCCTCTTGGCTTGTAGTTCAGAATCTGTTTTGGCATTCGCGTGTTTTCCATTCTGTCTATGTGGTCTCTCCATGCTTAACTATATTGGTCATTTTTTTCATTTAGATTATAAATTCCTATGTAGTTGCGTATCTCTTCATTACGAATCCTGTCTTTCCTTGTGACACCAATACAACCTCTTAAAAACTTCATTTCGGCAGTCTGAATCCTGCTTCTAATTTTTGTGTCCTTAGTCCAAATTTCACATCCATATAGCCCACAAGGAACTGCTAAGGTTTTATAAAATTTCATGAGTGTATCATTCCTCACTTTACTTTTCAGTGTCCTCCGAATAGTTCCACACATTCTGTTAAATTTTTCAATTTTCTTATCAGCAT
Organism: Teleogryllus occipitalis; assembly: GCA_011170035.1. Classification (NCBI taxonomy): domain Eukaryota; kingdom Metazoa; phylum Arthropoda; class Insecta; order Orthoptera; family Gryllidae; genus Teleogryllus; species Teleogryllus occipitalis. Next base: position 235,354 of record BLKR01001294.1, read on the forward strand.
CTATTTCTCCTTTGAAAGACAGGTCACCACCTAGGAACTTGAATGAACTTACTTGTTCGATGTTTTGGTTGTTAACCACTAACCTGCATCTAACTGGATATTTCCCTTGGAATGCCATTGACTTAGTTTTCTGAACAGACATCTCTAAATTGTATTCTTTTACAATTATCTGAAGTTCATACAGAGCTCTTTGTAGAGTGTCTTTATCAGATATCAAAACGTGATCATCCGCAAACATAAGTGTCATTATAAAATTTTCTTCGTAAGAACTTTCTTCGTAAAGTTCACTCCGTAAGAAGAAAAAATATTGTAATCGTGCACTGGAAATCGCCTCGCCATGCACGCTTGTTTGTTTAGGTTTGAGGGGCCTTCTACTCTTGAGGCCATTGAGTCCTGTGAAATATAATTTAGCCTTCTAATAGATCCTAGCGATAATGATGCAGTGAATGATGACAGAGGAATCCTGGATTGAAAAGACGAGACATATTAATGACACCCGAGGAATCCTGGCTAGATCTTGCTTAGTCCGTCTCAAATTCCACTTGAACTAGGCGGAGACGGAATCCGTGCCCCATTGGTACAAGGCCTTTGCACTATTACGTTGTGACTTTCTCTCACCCGCACGTTAGTTCCGAGTTGTAATGCGAGTATGATATTTTCCGTATTAGAATTTCGCTTTTGTTAATAACAGAAAATATATCTTTGATCCCGGTGAATAGGCTGAGAGAAGTCATAAATACTTAATTTTACAGGAGAGCAAAAAACAAAGTTTAAATGAATTAAATCAGGGGTTAATGATATTCAAATGAAGGTGTTATTAAAAAAAATATTTTTATGTAGGTTTTATTTGAATATCATTAATCCCTTACTTATAGCATTAGTTCAAAGTTGTTTTTTGCTCCCTTGTAAAATTACGTTTTTTTGACTTATCAGCTTATTCACCGGGGTCAAAGATATGAAGTTCAATACATTTTTTTAAATACAAACTGATTTAACCTTTTCATTGCATTTATGGTGCTTTCATTTTTTAAAAGAATTCCTCTTGTCTTGGAACTAGGATGTTGGTCGCTGTTACCACCGACCCATGTTTTGCCCGTGTACCCCATTCCACAACTGATAAAGATGAGTAATTTATGTCACACGGCGATCCCGCATGAAGGTGCATGCAGCCGGCGACGCTAGCCGAATGCGTTTACTACGCTCCGTGAAGTCACGAAGGTTAAGCGCATTCGAGACCCGCGGGTTCGTGGTTGGGTGACCGGCCAGGAACCCCGGGACCTAACGTCGTCGAGACCCTGGCCGAAGGGATAAAAGGCACTGACTGACTGCGACGTGACGAGACTTGACTAATATTAAAAGTAAAGCACATTAATGGAGGATTACTCCCCAGTGCAAAGCGCTCAACGCCCCTTAAGGGGCTTGGAGACGCGTTGCGTCAAGGTGTAGACGCAACAAATTAATAAATAAAAAAATTAATAAATAAATAAATGGTCAGTGGTGAAGGAAACGTTCTCCGTCGGACCGCGATTCCGTCTCGGGGCGAGTGAACTCGCGACCCGCGCTTCCAGTCAAGACACAAGTCACCCGCCAATTTATCGCGCAGTCGAGTTCACCATTCATGATTGACATGATATGGCACCATTTTGTTTGTATCAAACTTCATTATGTTATCTGCTAATTCTTGAATAGTTCTTATGTGTTTCGTTGTAAATTCGAAGCGTTGTAGTGGATTCATCAATCTTCATCCGAAAAGAGAAATCTTCAGTTCAGTAGTTCCGTATCGTTAACCATTAAACGCCGATCATCATTGAAGAAATGTTCACAAAATAGCCGTCAGAGAAGTAGTCCATTCATCAGAGAAGTAGAAATTGAGTTCAGCATGTGATGGAAAGGATGGATAACCATGGTTCAATATAATATTATTAGATGAGTTTCCTTATAGTCTGGATGTGATTTATTCCAGAACAAGAAAAATAGAATAGTTGAGCATGATTTATAACCGCTGAAATCGTCTAATTCACCTGTGCATTTTGGCTTTTCTCTTGCGAAATATATATTTTTAACAAGATTTTTTTGCAACGTCGCGATGCCCTGAATCTCTATTGCTGGATCGATCATTGTTACTCCTCGGTTACAGGAAACGCGGGTTGACTAATTTTCGTCACAGCGCAATCCCAAATGAACTCCACTAGTGCAAGAAGTTCCGTGCTTCCGCTACGTCACGAGTGTTCCCGCGCAACCAGGGGCCGGCGTTTCCAGCCGGTTTGTCGCAGGCCGCATCACCCGCCAATTTATCGCGCGGTCGAGTTCATATACGTCCGCCACCGCGGCTTTCGAATCCAGGCTGACAAGCGCCCGCTGCCGATGATCCACGGGTACCGACGCAGCGCGGTAATTCGCAGTAATCAAGTACGCGTGCTCACTTGCTATGATAAACGCCCCGCACCGCGAGGCGGTGGTGGTAGCGGGGAAGGGAAGGAGGAAGAGGTGGCTGGAGGGGAAACCCGATTTGGATGAGAAGGCACAGTACAAGGGGACGAGAATCACTGATGTCGGAATGGGAGGAGGGCGATGAGAATATTATTATTATTATTATTATTATTATTATTATTATTATTATTATTATTATTATTATTATCATTATTATCATTATTATTATTATTATTATTATTATTATACGGGGGGGATTACATCCTTGCCGTACTGCGTACGTTGTAATGAGAAAGTATTGTAATACTGCGGCGAAATTTGGCGACTTTTCGACAGAAATAGTCATGGTCTGGGGTCTGGTATCGAAAAAGTGGATAAAGTTTGTTCTTATGTGTAGTAATTTACTTCCATTATCGCGTTGTGTAGTCAAAATTCATTGTTTTGGATCCTTGGTACTGAAAAATTGGTTTACCGCAAAACTATTTTTTGTCTGTGAACAAAACGTCTATTTGTCTGTGAACAAGCACCTACATTTGTTCAGATGACGTACTCCAAAATTGATTTGATCTCTTCTATAAGTTAAACCTGAAGCCAAGTTTTGCTTAATTTAATTTTCATCTCCTTACCTTCCCTTACCTTTAATTCAATGTCAAAGTCGTTTAGAGAAATACGTATTTCCCTGATTTTTGTCAGTACCTGATATTTTTGCCGGAAGGAGAATCTACTAGAAATGACAAATACAAGAGGAAGATAAAAACTACTACCTGGTTCAATTTCGGTCACACGTTACACGACATATACGTAGTATTAAACTTGGAATTGGAATAATATTGAATTCGTATCGAAAGAATACTTACACTGTTTATCATCCGAACGTCATGCATCACGTCATGCATGGATGAATGGACACGAGAAGTATCGGTGGGGCCATATCGTGACCTGCATCGAGATAAAAAGAGAAATAGGAAGAAAGAGAGAAGGGAAGAAGAATGTTTAATCTATGAGAAATCCGAATAAAAAGAGAGATAAAACAAAAAACTAGATATAAAAGGCCAAAGGAGAAATAAAAAAGATGACGGAAGGGAAAAGAAGAAAAAAGAAAGAAGAGCAAAGAAGAGTGTTGTCCTGCCTGTCACAACATACGATACGTTCCATCGGTCAGCTTCTCTTTCATTCCGCGCTTTCAGAATCCGATACACGTGTGGGCGAGTGGTGAGCGGCGGTGGCAGCCGCGATGTGACCGCGAGCGGGGGCGGGCGGGGCTGCGGAGAGGTCGGGACGGGCGAGGCGGGCGGAGCGGGTGGGGCGGGGCGGGGCGGGCGGGGCGGGCGGGCAGGGCGGGGCGGGCCGGGCGGGGCGGGCCGGGCGGGGAGGGCGGGGAGGGAGGGGCGGGTGCTTGTGGCGAGTGGGGCGGGCGGGCGTGGCGGGCGGACAAAGCACGCTCGGGAGGGGGCGGGGCGGGCGGAGTGGGCGGGGCGTTGAGCGCCGCGAGCACAAAGGAACTAATGACGGGGCGCGCGTAATGGGACGCGGGCTGCGTCCGGTCGGGTGACGGCGCTGCGCGGCACGGGGCGGCACGGCACGGCGCGAGCCCTGGTTGAGTGACGCCCGTGGACGCGCGTTTCCGAAGAGGCGAGCGCCCAAGAGACGCCGCTCTCGAAGACGACCCGCGCTGCACTATGCGAGCCTCTCGTCCGTTGACGCGGCGGTGTTGTAACGGTTAGCGTGTCGGGCTGTTATACCCAAGTTCGCGGGTTCAAACCCGATCGAAGCCGTGGATTATCAAGGGTGAAAAAAATCCTTCGTACGCCTTCCTTCGGAGGGGAAGTAAAGCCGGCTGTCCCATGTAGTAGATTTACTGCATGTAAAATATCCTCAAGCCTAAATGAAGCCTATGAGCTAACTTCAAATTGCCTGTTTCGTCGCCCAAGTAATACCTTCTTTCTCCCCTAGTTGGTGAAAGGAGCGTAGCGATATATGCGTGGTCAAATGGAAGAGCAGGCCTCATGGCCTGAGTCTCGCCACGTAAAATAAAGGTATCAATTCAAGTCAATTCTCTCCTTCCACCTCCGAGTACCGGGGGTGCAAACGTCATTGTGAGGTGACTCAAGCCATCCGTGGATGTCACTGCAATGCCTCTTGACAGTGAGGTCCTTTGCAGCATAGACAAGTAAAAATTCAGCCGCTGTACGGAGACCGGCTGCTCTGATGGGTTGTTTTCCGTGGTTTCTCTCCATCAACCCCAAGCGAATGCTGAAGCGGTACCCTAACGAAAGGGTCACGGACCGTGTGCGATCTTTCCTTCCTTTTCCTTGTCCTAACCTCGCCCTCCTTACTTACACGCGCTAACACTGACATGCACTACTCTACCACATATGTGAGCAGACCAGTCGAGATTAGAGCTTGTCTCGGGTGGGGCAGCTTGTAGAAGTTGCAAATCACTACAGAACGGACGAATCTCAATCCTGAATTCCTTCAATTCTGATTGCAATGCTGGATGCAAGAGTGCGGAGCCGAAGGGCGCGGAGAGTTTCCGTAAAGTTTGGGTGTGCTCACCGTCTGTTTTTGACGATGGGGGCCTGTCTTATCAATATGTCTTCAGTCTTAACTATTTGATATTTGTCTCTCATCATCATTCACGTCATCCTACATAAAACCATGCATAATATGTAGAACAATGGGAAACTACCGATGCGATCATTTGCACAGAAATGTCAGGCTTTCGGAGCTTCCTTGCTAATCTACTTTCTCAGATAGGGCTAAAATTTGTGAAGGGACGCATCCACTGTTAAGTCAGGCTAAGAAATCTAGTCTCCATCTCTTGCAAAACTGTTCGCACATTTTTGGTTTCACTGATCGCTTCAAAGTGTAGTCGCAGTTTTACAGACGACGCGTAGCAGTATCTGCAACACTTGACAATCACTGGGGCCCTTAAGACACCTACGCTTCGATGTCCAGAATCATCATCAAACTGGACATCCAGCTGCAAGCCATCATCATCATCACTCTTAACTTATACTAGACATCAAGGGCTAGCCGTGCTACATCGCCACAGTTGTTAATCTGTCAGCGCTAATCTGATGCATTGTTCCAACAACGTGAAACAATACGGAGGCGAAAGATTTATTGCTACCCCCACAAGTGAGTCTTACGAGCGCGGATTGTTCGTGTGTAGAGCCCTTTTTACATGGCACTGACCACCCGAAACCAGCAGCGTGGTCTTCCGGCCAGGCCGGCTGTCGCGCCGGAGCCATGCCCCGTTCGAGCCCAACGACCGGACCTAAGTTGCTCGCTTGCGGCTTTTACTGCTGCGTCCCGCGTCGAAGCAACAGCGCCCTTCTCCACTCTCCCTCCATCCCGCCCTCCCCACCCCCTCGTCACCCTCCGCCCCGCCCCTCCGTCCCGTTCTCTCCGTCCCGCCCCGTCTGTCCCGCCCCGTCCGTCCCGCCCCGTCCGTCCCGCTCCCTCCGTCCCGCCCCATCCGTCCCGCCCTCCGTCCCGCCCTCCGTCCCGCCCCCTCCGTCCCGCCCCCTCCGTCCCGCCCCCTCCGTCCCGCCCCCTGCGTCTCCGCCCCCTCCGTCCCGCTCCTCCGTCCGCCCCCTCCGTCCCGCCTCCGTCCCGCCCCCTCCGTCCCGCCCCTCCGTCCGCCCCTCCGTCCCGCCCCCTCCGTCCCGCCCCCTCCGTCCCGCCCCCTCCGTCCCGCCCCCTCCGTCCCGCCCCCTCCGTCCCGCCCCCTCTATTCCTCTCCCCCTATATCCCTCTACTCATCATCCCTCGCCCTTCCATCTCCCTCCATCCTTCCCGCCTCATTCCTCTCCCCCTGCCGCCGCGCGCCAAAGCGGCGGCGAGCGACGCCGACCGACGGCGACGCGACGTCGTAAATGACGGAGAACAACGCCGTCGGCCGCCGCGCGGCCCACTGCTCCGTCGACGTAAAGGCTGGCGCTCCGCTGCGGGAGGCCGCGCGGGGCGTTACGGTTCCCTGCCCAGCTTTACCGCCGAATGTTGTTGATCAAGCCGGATTTACTGCGCTTTGTTCCTCCCGAGGAAAAGCAGAATGGAGCGAACGTTATGCGTTGGAGTGTCTCGAGCTGTGTTTGTCATTTAGGGCTTTTCAAGGCAAGTTTTAGTTTCAATACTTCTGGTAGATTCCAACTTTCTTTCACTATTTTATTTATTTATTTATTTATTTATTTATTTATTTATTTATTTATTTCACGTCAAAAAACAGTTAAAACTGCGTATGATGTGCTATGGGGAAAAGTAAATTGTGTGCACATTTTAAAAATTCTGTGATCCCTACACTAAGTCATATACTACTTAAATTTTACTATTTTACTATTTACTACTTTTACTTTACTATTTACTACTTACTACTTTACTATTTAAATTTTGATTCTGCTATCGTATGTTCTTTGGGAATTGTTTAATTTCGACAGAAAATATATTCTTTTTCCTATAAACAATATGCATTGCATATTGTTTGAAGTTGACTTACGTAGACATCGTTACTTGTTTCCGAAATATCTTCTTCGGGGAATTCATCAAATGTACCTATAATTTTCATTAAATGCGCACCTCTACATTTTTTTTCACAAATGAGTGCGCCAGTTTCAAACTCTTCAATCACCACTTTTTTTGAAAACAAGTTTTAGGTACTAGGACAATCTTGTCTCTGAAACCTACTTAAATAATACCCTATATTTCGATAACTTCCTAAAAAGTTTATTGTTTCGTATTGGGTATTAAAATAAAAGTCAATATTAAACGTAGCTCCATCCAAAAATTGGTTGTTTTAGAAGTTCTAAAAATAGAGAAGCAAAATGGCTGGCTTCCTACTAGGATGCAGTTGCACTTCTTGCATTGTGTTTAAAATTATTTCCTCTCAATATATCCCGTGTAACTCCTCAATGTGATTGTAGTAATGCGAATAATAAAAAGGGTCTATGAATTTTTTGTGTTTGTAGATGACCCCCAGAATGTTTCCCTTTCATTGCGGTTAAATCAACAAACTCCACATTCTATTAAATCAAACCTAAAAATGATCAAGCAGTCACTTCAATTTTAACGACATATTTCGAATACCTGACATATTTCGAATATCCTGACATTGTTTTCTACAAAATGTAAAAGGAAATGTGAAATTATTCTTCCAAATAACAGTTGAAATTAATAATAAGTCAACGTCACGAAAACTGAAGATTTCTTGATTTTAAACTAAGACTCCTCCTAAATATCTTTGTACGATCCGCAATAATATTTTATTCCGACTTGAAGTTATTGTCCAGGGGGTCCCATCTGATATAAGCAGGCCCCACTATATGCTTGCTAGATTGCATGAAAGTTAAACTTTATGTCATGACGTTTCTCGTATTTAACTGATACTCGTAGCTGCTACAATTCTATCATTTCATTCTTTTACCTGTCTGACTTGAACTTTATTTTCCTTTTTCAAACTAATAATGTTACGGATTCATAGTTTCCCTTTCCTCCTCATTATATATTTTATCCACTGCAGATCACACTTCATTTTAAATTTCATAAGAACGTTTTGCAGGTAAATAGATTCAGTATAGCTGGATGAGCTATTAAAGAATACATTAATATGTCGTTGACTGTCTACTCTTGAATCGCATTTCACTCGAACGTCTACTGTTTTTCTGCTTTATTCTGTACCATCTTAAATAAAATCGTAATATATCAAAACTTTTCTTCAAAGACCTTTCTGTACTCGTCGTATACATTCCTTTTGTAACAGCACAATTAAAGATTGGAATAGTTTACCCGCAGCGATTTTCAAAGCTTTTCCTCTAAGTGTCCGAAGTTTTAGAAATAAGTTAGAACAATATGAGAGTAATAGACGTTAAATGAGTAAGTGCTGTGAAGTGCGGTGAAGTGCTGTGAAGTGCTGGTCAGTGTAATTCAAAGCAAGAACAGTGTAGTGTAGTGTAGTGTAGTGCAGTGTAGTGCAGTGTAGTGCAGTGCAGTGCAGTGTAGTGCAGTGTAGTGCAGTGTAGTGCAGTGCAGTGGAGTGCAGTGCAGTGCAGTGCAGTTAAGTGTAGTGAACGTGATCAATGAATTGAAAAAAATAAATTTAGCCAATATTTATGTAGCTCGGATTACATTTTAGCATCACCAACATATAATTATTGGACATCATGACAGAGTTGAAATAATTGTTATAATACTTAATATTAGTGATAGAATGATTATTGCATCTTCGGCTTGTACTGTACTCCTTTATTATTATTGTTATTATTATTAATATTGTTATAATTATTGTAATTATTGTTATTTAACTGCCACCGGGTCATTCCCAATTGCAGTTCAAATAAATGAATGTATGTATAATGGGTACGCAACTATCACCTACGTAGATTTAATGGATGCAGTTGAGCGCGTAGGTCTGGGAATTCTGACACTGCAAGACCCCCGCCACTCGGATACATTTACGATACGCTTACGTTACGCGAGCCAAGAGAACGACCGCGCGGAATGTCATATTCCTCGAACATGACACCGCTGCTCTCCCCCACTCCGCCAACACGCGCTTGAGTCCGTGACGTCACTGCAAGGCGGTGTCATTATCGAAGCATCGTCAGCGAAACACGCAGCGTCTCGCCTATCAGTTCGATAGCGAGGCAGCTGGTATCTCGATGCTTTCGATTTCCTGATATGCCCACCACCGCACTGCACGAGATCGCGATAAACGCCCAGTCGTTCTTACTACGTCCCGCGGTCGACTTGTGGCGCGTCGTGTAGCGCGTACTGTTAACGCAGGATCGTATCCAACGTCTGTTGTGTTCTTCAGTCATTAGTGTTCGTGTAACGTTGATGAGTTTGGATAGAAACTGAAAGAGCTGCATTAAATAAATTATCAGGTAATCAGAATTACTTTTAATGGTGTTAATTATTTGGACTGTGAGAGAAATATCAAATTGATACGTCTCTCAATAAACATTGTGGGAAATTCTTTTAAATGTGGATTTAGTGGTTGTGGAAATATTGGTGTTGTAGTTGAAATAATTTTCTAAGAATTGTACATCAAAAATGAATATAATCCAATATTGATATAAAATTTAAAGTGTAGTATTTGATATATATTTTTAATGTTTTAAGAAATGAAAGAGAGGAATATTAATATAAAAGGTTATGGTGGTATGTGGAAGTTAACTGAAAGTTAACTGTACATTTTTTGTGATATATTCATTTATGTAAACTTGATTAGTAATATTATCATTGAAATGTTGTAATGAACTCCGCAGAAAAAGCATATAAAATAATACAGGGCTTAGTACACATGTGAATATTTGTATTATACGCTTGCTAGTCGGAGGTTGTTCTACTCTCACTTAATGCATCAGAACATTTTGTTCATTTCTGAAGCCCACAAAGTGTTGGCGCTCTCTCCATCCGAGGAGTAATAATTTTCAAATACGAATGGATGATTTTAATAGCGGAAAGGATCGCTTTGTTTGCAAGTGTATTATTATAAAACCTACTGTGGTACTGTAGTTTCGTCATGAAATAACTAAGTTTGTAGTTCTTAGTTTTCTTCCTCCACTTCCCCCACACACAAAATCTGAGCAAAAAGCATTTCATCCTCGGACAGAAAAACTATATTATAGAAAGAGTGAGGGAAAACCTACGTTTCTATGTTGCAGCATGTAAAGATTAAAAACAATCATATTCTAGTAGTATAAATTAATTTATAAAACCAAAACTGAAAATATAATTAAGCCCTTTTCAAACCTATTTCTCTTTCGTCGAATGTTAGTCCTTTTTCTCCATATGTAGATAAATGACAAATGTTCAACAAATTCATTACAAATTCGTAAGTGGTACATGCGAATACATTTATTAAATTTGCAAAAGTCTTGTGTTTGAACAAGATTATGTTCAATATAGGTTTTCACGGCCGGAGATGTAGTCAAAGATTTCTTCCGGGCTGAAGGGCCGTGGTCCATGTTTTCCAATGGACCACGGCCCTTCAGCCCGGAAGAAATCTTTGACTAAGCTTATGTTCCCTTGCCTTGTCGAGAAGGACAATATCTGATGCCACGATGTGCAGTTCGACCTTACTGAGATATCGCCAAGGATGGATCACTTTATCTAAAAAAACTCGCATCTTTCGCACTCGTATTTATCTACATCTTGACAAGGTCACGATAAATTATGAAATGGGTTTTTCATTCAAGCATATATCCTGCTTCTCAATAAATGTTAGACTCTAATGACGTCTTTCTTTTGCAGGTAATGGCTTCACGTTAAGCTAGAAGAATGGTCATGCATTAAAGGAATGCAAGCTTTATCCATCCCATTGTAGGTATTGTACTTCCCAATGGATTTTCATTTACTTTACAGTACTCAAATTCTTTTTGGTGTGTGTCTCATTAAAATTTTGTTATGTGGTGAAAATTATGCCTTATTGAAATAGACAAAAGTTAACACAAGTACTACTATACATTCACTACTTTGATTTTAGAGAATTGTTTCATATGAAAAATATTACCTGGATTAATAATTTTGGGAGTTCGTGGAAAAGTGACAAAAATTACAATTATAGTATAGTAGTTATATATATATATATATGTATATATATATATGTATATATATATATATATATGTATATATATATATATGTATATATATATATATATATATATATATTACATGAATTTAATAGCTATTGATAACTTACTAATTAAGATTTAAATCTCCCTTTTGATGCATAAATTCTCTCTTACTGGTCACAAAAATTGTTCCACACTAGTGGCGATCTCACCGCATTTTTTACCTTTGTGATGCCTTGTTGCTGTGGAGGCGGCGGGGTCCACACGGGTGGCGAGGATTGGTTTATCCTCCGCGCAGGCACGTCCACGTGTGTGGACTCCCATAGATTCACATGGGCGCAGCGTCCTTACTCGTGTTCTCCGGCGATGAGGTGTCGCGTAGACGCGAGAATAGTGTTACCGGAGAGACGCCACGTGTCCTCCGCGGTCGACTACTCTCCCATTTGAGAGGCTGGACGCAAACGTGTTCACGGGAAACTCAGCGGCCGATTGAAGCGAGCATTATTTAACACACACTCGGTAGTTTCAGTCAAATGGATTCAGTCAAACTTTTGAGAAGAAACTCGATGAACATTTTCAATGAGACAAAGCTCGACGAAAATTTCGAATGAAATCGAGTTCGACGAAAATTTTGAATGAAAACAAGAGGTCGACGAAAATTTCAAAACGCAAGAAGCTTGACGAAAATTTCAAAATTCACAAAGACTAGAGAACTGCGGTCTCTAGTATTTAAGGGTTCTGCGGGCACTCTACCATGCACATGACGCGGTGGCAACCCTGCCAATCACGAACCCCCTGGAAGGTCCATTAACGTCGGTCCTAACCTGTTGCTGGCGCCTTCCTGAAATGGCCCATGACATGGGGCGTGGGGCGCTGTTTTGCTCGCTCGCTCGCACATCTAATGACGTCAGGGCCCTCCCGGCGTTTGGTCACGCACAAAAGGGCTCGGCCTCTTACCTGCTAGATAAGCGGTCTGGTAACGCACAGTTTTCCTTGTTTGTTCCAAATTGCTGACCGCGAAGCTTCTCAGCGTTTTGCATAGCGAAGGCGTAAATTTGGAAATAATTTCATTTTCCCCGCTGCTGAATGGCCTTTTTGTTATAATAAAATCAACTCCCTGTAGCTTAAAGCTTAGTACTGTTACTGTGTGTGTGTGTTTCTTTGAGCGTAATTTATCGTCGTAGGAAATTGAATGCATATTGATCAAAAAGGGGAAAATAATACTTTATCCATGAAGAGAACATGTGCGATGAAAGATTATATCGGAAGCATTATTTAATCTCCGTTGTGCACTAAATGTGATGTATTGAACTTTTAAAAATCACAGTGGAATGGGAAACGTAAAAGTCAAGGGCTTATATTTACACTTTAATACAAATTGAAATTTTTTAAAATTGCGTATTTTTTGCAATTAAATCAAATCACAATTGAAGCAAAATAAAACTGCAGAAGAATTTTGAAATCTCTGAACTTGAGAAAAAATGAAGTCATGGAATGTTTCGACTCTCAGAGCAAATAATTTTTAAAACATATATACTTAAGGAAAGAGAAGGGAAATGAAGGAAATTGAAGAAGTAGATGTCATGAGGTCTAAAGGTATTACGGCTAACGATAGAGAGTAAAATTTTGTACGTCTGATGAAACAAGGCCGAAGACAATAGTAAGCCTAATAAAATTTTGCCCAATTATAACAAATGTCAAAAAGACAGCAGCGCAATATAGTCTAATGCAGGGGTTGGCAACCCGCGGCCCATGAAGTCATCTCATGCGGCCCGAAGGACCAAAAATGTTTCGGACAGTATACATGTTAGGTTGCTTCAAACATTGTTCTTCGACTGACTGATTAATAGTACGTGTTCTCACTTGTGTCACCGAACGTGAAAGAGTAGAAATTTAATTATATTTTTTTTATCCCTTGCCATGCATCGCGATAATTCTAATCAGGCTCTTTCGGACTCCCGTTCGTCGCAAAACGTCTGTTCATTCTTGACTCTATTCCACCGTGTGTGCGCGTATGTGTGAGTGTTCATCTGTGCGGCGGCAGCTGCTTGTACGATTCTCGTTCGGAGAGAGCGCGAAGAATTTCCGCACGGGGAAACATCAGAAACGCGGACGCCGTGTTTGTGTCCTAGGCGCGGAATTGGCCCTGCACGGGGTGCGTGGCGAGGCGGGGAGGGGGGGGCGGAGCGGGGGCGATTCGAGGAGAGGCGAGGAGAGGCAGCCAGGTAGCGAGAAAGAGCTCGCCACTCCACCTCGGGCTTCATACGGCCCGTAGGGCCAAAAATGTTTTGGACAATATACTATGTTAGGTTGCAACAAATTTTTGCCTTCGACTGACTGATTCATAGTGTCTGTGTTCTCACTTGTCTCACCGAACATGAAAGAGCAGAAATTTAATTATAATTTTTTTATCCATTGCCATGGATCGCGATAATTCTACTCAGGCTCTTTCGGACTCCCTTTCGTCGCAAAACGTCGACTCTCTTCCACCGTGTGTGCGCGTATGTGTGAGTGTTCATGTGTGCGGCGGCAGCTGCTTCTACGATTCTCGTTCGGAGAGAGCGCGAAGAATTTCCGCACGGGGAAACATCAGAAACGCGGACGCCGTGTTTGTGTCCTAGGCGCGGAATTGGCCCTGCACGGGGTGCGTGGCGAGGCGGGGAGGGGGGGGCGGAGCGGGGCGATTCGAGGAGAGGCGAGGAGAGGCAGCCAGGTAGCGAGAAAGAGCTCGCCACTCCACCTTGGGCTTCATACGGCCCGTAGGGCCAAAAATGTTTTGGACAATATACTATGTTAGGTTGCAACAAATTTTTGCCTTCGACTGACTGATTCATAGTGTCTGTGTTCTCACTTGTCTCACCGAACATGAAAGAGCAGAAATTTAATTATAATTTTTTTATCCATTGCCATGGATCGCGATAATTCTAATCAGGCTCTTTCGGACTCCTGTTCGTCGCAAAACGTCTGTTCATTCTTGACTCTCTTCCACCGTGTGTGCGCGTATGTGTGAGTGTTCATGTGTGCGGCGGCAGCTGCTTCTACGATTCTCGTTCGGAGAGAGCGCGAAAAATTTCCACACGGGGAAACACCTCAAACGCGGACGCCGTGTTTGTGTCCTAGGCGCGGAATTGGCCCTGCACGGGGTGCGTGGCGAGGCAGGGTGGGGCGGGGCATGGAGAGGCAGCCAGGTCGCGAGAAAGAGCTCGCCACTCCACCTCGGCGCCGCGCTGCCTCCGGTGCCCTGAAGAGCGCGCTGGCGTCGCGTCGAGCACCCTCACGTCCTTCGCTGCGCCGCCCTCCCCCTCCCCCTCGCCCCCTCTCACAGGGCCCGGACGCGTCGCGGCGACCTCCGCTCCTGCAGCGTTGCCCTCCGTCGCGACGCGGCGCGGCGCGGCGCGGCGCGGCGCCGGTCACCGCTGGGCTGCTTTCAACGCGCTTCGCTTCCCTGCTTCTTATGGGACGTCCGCAAATTACGTAACATTAAAGAGGGGTTGAGGTAGCGTTACGATGCGTTATATCTTTGATCCCGGTGAATAAGGTGATACGTCACTTAATTTTACTGGAGAGCAAAAATCAACTTGTAACTGAATTAAATCAGGGTTTAATGATATTCAAACGAAAGTATTATTTGAATGAAACTATTTGCGTGTAAGTTTTGTTTTAATATCATTAATCCCTAATTTACAGCATTAGTTTAAAGTTGTGTTTTGCTCCCCTGTAAAATTACATTCTTTTGACTTATCAGCTTATTCACCGGGGTCAAATATATAGGGGGAGGGGATATTAATTTATTTTTAGGTAACATTGATATTTATTAATTTTTTTGTATTTCTACATTTGCTGTAATAATTCCTTTTTAGATATACTAAAACATTCCAGTATTTTTAAGTAATTAATTTGTATTAAAAACATAAATAGATTAAAGTTATTAGACTACATTGTTAATTAATAATTGAAATGATTTTCATCATTTTTTATTGAATCTGTAACATTACAAAAAAATCAAAACTGATATGTAATATATTCTAAATCCATTTAAATTGAGACAGTAGACTCTTGACCACGCGTTATCGATGACGGCGTGTGCACTTCACTTGCCTCCAGTCTTTATTGATTTGTGCAGTCAGCATCGCCAAGTTATTCCGACTTTAATCATTATAAATTTTAATATACAATACATAAAATGAATATAAATTGTGTTTATTGTGCTATAGTTTAATTTCACTTGCATTTGCTAGGAGGGGAGTGTTTTCAGAAGCGTTACGTAATTATTTCGAGGGAGGCAGGGTGTAACCGCGTGTGATGGGTGCGTTACAGGAGAAGAGGGGTCATTCAAAATATTCTAAATTTACGTTACGTGATGTATGGACGGCCCCTTAGCACTCAATCACACACGGACAGCGTCAACCAGCTTTAAAAAGAGCATGCCTGAAAAGTGCCGAATTGATTCGCAATAGTGATTCAAAAAGTTCTACGTGTAAACATACTTGCGTCAATCAGCTTTACAGCTTACAACTTTACAGTTAGCAAAACAATCATGAATTCAATACTGCCAATTTCACTCGTTTTGTTGGAGCATTTCCAAGTCGACGGCGAGGTTCTGCGATTTACATAAAATATTTTGGGGCCCAGACAACGCGTACTTACGTACGCGTTTTACACCAATACAGAAACGTCTTATTTGACTTACTTGCTAAATTATTCTATCTATTCAATTATTGCTAAATTAAGTAGTATACGCATTCCACTGTTTGGAAGCGAATTGTAATGGTCGCGAAAAATACATAATACATTGGAATCGAACATCCACACGTGTCCTATGTATTCATAGGTTTTAGTTCTTTGCCGAAAAATGTTCACATGTGGATTTGGTTATGACACAGATAAACGTGCGCGAAGTAATAATATGTGTGCAAGAACATGACTATATCGTATTGAGCATATGACTTTCCACTATGGCTTAAACTTTTAACCAATTTTTGTATCCGAGAATCATAGACGTATTTAAAGTATTATAGCCCTCGCCCCGCCCTCGCCCGACCTCGCCCCGCCCTTGCTCCACCCCTGCCCCGTCCTGGCCCCACCCTACCCTTCCCCGCCCTTCCCCTCCCTTCCGCGCCCTTCCGCGCCCTCGCCCCGCGCATGCCTCGCCCTAGCCCCACCCTACCCTTCCTCACCCTGTCCCGCCCTTCCGCGCCTTCGCCCCGCCCTTGCCGTGTCCCCGCTTCGCCCTCGCTCCGCCCTCTCCCCACCCTCTCCCCACCCTCACCCCATCCTGTTCCTGCCCTTTCCCCGCCCTACCCTTCCCCACCCTCGCCCCGTCCTCTCCCCGCCCTTCCCCGCCTTGTCTCGCTCCCAGCGTCCTCGCCCCGCCCTTCCGCGCCCTCGTCCCACCCTTGTTACGCCCTCGCTTCGCCCTCGCCCCGCCCTCTCTCCGCCCTCACCCCGTCCTGTCCCTGCCCTTTCCCTGCCCTTCCCCGCCCTCGCCGCGCCCTCGCTTCGCCCTCGCCCTCACCGCTACCCCCGCCGCAGCGGGCCCCAACCGTCATCAGGGCGGCGCGCTCGGCCACTTCTCCGCTGCCCCCAACGCTGCACTGTCTCGTCTCGTCTCGCGCTCTTCGGCTGCGCATTGGAGTGGCGCGGCGACGAAACACGCTCCGCGGGCGACGCAGGATTCGTGACAATTGCCCGGAGGGAAACGCTAACACTGAAAGGTCGCGCCGGAATGAAAATTTCAGGCTGCTTTCTGATATCGTGGATGTTGAAAATGTATGAAAATAACTCTTTGGACTGCAATTCTATAGCTACTATTATGCTGAAATCACAAACATTACTTTTTAGTCTATTCATGTCTCGTACACACTGATATTTTTAGAGTGTAGTTCCACGTTGGCTTGTAAATGGCGTACAATTATTTTCCATTAATTATTTAAAAGGGTTTGCGACGGATTTGGAGTCTAGACGCACCTATTGTTTTCATGCAATTGTTTTAGTTGGTTTTGTGTAAATAGAAAACTTTTGGCGAAGCGACTTCATTGCTACAGAATTCATAGAGGTTTTCTGAATGTTTGTGGTAGTACTAAAGTTGGTTATTTCTGAAGGATTAAATTTCTGTTGAAAGCTCATTCATTCTGTACTACCTTGCCTGTGCAATACTTTAATGAAATAAAGAGTGTGAATATGTAAAGTAAAAGTGTTAATATTTATAGTTTTAAATGCATACGCAGTAATAAATATTTGCGAACATGGTGGACATGTACAGTGTTAAATTTTGCATAAGATTCATTCCTATTTGGTATAAAAAACTGGCTATTATTTATACTCGTGAGTAATGAATTATTTATAAGTCTACGTTTTGCAAGGTCATTCAATTCCTTGTACACTTGTGTTATAATATTTTTCATAATTTATGTAAAGTCGACTACGAGCTCAAAAATGCAATTCAATACTTGGTACGAGTGTTTGCCAAACAAACACTCAGCTGTTTCCTAATCCTCCATTTCATGTACACGTTTCATCATCTAATTGAGTTAACGTTCCATCGTTTTTCCCGCGCTTTCGAAGGGCAAGAAAACCGCTCGTGGAGCTCTCTCGCGGGCCAATCGAGATCGGGGCGATATGGCCGTAAGACCTGCGGCGAGGCGCGGAATCCACCGGGGGATGGACCTGTTGCCGCCCCCGGAAATCCCTCGCTTGCACGGGCGCCCCCCCCCCTCAGGGGGATTCCCCGCGCTCCTTAATGGGCCTCCGCGCCAGACGCGCTAATCGCTCCCCGATCACCCGGGATGATTGATCATCGCGCACCGCCTTTAAACGGGCGTGTGAAAACGCCATTGCGTGCTCATTGGCTCTTCTTTTAGCTTCCTAAGTGCGGGAGGATAGTTGTCGGGAAATCAGGAATAGGAAACGGCTCAATTCGGTAGCGATATATATTGTTTAACTTTTGAGCAATGTATAAGGAAAAGAACTAGTTAGATTAGTAAATTCACGTTAAATCATCTGAATGATTGATTACCATGCGCTGCCTTTAATGGGCGTGCGAAAACGCTGTGTGTTTTTTTGGCTCTTCTTTTACTTTCCTAGATACAGGAAAATCAGGATTTGGAACCGATTAAAGTCGGTTGCAATATTTATTGTTTAAGTACTAGGCAATGTAAGGAAAAGAATTTGTTAGATTAGTAAATTCATGTTCAATTATCTGAGTGATTAATTATCATGCGCTGCCTTAAATGGGTGTGCGAAAACGACACGTGCTCACTCGCTCTTCTTTTACCTTCCTAGGTACAGGTGGATAGTTGTCGGGAAATCAGGAATAGGAGACGGCTAAATTCGGTTGCAATATTTATTGTATTAGTATCTGCCAATATAATGAAAGGAACTTGTTGGATTAATAAATTCAGGTTCAATCATCCGAATGATTGATTATCTTGTGCTGCCTTAAACGGGCGTGCGAAAACGCCGCGTGCTCATTGGTTCTTCTTTTACCTTCCGAGGTCCAGGTGGATAGTTGTCGGGAAATCAGGAATAGGAACCGATTAAAGTCGGTTGCAATATTTATTGTTTAAGTATTGTGCAATGTATATGCGCTGCCTTTATGTCATTATATCATGCCCTTATATCATGCGCTTCCTTTAATGGGTCTGCGAAAACGCTGTGTGTTCATTGGTTCTTCTTTTACCTTCCTAGGTCCAGGTGGATAGTTGTCGGGAAATCAGGAATTGGAACCGATTAAAGTCGGTTGCAATATTTATTGTACTAGTATCTGCCAATATAATGAAAAGAGCTTGTTGGATTAATAAATTCAGGTTCAATAATCCGAATGATTGATTATCTTGCGCTGCCTTAAATGGGCGTGCGATAGCGCCGCGTGCTCATTGGCTCTTCTTTTACCTTCCTAGGTACAGGAGGATAGTTGTCTGGAAAATCAGGAATTGGAACCGATTACAGTCGGTTATACTGCAAAATACATTGTTTTAGTATTTGGAAATAGAAGGAAGAAGGAAAAGAACTTGTTAGATTAGTAAATTCGAATGATTAATCATCGTGGGCTGCCTTAATCAGGCTGCGAAATCGCCACATGTTCATTGGGTCCTATTTTACTGGTGGATAGTTGTGGACAAAATCAGGTATTGGAACCAATTAAAGTCAACGGTACTTCAAAATACATTGTTTTTGTATTTGGAAATAGAAGGAAGAGAACTTGTTAGATTAATCAATTCAGGTTCAATCATCCGAGTGATTGATCATCGCGGACTGCCTTAAACGGGCGTGCGAAAACACTGTGTGTTCGTTGCCTTTTCTTTTACTTCTATGAGCACGGTTAGTATTCTCACGAACATTACGAATTGAAATAGTTATTAAGGATTCTACTGGAAAGTTCCTTAGTTTAGAACTAGGCCACGTAAAATCATAAACTGTGCCGATTAGAAAATTTAAGTCAGCTGCCGGAAATTCTATATTCATGCACATTATCATTATTATTACTGTTATTATTATTATTATTATTATTATTATTATTATTATTATTATTGCCCAGTACGTGAAAAGCCTACTGAAGATTCAGGGACAGCTACTCGTTCAAGTGTTTCAGGGAATTATAATTCAAGGTATTGGAAGGAAAAAAAAAAATTGAACGCCGAGTAGTTTTACGTTCAATCACCCAATCCATCATCGAGCGCTTTCTTAAAGGGGACGTGTGAAAATTACGTATGTTCATTGGCTTCTCTTCTTCTTTAAATAAGTGCTGTCGTGTCTTGTCATGTTGTATTGGTGTCTAGAAAATTATCAAATTTCTACCGAGTTAAATTGTATTGCTATGTAAGTAGTTTTTTAAAAAAGCACGTATCTCGGAATCGTTTTTTATTGAGTTTAAATATTTTTCATCCGTTGGTCATTCTCGGAACTAATTGTGAACACTACTGTGCCGCTAAGCAATTAAAAGACAATATTTTGAAACTGAAAGTAATTTTTAAACTGTCATTTCTGAACTAACCTGCATTGTAAGAACGTTTTCCACCAAGTATCACTTGACGACCATTTGTTCATTTGCTTCCGAGCTTTCAAAAATGTTTCCTTTGAGTAGGAACGCAACGTATTCACGTGACGAGACCCTTATATTTGTGGTAACTCTGGCTTCCCTTGAATATCATTAATCTCTTTTCCTATTGGGGTGTTACGAGTGGAAAATGTTCTGTTTTGTATGTTAAAAGGACGGAGTAGGATGAAATGAGGATTATGAGCAGATGAAAAAATCGGACGGCTTAATTCCGTCCCTTGGGGAATTGTGACATCGGATTTTCAAAAGTTGAAATTCTGGCAATGCTGTCTGAGGATGTGAAAATCGGACATTAATACAGCAGGAGGATGACATTTAAGCACAAATATAGATTATTTATCATAAAAGTTACTTGAACAACCCGGGATTAAAGAAGAGTTTTATCCACGAGAGACAATTCCAGGAGTGTTCAATAAGATCGTAGTCTCTATTACGGAGCAGAGAATATGAATAATGTTTTGCTTCTGAGTTAGCAACAGTTATTCAGCCTTTTACACAACTCACACGTACAGCCGTTTAAACAACATATTCTCGCGGCAGTGAATCGATTCATTTACGCGGAATTTGATAAGAGCTAAACTTTTTATCACATTTGGCGGTACAAATAGTTTCAATTACCAGGAAAAAATATTTCTTATAAACAAAGATTGCCAATCATGCTCATTGCCTCCTTTTTTTGACTATTCAACATTTTATAGTGATATGGTAATGAAACTGCAATTATAAAACGAGCGTTGTTAGGAGGGTTAGAAAACGTGAACAGATTGTACACCTTCCACATACGCCACACGCAGTTTTAAATTTTTTTAATGTTAAATAAATAAAATAGTTATAAAGGGAAGGGGAGAGCCTACATGATATAGTCACCGATCAGGTTCATGACATTGCGTTCCACATCGCAGTTGAAGCGATGGTAAAACAAACTATTTTGTTATCCCGGTAGACTTCAATGAAGCCATGAAAATGAACTTATGCCAACGACAGACACCCTAAGATCTCTTGAGTTTTTTTTAATGAAATTATTTATTTCTGCAGACCAGCCACTTTACTTCACAGGAAATGTTACATTTCTAATGACAAATAAAAAATTATAATAATTCTTATACACTAAAAAATTTAACATTCATAAATTACATTCCTTTTTTTAGAGAACAGTTACACATTAAGGAAGCTCATACGCTCCTCATTAATGTTTAATGTCTTTCAAGCATAATTGTTTTGTTTTCCCTTTTATTGTTCTTATTTGTGATTGGTTTATGGGGAATCAAGATGAATTAAGTATTTGTCTTATGGAAATTTATTTTTAATTCGGAATGTTAATGATGAACACACACTTCTATTGATCAATTGCTGGGTTATCATGTAATAAATTGAAAAAGTATGTGTATGTTTGAACAATGTTTAACGGATAGTGTCGTGTTTAACTCTCAATGTATGTAGTTGTGTGTTCGTAGAGGTATTTACAGAAAATCGCAGGATTTTATTTTGGAAGCTGTATGTTTTCTTCATATTTGTAGCCATGTTTGTACCATGTTGGGCATGCATACAGTGCAATGTTATTTTAAAAGTACCTATCAGTGAAACGACCACAACCCTCCCACGAGCTGCGAGGTATATTCTGCACTATCTAACTGCAACGCACTGAACCTAGTGGTGACTTCCTTTTCTACTTGGTCGCAGGTACTAGGGCACTAGTAGTAAGAGCACTTTCTACTAGGGCACTGATATCAATCATGGGAAGTTGTCACGTTAAAAAAATGTAATATACTTCACGACAAAATTCGTTTTTGGTTTATCTCCACATCACGTTTACAGTAAGCACGTCAATCGCTCGGTTACTCTCTCAACGCTGACGTCAGTCCTTCCAAAATCTCTCAGAGGAACAGCGTAGCGTCGGGCGCAGATTATCCGCTTCCACGAACCGCAGTTCATGGAAATCATATTCGCAATGGGATTCGATTACTCGAAACGAACACACTCGGGAAACACGAAACCCCTGCGAACGGACGCAGCGCATCTCTGCGATAATTGAAACATCGGAGACCTTTATTTGTTTATCATAAAAAACAGACGCGAAAGGGGTGTTCGAGTGACACGGAAGCCCGAAATAAACCAAAATACATCTCAGTATTTTATTAATGAAATAAGGGAAACTGGACGAATAATCCCGAACAGATGGGAGTCATGGATTCAGAAAATTATACCACACTCTTTTTTACAAATATTTAGTTGAGTGTTGTGTTAATAATAACATAAGATTACGCTTTTTTAAAAATACTCATGGAACAGTAACATTACAAGGCAAGAAAGCGGGTGTTTCCATGAGTGAAAGGAAAAGTTTCCGAACGTAGCCGAAAGTCCAAGTCTAGGAATCCAGTCGTGTCATGGAAAGTCTGTTTTGCCGTGTGATACACATATTTTACTCGAGTCCTTAATTTTATTACAAGTTGTCCGTATGAGATACAAATTGAATTGAGAATTACGAAAACTTATGTGTCATTTCGGGTGTTGGTACGTATTTTGTTTCCTAATTTTTTGATTGACAGTTGAATATGAATTGATAATGCGCGGCATTTGCGATATAGGAAGGCAACGTATTTGACAATTTAATTAGGGCTCTCCCAAGTATTTAGCTTCAGCAGCTACTTCACTCCTTCTTTACGATGAGTGTGTGGAGTGAGAGAGGAGAAGGAGTGAAGAAGGAGACTTCGAAAAAGACACTATCTCAAAGATCACGCAAGGGAGACAAGTCACTCGAAAGTTAAACTCTCTACTTTGGGGAAATGAAATATCCAGATCAACTAAGAAAAGGCTGTTTGAAACCATCGTACAAAATGTAGCGCTGTATGGAGCAGAAACGTGGGAAATAAGGAAACGAGAAAAAGACAAATTAAAAAGCCTGCAAATGGATTTCATGAGAAGAAGTTGTAGAGTGTCTAAAATGAACCATGTAAGAAAAGATGCAATTTTGAAAAGAATGCAAATACAGAAATCGGTTTTAGAGGAAATGGAAACACGAAGATTAAAATGGTTTGGTCACGTGAAAAGATTCGGTTATGAGAGATGGCCCAGAAAGATCTCTGAGTGGCTCCCCTTAGACAGAAGGAAAAGAGGTAGGCCGGAGAAGAATGGCAAAAGCAAGTTATGAACGACATGCAGAAAAGAGGCCTTGAAGAAGACGATTGGAATGATAGGGAGGCATGGAGATTGGGATGCGAGAGACGGCCGCAGGAGCTGTAGACAACTCGCAAGAAGAAGAAGCTACTTTACGTTTACTAACAGAAATATGCAGGGAACTGTTTGAAAAATAATTTAAAATTTGTGAAGTGGGCCACGGACGGCGCGCGATCTTTCTGTCCTCTTCCTTGTCCTATCCTCACCCCTTACACACACACACACTAACAAGCACTACACTACCACATTTCCGGGAGACCGGTCGGGAGCTTAGAGCTTGTCCCGGCTGTGGCGGTGCCCCGCTGGTGGGAGAGTCCTGGTTAAGGGAAACCCCACTAGCCGACGGTAGGTCGGCGCTGGATCTCGCTATCCAGCGAGGGAAGATCACCGCCGTCTATCGAGAAAAAAAAACGAGAACATACGGAACTAATGACCAAAGCAGTTGACGTGCCCGGAAACACGAAAAAATCAATCAATCAGAACCACAGTTTTGGGTAGCTGCTCTAACCGTTCGCACACACCTCTGGGGTGAAGACGGATGGGTGGGTGGTTGGTGTGGTTTTTGGAGGAATTCCGCTGAGCTTCCCTGGAGCGCGGGGATGGGGCTGGGGCAGTGAGCGGCGACGCGGCGCCGACAGCTTGTCAGAGGGCGCGACCGACGCGGCGCGGCGTCGCCGACCCCGTCAGCCCCCCGGCCACCCCTGCCCAGCCTTCATCTCTGCGCGGACGGCGCTCTCGCTGTGGGAGGCAATTTGCGATGAATATTCTGGAACCGCCTGGATGCATTAGTCATGATCAGGGATGGCATAATTAGAGGTGGTTCTTAATGGACGACGTTTTGGAGGCAGGAGCCGAGTGAAAATTGTGGCTCTGAGATCAGAGGATGTTGACGCTGGACGAATGCTGACTCCAGGACCCTACGACTATTAGATATATAAAAATAATCGGTATATAATATATTTCGGTAATAATATTCGGTATATATATATATATATATATATATATATATATATATATATATATATATATATATTGTAACGGTACCTATGTCTACCTCCGAAAACCTTCTACAATGGCCCCCACGCTGGGCTGCCAAATATGTAATGGTACACGTCACCTATCCGTTCTGCTTTTCTTTCTCAAAACTAATTTACAAAAATATGTAACGATCTTTACCTGTGCTCCTTTCATCTATAGTTCTTACCAAAATGTCCACTATTATGCCTGACGTTGGGTTGCCAAAAATACATACATCTGAAATTTGCCCGTTGCCTAGCTGCTTTTCTGATATTTATTCATACAGATATAAATACTGGGCGTGAGGCTGTGGCGGACCCATACAGGATCCTGACGTAGTATTCGGGCACGTGGGCGTAGGTCCTCATCTAACTACACATACTTATAAGACCAATTGCATTGGTTTAATGTCGAACCAACAACGTTCGACATCGTTTATTTTATCTGTTGTTTTTTTTTGTTTTTTTTTTGTTCTCCTTCCTCTGCTAGAGGCATAACAAATAACAAACAACACAAAATCGAAAAACAATACACTAAATACACAATAAACAGTACCCTAGAAACACGAAATTCTCATTCACACTGAAGATTTACACTATAAGATTAAAACCAAATCATTCATACTTGAATGCGCATTCTATTTTTTGTTTTCACTAAAATCTATTTCTATTTGACAAAACTTGGCCTTGTACATTAGAAGCTATGAGTCTGTTCTTTCTTCTTATCAATGCGCATTACCAATTTAAATAAAGTTAGTGCACTTTCCTTTCGTTGAGTTCAGCGACCTGCACCGCGCCGTTCTCATGCATCACCCTCGCCAAATATACGCAGCGTCCTTTTGTTTGTCCATTCACAGCATCCTTCCATTTTTCACACACGTAATTCGGAAAATTTCATTTTAGATAATCAATGTCTCTTCGTTATAACTGTTTATTACTTACGAAACGAGTTTAATCACACGGCTGATGATGCGACTGTTTATATTCGCGAACAACGTTCTCTTTGAAAATTTTTCAATAATTTTCCGCGTTTCACCTTCTAAACTTTCTCCACTACAACTAAACGTTATAAAATTAACTTTGCTCGCGTGATTAGCACAACTTTCTAACAAAATTTTTAATTTTTGCGGAGCGTTTCAACATACGTCCCTCTCAAGCTATCCTCCCCGCGTTCTTCTTTCATTGTTGTCACGAGACTTCCTCTTTTTTTTTTTTCTCGAACATTTCACGATCACTTCCGGGTCTTCTATATAATATTATATATTTTTAAGTTAATCTTCTTCTTTCTGTGTCGTCTCTCTTTATTATTCTCAGGCATTTTCAAATTGAATGCTATTACCGTTTTCTATTTCGTTTTCTACCATCTAAAATTTCCAAAGTTCTTTTAATCTGAAGACGGTCGATCCCCTTCCACCGCTCTGACGTCATACGACTGGTTTGGAATTTCTCACTTATACAATTTACATTTTCTTTTATACCGTAGCCCCCCGAAATTTCTCCGCGTTGTGAGTAGTGCCATAATTTTCCCCATAATTTCTTCTATTAATGCCAAAAGTTTCGTTTGAATCGCTTCACGCGTTTACTTAATTTGTTGAAAAAAACAACTTTTTACATTAGATCTTATGCTACAACAATGGCTATCGTGTCTAGTTGTGTGCTTAAAATGTACTTCACTAAATTGTTTATATCTTTTGAACGCGTGAACCGATTTCTTTCAAATAACTTCCAAAATGTTTCACTCGACAAACGCTACTGAACTATATTGTCCCCATTATGATTTTGCCGCGTCTTCTTAGACTTCCAAAAAATTATCGCTACGCGACACCGCTTTCATTTGTCCCCGCCTTTGATGTTAATACCACTTATTACATGTTTATCTTTATTCTTTGCCCTGTCTTCATTCCTGGGGATCCTGGATTGTTACAATATATATATATATATATATATATATTCGGTAGATATCGGTAATAATAAATAACAGATATTAAATATAATTCGGGGGCAATTTCATAAATCAACACAGAGAAGCCTAATTAATATGAGTATTGAAACTTGATTGCCTCTGTTGTGGATGTCGTTAATGTTGCAATCAAAATGGTGGCACTGATAACTTATGGTATTGACTTTAGACGATTCCTAGACATTCGTGTGACGAACCTAATGGAGATTTCAGGAACAGTAATTTATCGTCAACATTAGATAACGACCTTGATTGAAACTAGTGCACAAGCATCCTTCACGAGAATCAATATGAAATTATAATGTGTATCTTAGAAAAATCCAAGTAAAATAAATGTTAACTTGATATTGTGGTCCGAATTATTATTTCAAATATGTTTCTTTTGAGAATGATCCCGCAAAGAAATAGAAAGATCTGTGTATACGGTTGACTTATCATATTTCTAGAAACGACTGCATTAACTATAAAATTCATACATGTTAGCTGATGTACCAAATTATAATAATTTGTTGTTTTTATATTCTCTTTCGGAGTATTTTAAGATGTTTTTCCTTCAACTCAAAATATTGACTCATAAATCTAAAACGAAAAATAATTCAATCCTTTTTTTTTAAATGTATTTTGCGAAACCAAAACGCAGTTCTGAAGTCTTAAATTTACTCAAGAATTCCATCTCTTTTGTATTCAAATCGAAAACTGAACAGCATATTAAACATTCCTCGCCCTCGCATTTCATGAACTCTTAGATATACTCCGTCTTCAAGGGCACGATGGCTGGTATCAAGAAAAGCCTATTGGTGAAATCCCTTTCTTTTCTGTCGCCAAGGGACGCGGACAAACCCACAAGTTCGTGGGTGCTCCTCGAAGTCATTCTTTTTCCCGGGGGTTCCTCCCCTCGTCCTCGGCCGTTCGCGAGGGGAGCTTTGGCGCCGCAAGGGCGGCGGTCGCGACACACTGGGCCGCTTTCAGAAAATGCGCGCACGAAAATGTAGGCTTTCTTAAAAAAAATATTTTACGTCAAAAACAGTTAAAAACTATGTGTGATGTGCTATGGAGAGAAGTGAATTCCGTGCACGTTTTCGTTATTCTGTAATTTCTACACTAAGTCATATACTAGTAGAATTTTGAATATAGTAAAAAATGAGCGTTATTTGCGAGGATTGTTAACAAATGTATTCGCTCCGATGTAACTCTGAAGACGTGCACAGATAATGAAGTTATATTTATGTCCAGAAACAAAACAAGGGGCCATCTCAGCAATTACTCCAAGGATCAGGGAAACTGTACGAAAAACCTGATTCGTGATGGGGGTGAATGTATTGAATGTATAACGCAGGTGTTTTCAAACTGTGCGTCGCGGCAATACGGTAGGGGCGTCACGGTGATTTATTAAAAATGATCTTATACTATCATACTGTCATACTATATGACATTTGTAATGTTCATGATTTATTTTACCAATTAATTGTGGATTAATTCAACCTGGCAAGTTCTTTACCAATATCCTATTATATCTCTTACTCATTTGTGTTGAATATTTAGTACGCCTATATACTCTTATATTTGAAAACTATTGTTACCAGGGGAGCCAGCGAAAGTTTTATTTAGGTCAAGGGTGCCGTGGACGAAAAAAAGTATGAAAACCCCTGGTATAACATAACAGTCCTCGCAGTAATTCTTTGTACAAATACTCGTACGGATGTGAGCATTTTGTTTCAAAAGATTTAAGTAAGTTACATGAAAATCATTACAACCAGTGTCTCCTTGTGTGTTGTAAATAGAACAATTTTAGTATTATACTGCATGAACAGCTGATGTAAGGAGTCAAACGTAGAACGACAAACACATCAGTTTTAAATGGAATTGTGTTTTACGTACTGGATTAGATAGTTAACTCCAATTTGGTTCGAATTCTACTTTCTCACTGGAAATTGAGTGCGTATTTGTCAGAATGGTTATTTAATATTTAACACAACCCACTTCAGGGTTCAGCTTGAGAGGCGTACAATTACAAGTAGTGTGGTACAATTTGTGCAACAAATGAGTGTAATATTGTGTCATCGGAAATGTAGTTAAAAAGTAATACGAAAACTCGAGAGATATTGCTGTTGTAGAGCTTTAACTTCTACTTCGTCGTATATGAACTACTTCTTCTTCGTATTATGAATTGCACAACAATAAAATGTGAAAAAATGAATGTATGAATTTTTGTTAAAATTCCTGATGATTGCAGGCCGTCTAGAAATAAAGATCAAAATAATATGAAATGATAGTAAAGCAATGAATATTTTTTGTATCGTATGAGTTTGAATCGTGTACGACTTGTAAATTGGAACCACTACGAGGTCACAATTACTTCCGGAGAAATGTGATCGTTAAATGAGGTAGAGGCTTCATTAAATAATTGGGCTGTTTCGAAACAATACCAAGGTGGTTAGTTTCTAGAAAACCGGGGAAAGTCGAGGAATTTCATTACTCTGCAAAAGTCAAGAAACAATTAAGGAATTTGTAGAAGAATCATTACAAGTTAGGGAAAATTTTCAGAGGCTTATAGAACTAGATATTCTATAGTACAACTTATTAATTAGTGCAACATAATATTAAGCTAAATTTTTATTTGTTGAGAAAATATTGTTAATTTGTCCTTTCTCTCTGCGAAATCAGAGAGCTGCACACTTAGTATAAGATTGGCTTTAGTATTTTATTTCAAAAGCGTAAAATTAAAAAAAAATTATCAGGAAAATATTTTTTTTTAATCCACTAGAAAACTTGGAATTATCAGGTAAATTTGTCTCAGAAAACGAGTGGCCACCCTGAATAAATTTTGTCCCTTCGCTGCGCCTCTCAATCCACCGTGCTGCTGAGCATTTTCCAGAAAGTTGATGACTTCCTGGATAACGTAGAAACCGGGAAAAAATCACGGAATAGCATTGCTCTGAAAAATCAGACAATTTCTATAAGTATCATTAGAAGTCAAGGAAAAGTTTTAAACGGATATATAAATGAATGTCTTTCCTCTAAACTTTCCTCTAAAGAAAAATTGCGGCAAAAAGTAGCGACTCAATTTTTATTTTATTTTTAATAAAAAAAGATTACTTAATCAAGGTGAATTCAGAAAAAATTAATACTTAATTTTTTATAAAACTAGTGTAAAATATTCGACAAAAATCTTTTCTACCTGGAAAACCGGGAATAGTCAGGGAAACAGGGTAGGAGTGGCACCCTGAATAGATTTTGTCCCTGCGCGGCACCTGCCAACCCACCGTGCTGCTGAAGAGAGCTGGAGAGGCAGGGCGCGGCCGGAAGAGGAGTGTCTGGGAGGGGACCCCAGCCACCGCGGCACGTTCGCGACTCCTCGTCACGGAAAGAACGTGCGAGTCCGCATCGGTCGCTCGTTCCACGGTCCTTGTGCGCTCCAGGCGTATTTTTCAGCCTGTCTAAGCCCGTTGCAGGTACGGAATGTGCGCGACAGAAAGACCACTTCCGTGGTCTAGCAGATCGGCTCTGATGGCGCAGTGCAACAACTGTTGCACTGGAGTCCTAGGGTCCGACCCGACTATGGTGGATTTTTGAAACGAGCTTGTAGCTAGGTAGGCCACTATTGGGAGAATGGTTTTGTTCGATTTAACTATAGTGTTGTGATAGACCATCAGCTGTGACGCGTTAATCCAATCGGGAGCTTCAATACCTAAACTTCAACTAGTAACAAAGCTCCCGATTGGATAACCGTGCCCACCTGATGATCTGTTACAAGTCATTGTATTTAAATCGGCCAATAGCTGTCGGCAGGTAGCTCAAATCGTTAGTTTTCCGTGGTTTCTCCAAATAACACCACACGAACTGAAGTAGAACCTCAACAAATGTAAATGTAACTTCATTATCTGTGCACGTCTTCTAGAATTAAGTGGGAAATATAGTTATTCAAATTATTCATTTCGTAGCGGCAAAAAATATAATTTCTTCGCAAGGACATGATGAGGGATAAGAGTCCACATTCATAGCTGATTACCCTTGAAAATATATTTATTACAGCGGAGCGAATTTTTTGTTAACAATTCCTCCAAAAACGCTCATTTCTTTCTGTATTCAAAATTGAAGTAGTATATGGTTTCGGGTAGGGATCACAGAATTATGAAAACATCCACAGAATGCACATCTCCCGTAGCACGTCTCACACAGTTTTTAATTGTTTTTGACATAAAAATAAAAAAAATAAAAAAATAAAAACAAACAGGTCACGGACTGCGTGCAATCTTACCTTCTTCATCTCTTGTACTCTTACACACACACACACACACACACGCGCACAGCACTACCATATTGTAACGTCGTGGGTAGGGACAAAGAAACAAACACGAGTGGGTATTTACAATTTATTTACAATAAATTATGTACAGGAACTAAAACCTCACTCGTTTGTCGGAGCTACCTGCCGCAGCCCCCCTCTCCCAACACGCGCCTTGCGGCCGCGCCTGCAAGTAGCCAACTCGGCCGATTCGCAACTGGGCACTTCATGTGCCTCTACAGACCATCTGCCCTGAAGTATAAGGCATACTTCACCGTGTCCGAACCTCGAACACCTACTCGTGCCTTCAGCACTTCCGCGCCAGACTTGGCCGGACAAGTTTTGCGGTGTTTTGCCGCGAGGAATCCAGAAACGTTACCCCCGAATGGTCCTGCGACGCACCTTAATATAGGCCCAGTTACATGACCTCCTACGTCACCGCATTTTGCCCGGCGTCTGGGATTTCCGTGAAGGGTGGCCTTTATTCCGGAGCCTATATTTGGCTCCCACATCCCCATACCTTGCAACTCAGAAGCAGGGAGGCAAGTCTATGACACTACAATATGTATCGGCAGATCAGCCGGAAGCGTACAACTGATCCCGGGTACGGCGGAGTACCGCGGGAAGAGATACTACTTTTTTTTCCCTAGGGCTTTTATCCACCCGACAGCCGGTTGCCCTTTACCTCCCGAAGGGACGCATATTCGACCATACACTAGACAAACACTTGCGGGCTCCTCTTATCTGGGGTCAGCAGAACGCGAGGCCCTCCGCGACAACACATACAAAGTCAAGGGACAAACAACCATGCCCAAGACGGGACTCGAACCCGCGACCCTTCGGACCGAAGCACTGAGTCGGTACTCGCTCTTAGCCACCTCGGCCATCCAGGTCGGCAAGAGATACTACTTACAAAAGGGGAATCCCGCAAGCCGACGTATAGGTCATCACCAGATCAAGTTCATGCGACCAAGGAACACCGACACCCCCCGGCGTAACATGCACTACACAAAATTAATACCCAAAGTGGTTGGCAAATCCGGAAACATCACATTCTGCCCTAGTCATTTCACAATATTGAAGACTACAGGCGGATTTTAATGTACAGTCATTTCATATTTTCTCTTCAGAACAATACCTTTTAGTATAATCATTAATTTCATGTTATGACGACAGAAAATTACTTATTTTTATACGACATTTTTGGGCATTTTTCGTCGATTTAGACTAATAACTCATTTTTACCTTTTCCCGTCACTTTTTAAGCATTTTTCGTTCATTTCATCGACTATATATTTCAATGACACTTGCTTGAAATAATATTTACGAGATCAAACAAATTCTCCACAGAATACCTGAGTAGCCTATTAGATCTTTTCTCTCAGAAATTATATCTTCAGCTGTTGTATGTGTTCTAAGGGTCGTATGTCACCTATCAGGGCAATTGCGGACGATTTCGCAATGACTAATGACAGAGATTCCGTGGTAAAGAACATTTGAAATCAAACGTTTGCTAGCTGAGTTCACTTGAACGAAAGGATGATGCCTCGATTACATCAGTAATATATCCAACAGTTTGAGTTGTTAATCTGCACTGGTTTTAATAAATTTTTACGTCATTTTTCTTTGCTTTTAGAACATTTTAAAAACAATTTAAGAGCATTTTATTGATAATTTTTGGCGATTTTTTAGGTCATTAAAATCCGACTCTATAAGGGAACAATACGACTACCATATTAACCTGAACAGTCCCTTTCTTGAGTCCCTGTCCCGTATTTTTTAAAAGAACACGGGACGCCAAAGTGTCGCATTTTTATGATAATGACTAATCAACATAAAGTGCCGTCAACAATTTTAAATTTATCATAATGTATCAATTACGTGTGGTCATCTTACCCTACGATGTCACTACAGCGCCTCTGATCGGGAGGTCCTAGGTTCGAGTCCTGACGGCGGCAGGATTTTCGACACTAGCTTTTCAGCTAGGTCGAATTCAGTCGCTGTCTGGAGGAGAATTCTAGTGGCCGGCTGCTCTGATCGGTAATTTTCCGTGGTTTCTCCGATCAACACCAGGCGAATGCCGGAGTAGTACTCTACAAAACGGCCCACGGACCGCTCGCGATCTATCCTTCCTCTTCCTTGTCTTATCCTCCCCTCTTTACACACACACTTACACTAACATGCACTATACTACTACATATTCCGGGAGACCGGTCGGGAGCTTCGAGCTTATCCCAGCTGGGGCGGTGCCCCGCTGGTGGGAGAGTCCTGGTTTGGGGGAAACCCCACTAGCCGACGGTAGGTCGGCGCCGGATCTCGCCATCCAGCGGGGGAAGAGCACCACCATCTCCCGAGAGAAAAAACATGCACTACACTAACGGGACTAATGACCAAAGCAGTTGACGCGCCCGTAAACACGAAAAAACAAACCAAACCAAACGGGACGCCGAAGTGTCCCATTTTTATGATAACGACTAATCAACATAAAGTGCCGTCAACAATTTTAAGTTTATCATAATTAGGTGTGGTCATCTTACCTTACGATGACCCATCTGCTCCCGCGTGGCCAAGTGAAAATCCCCTTGTTGGAAGCGCCTCGCGTCGAGGTCGCCGATCGAACGGAAGCGCGATGAGAGGCGATTAGTTTTAGCCGCCGCCGCCGTCGCCGTTATGCAAATGGGCAACGCGACGCGTCGCGCACGATGAATATCTGCACGGCGTTGCCAAATGGGCCGCTATCGATCGAGCGGGCCAATCCGTAGCCACCGCCACCGCCACAACCATCACCGTCATCAATGACACCAAAAATTCCGCACCGCTCTCGCAGTATTCGTAGCCGGTACACATACCGACACAGTCAGCTGTCTCTGCTGACACCTCTACGATCACCGACGCCATCTCTAGAGATCGCTACCAGCGATATCGTCACAGTATTCGCCACCGGTGTCAAGGTCATCGGCACCGAGTCTTTCGCCATCGTCAACAACGCCACCACAACCCCGACCCGCCACCTCGATCACAATCATTATGGCAACCACCACCACCACTGCTGCATCTTCCACCCCAACTTCCACCAAAACCATTATCACCATTGCTACCGCTACCACCATTACAGATTGTCCCCACAACCTACAACCCTACAACCACAACCACAACTCTAATATCGTCTCCGTCTTCGCCAACATCACCACCATCACCTTTCCTCACTATCTCCATCGTCACCACATTAACACCATTACATGCACATCAACACCATAACAAATTCCATCGCCTCCATATTACCTCCACCACACGAACGCCATCACCACCTCTAATAACGCCATTATACTTGTTTTTTTTAATGTGCCAGTTGTGAGTAGTATCTCTAATATGGAATTCGGCCCGACTTTTTGCGTCTTTCTTGGTCCTACCGCAAGATGTCGCATGATCGCGACCGTATCAAGCAGTGCTGCAGAGCAAGACTCTTCTCTAGCGGCAAGACTGAGAATGACGCAAAAAGTCATGCCAAATTCCATGCTGGAGATACTACCCACAGATGCCACGTTAAAAAAACAAGTATTCTCCCATCACTACCGTGCCCACAGTCACTGCCATCGCCACCGCCATCGCCATTGCCATCGCCATCGCCACCAATCCCGCGTCGCTTGATATTGAAGCGCTTTTATGACAAAGCTTTGAAGCTATCGGTTAATTTTTTTGCATTTCATCACATGCTCTGTTTACAGTGTTTTAAAATACTGCGAATATTTAATAGAGAGGATAAACATGCAAAATTTAAAGCAATGGAAATGCGTTAACACGTCTCCCATATAAATATGAATGGTTCATGTTCCGCCAGCTTGTTTTCCCAAATGGCGAACGCGAGAGAGAGGAAGCAGGTTTCTCTTTTGGTTGCAAGTGAACGAGTAATTCGTTTGAATTAGATTGTATATTTATCCCACTTTATTATTTGTTCTCTTGGCCATTGGAAATGTTTTGATCTGCAGTGTTATTTCGTTCGTATTGTGTTGTTGTATGTCTTCATTGTGTCTTTCTGTAGCTGAGAATATTAACTCGGAATCGTTACAAATCGCAGTAACCCACGATATTCTAATTCCTATTTCCTATGTGAATGCCCTTCGCCTAACCTGAATTGGATGAGAAGAATTGAAGAGCGGCCGAGCGGAACTTGACGAAATGAATGATAATGAAGGAATGAAGGAATAATATTTGTTTCTGTCTCTTCCTTTCTCCTCCCTTCTCTCCTCTTCTCCCTTTTCTCTGTCCTCTGCTTCCTTCTTTCTCTCCTACTCCCTTCTCTCTCTCTCTCCTCTCCTTCCAACTTTCTCCCTTCTCCTCCCTTCTCTCTCCTTACCTCCCTTCTCTCTTTCCTCCTTCCTTCTCTCTTCTCCCCCTTCTTTCTCTTCTTCTTCCTGCTCTTTCTTTTCTCCTTCTCACTCTTCTCCGTCCTTCTCCTTCTCTTTTAGAGAAGTAAATGAGAAAGAGATTCTTCTCCTTCTAGAGAAGTAAATCAGAAAGAGAAGCCCAAGGCGATGAATGGAAACAAGATGAGAAAAGAGAGAAATATTTAAAAATGAAACGTATATATAGAAGGAAATGCGAACGAAAAGTGGAAGTGAAATAGTATGTGGGTATGGAAGCAGGGAGAAACTGAAACGGCATAGACAAAGAGAGACAAACAATAGAATGAAATCACGAATTTTAGAGCTAAAACCCTTCTCGTGTTTGGTCGTTCTGGGGCTGCTATGACTAAGAAATAACCATTGTCTTCAACATCGTCAAGCTCTCTGTTGTTATTGGGAATTCAGTGCATCTCAAAGAGACTGAGAACATGCGGCTTATTTTCTTTATGTGCAGGGAGAACTTCACTGTGGCTGAGAATTCACGAGACAATTGTTCTTCTAAATTCTTAACACTTGACGCGGAAAAAAATTTCGACAAGAGAGAGTCACCAATATTTACAATATATTGAAATATAAATGGGAATGCATTATATGGTACAAAAAACCGTATTTTGGCTTAGAGTTTTTTTTAGAAAAAAAGGAAACGAAAAATGTTGTAAATAGTTCATGAAACTAACGGAAGGTAAATAATGCGAACTCCGCGTTTTCAGATTTGAAAATAGTCTACTGTTGCCAGACCAGTCTGGTACCGAAATACCTAAATAAAATCCGTGTGGAACTGATAATTTTAAAAATTAAATTAACGATTTATGTAATATTTTCTTGTTTGTTACGAGCATTGAATGGTTTTTATTTAAAATCTTGTCATTAAAACGGAAGACCTTTAAATTCATTAAACATTAAGCCCTCCTCATTTTAAAAAAAACACAGGAACGAAATGATCACGTCCTCTCGTTTGAAGAACTAGTACAACATTCACTACATTCCTCCATCTACACAACTGATTGCTACGTTGTCAGATGGTAAAATAACATTTCAATGGGCATACGTGACTCTTAGAGAAAGCTGGAGCTTCCAGGAAGAGATTATACGTGCGACGGATTATATTTTTTTCTGTAAACTTGGCATAAACGTTGAAAGACAATACTATCATTAGAGTTAGAAACAGTTCAGATAATAAATGTCCTAACTGATGAAACAGTTACGACCTCCTTCGCTAAACAAAGTTAATGGGAAAAAATCTACGCTTGAATTCGTCGTTGACTCCCGCCCCTGTGCATGAGAATGCAACTGTTAAGAACCGTAGGGCTGCTAATGAGATAGCGTCTAAAAGTTACCAGCGAGCGACAGTTTCACTGCTAAAGCTTTAACTGGCCACGTGCAGTCTTCGGGAAGCGAAGGGGATGGCTGCTCAGAATCCCTCCCTCGCATCGAACCGAGAACTTCCATTTGCAGGACGCGACCCAGTTCCTCTATCGACTTTCAGCTAACAAGAGCAGTCAGCTCCTAGCTGCCCATTCCCTCCGTAATGGTTTTCGTCTGTCGCCCCAATCTTTTCCAGCTTGATTTTGCCTCGCCGAACACGATTGTCACATTTTACGTTTCTTCATTGTGTTCCGATGGGGAATTTTTGAAAATAAATTCTGATGGTCCTAACAAGAATTCTTCTTTTCCTCTCTGGTTTTATAAGTTTCTACCGGTATATGCTGTAGGTATTTTCCAGCCACCGTTTGAACCAAATAAATGCACTTGACATTTTACTAGAATCTTCCATCTAGATGGTATCATATGATTTAATATTTTCTGATGTGATATTTTTGTATTTTCATCATTATTTAAGTGGTGATAATATTTTTTGATTCTGCATTTTTTAGAGAAACGTTCAGGAAAATTAAAATAGATTAGAAATTCGCTTCACACTAAATTGAAAGCAATTGTGAAGTTCATATTCGTATTTTTTAGGATATTTTCAATGAACAATGTATTCATGTATTCATTTCACCTTTTCCCCTACAAAGAAATTTCCGCAAAACTTTAGGTTAAATTTTAATTCGCTACTGAATCTCTCTTCTTGAAAGTATCTCCCCTGGCACGTCTAATTGGGCTTCGGTGCCACTTTTCTTTTGCATGGTTATTTCGACGGTGTCTCGTAGTTATCATCTCTGAAGAAAACGGCAACTCTGTGAGATTGATTAGTGATTCCGAGCGCGTCAACTGCTAATGTCATTGAAGTAGAGTGCATGTTTCTTCCTTGGGAGGCAGAGATCTTCCCCTCTGGATGGTGCGATCCGGCGCCGACCTACATCGGTTGGCGGGGTTTTCCCCACCCATGTATCTCCCACCAGCGAGGCACAGTCCCATACCGGGACAAGCTATAAGCTCCCGACCGGTCGACCGAAGTGTGTTTTAGTGTAGTGCATAAGTGTAAATGTGTGTAAGCGAGGAGTGAATACAGGGCAAGGAAGAGGAAGGCAAGATCCCGCGCGGTCCGTGGCCCGTTTGTTAGGGTACTGCTCCGGCATTCACCCTATTTTGAGAAGAGAAACCACGGAAAACTACTGATCAGAGCCGCCGGCCGCTAGAATTCTCCTCCAGGCAGTGACTGAATTCGACCTAGCTACCTATCCAGAGAGTGTCGAAAATCCTGCCACCGTAGGGAATCGATCCTAAGACCTCCCTGTCAGAGATAGATTTCACTACAATGATATCAGTTCATGAGACGTGTATGCGTGTATGTAGGAGTAACTTTATGAGTAACTCTGAGCCAACTCTCCCGGTACAACTCTTGAGCATAAGATGTGAATGGGCTATCGTAAACCAAAACGTTATACGTTACGAGTTGCGAAACACTGACCACTTTTCGTTTGAAATCTTGAGGACATTTGGCACGGTTTCCTTGTAGCGAGAACACGATAATGAAATTCGGGTCGATATATAACAGCAGCGTTTGCTCCTAATAGTAAACTCACAAATTGTATATCCTCTTGTTTCGTACGTATTTCTGTGGCAAGAGCTGTCCACAGACGTGATGTGCCATCTTGAAAATTTGGTTTCACCAGCACATTCTTCAGTCACATTCCGATCGAAATTTCTTTCACTACCATGACCTCGGTATGACATATGATACGCCCGAATTCGGGTCGTAAATCTCTTCTTTTTGTGGCTTAACGGCCCTTTTATTTTTGTCTTGTCGTTTTCCGACACCAGTCGGATTTTTTTGTCAGTGGAGGGTGGGGTATTTGAGGGTGAGGGTTCAGTCCTAAGGATGAGGAATGGGGACAGGATAGGTAAGGATTGGGCGTGGTTTGTGGTCCATATTCAAGGTACTAGCATTCACCTGGATTTCATCAGGGAAAACATGGAAATGACTGACGAGAGCCATGCACTTTCAGCATGCAATGCGGCTGACGAATACCCATGAATTTTATTCCACACTTTAATTGCTCACCGACATACTGGTGGAAGAGTCCCGGTTAGGGGCAAACCCCACTAGCCGACGGTAGGTCGGCGCCGGATCTCGCCATCCAGCGGGGGAAGATCACTGCCATTTCCCGAGTATAAAAACATGCACTACCCTAACGGGACTAATGACCTAAGCTCTTGACGCGCCCGGAAACTCGAACAAATCAATCAATCGACGTATCGATGTTTTGGTGAAATTTGCCATCACTAGGCCGTCCGCCCTACACAAACCGCGCTGTCGTCGCCGCTGGATGAACCGGTAGCTGTGCGAGGATGATGCATGGGGCGTCCGGAGGCCGCCGGCTCTTTCCGGAACTGCGCTTCTGGGGGGAGGGGGACAGCCTCCCGGGGCCGCGGGAAGTTCCCGGGAAAAGCCACTTCGGAGGCGGCGGCCGGCGCGCGGGGACGGGGGTCCCCGGAGATCAATTTTTCAGGAGGCCGATGAAATGTTGATGCGTGTCGCTTGTTAAGTGGCTGCTGCGGCGGGGAGTTGCGTGGCGTCGGACGGAAAGGGAGGGGAGGAGTCGAATGAGGAAGACGCCACGATGCAGGGGCACCGGACAAGGCGTAAGGGAACAGGAGGACAGGGTACTGCGAAGCGCCGAACGGATGGCGGATGGGAGGAGAGAAAGCGAAAATGGGAAGTGGGAGTTGTAGTGAGCGCACGAGGGGGGCTGGAAGGCAGAGGGACGGTGCGGGATGGTATACGGGGAAGGGTGGGGCAAAGCGAAGAGACGGACAGACAGGACGAAGGCAGCGTGAAGATAGGGTGGGTAGAACATAAGGGTGGAGAGGGAAGAAGGCGAAACAGCGTGGGGAGAAGGGGTGAAGAAATATGGCGTACTGAAGGACGGGCTACTAGGGCAGCTGGGACAAGAAGGCTGGGCCGAAGCCCAGTAAACTGGTTGGGCAGTCGCAAGCAACAGGGATGGGAAGAGCAGGGTGGTGTTGGGCACTGATAAGCGTCGGATGAGTAGCCGCAAGAGAGGGAGGTCTGGGCGGGGCGTGATGGACCAGGAAGAGGCGATACGGATGGCGGGCTGGGAGAGTGCTGTAGAAGGGTGTAAGGGTGGAAATAGGACATTACGGGTTGGGGCGAGGAAATGCGAAGTCTTCGAGCAGGCCATTAAGACCGGATGCAAGGGGGCGGGACTGCAGGGCAAAAGTATGGAGAGGATTAGGCCGGAATTGATAGGAATTGGAACAGCGTGAGGTGGGAATGCGTCAGCAAGAAAAAGCTACAAGAAAATGCGTCACTGAAGGTAGAGAAGCAGAGTCGGATAACCAACACAGAAATATCTTTCAATAATCATTTAAAGTTTGTGGAATCGTTTTTCAGATCCTTGATTACTGTATGCAGTACTGTTGCTTTCTGTATTACCTTTCCGCTGTAATACACAGGTAATAGTCCAATCATATGTCCTCAAATTCCCTTTTTTATCGACTGAAATGTCATTAAAATCATATGGCAAAGTGCGTTCGTTTGTTACAAGGACATCTATCGTTACATGTAACAAAAACTTGTTTCAATATCGTTGCAACAGAATTACCTCCATACCTGAAGTATCGTTTTGTTGAGGGACGAAGCCATTACTGTGTCTTTTGTTCGCAGATTGTGTTGTCATTCCTACCCTGATAGAAAACTTCAGTGTGTACGTTCGCATACTTAGTATTAACCGTAACAGAAGTCTATTGACGACACTCAGGCTAAAATTTTGGGCCCGTTTGCGTTGCGCGAGCATGCATGCCGAGTTGCAGTATGAAAATAAATCAAAAATGTAACTGGTTTTTAAATTTTGGAAAATTATTACAAACATTTTTATGAAACGTCAATGTCTTAAGTTATACAACTTATCACATAGTCTCTTTGAAGTCCTTGA
Source organism: Teleogryllus occipitalis (assembly GCA_011170035.1). Taxonomy (NCBI): domain Eukaryota; kingdom Metazoa; phylum Arthropoda; class Insecta; order Orthoptera; family Gryllidae; genus Teleogryllus; species Teleogryllus occipitalis. The sequence goes on from BLKR01001294.1 coordinate 275,592, forward strand.
GTTCTTACAAAGATAGGAAGTGGGGATGAAAATGTCATCACGAACGTAGTGTTCGGTTACGGCAACGCGTGGTGTGCGACAGAAACTGCAGTGTCCCTGCTCGTATCCCACCACAGTATACTTAGGTTTCTGTAACCTGGCTGATGACTAGGGAACGGATTTCCTTGTAATTACATGTTTTTACACGTACTAGATACCCGCATTTTAATGCGGGTATTATTATATTTTCTAGAGTTAACAAGACATTCTGAATGGATTAGAATTATTTTTATTTTACATATTTTTACATATTTTGGTATAATTACATATGTTTACATATTTTACCTCTTACGATACATTTCTTACATATTTCGCCACATTTTAATACATTATACGTCGAAACGGAACTTTTCAGACGCGCGTTTGCAATATTTATTACGGAATAATCTTTCTTACTAATGAACTGTGATGCTGTTGCGCTTCTATTACCACCATATCTCCGCCATAAATTGTCAAACTTATCCCTCCCCCTCCGATCGCTTACTGCGTACTTGCTAGCCAAGGATGAGCGGATTGTTTTGAAGAAAAGTAATTTAAACCCTGGGCTTGCTCATGTTTCAAATAGCAAATTCGTTACTCGATCGAAAATTAACAAATATTTTTTACAGAAAATTGTCTTACCGCATTGTTCAATTTGGAGGGTGGGATATTTACCCTTTTACTCCCTCCCCAGGGATCCATCACTCGCAACACGTTACTACTATTCACTTGTACACTCGCTTCTCGTAAACATTGTAATATATGCTATGAACGAATTTTATATTTCGAATAAAATTCTTACATGTGGTGAATTCTAGTGTACAATTAATTCAGTAGAGATAGAACCTACTTTCAGCCACTCCAAATCCTTCAGAACTGTTCGGAGACGTTCTAGGGTCAGAAAGTGCTTGTAGAGAACAATCTTAAACACAACACTGAAATTTTATTTTACATACATATACATATTTTTTCATACATATTTTGGAAAAAATAAGTACATGTGTGTGTGTGTGTGTGTAGGTGTGTGTGTGTGTATGTGTGTGTGTGTACATATTTTGCATTTTTTATTATAATAAATTCCGTTCCCTGCTGATGACAGCTGATCAGCTGTTACGGTTTCGTCCAATCGCTAGTTTAAACGTCACCACAGTGACGTCACCGTGATGACGTTTTAGCTCTCAATTGGACAACACCGTAACAGCTGATGAAGTGGCATCGGCCAGGTTAGAAAAACCCATGTATAGTCAGTTATCCTCTTTGGCCGGGCCGCCGCGCGATAGCGAGGCCTGTCTCCGTGGTGGGTGGTGGTGGGGGCGGGGCGGGCAGGAGTTCTTCCTCGGGCGGCGGCGCGCGCGTGGCGCTGGCAGGCGCATGAGCGATCGCTTGGCTCGGCGCCCGGGGGTGGTGGGCGGCGAGTGGGCGGGGCGAGGGGCCTCGCTGGCTGCGCGCGGCGCACTGTAGCGGGCAGAGGCTGTCGCGGAGGTGGGGGCTGGGGGCGGAGGCGAAAGCCCCGGCGGGGCGGAGCGCGAGACGAGGAAGCGGGAAAGTCGAGGGTGGGCCCAGACTGGCGGCAGCCGAGGCGGTGGTTGTAGTCGGAAGGAGACGCGTTGGCGGCGATGGTGAACGAATCGTAGAGCCAACGGAGACGGGCCAGGTGTAAGCGAAGCCAAGAGCGACATGGGGGAACTCGTGGCGTAATGGATTGATTGATGATTCCGGGTGCGTCAACTACTGAGGTCGGTAGTCCCGTAAGTGTAGTGCGTGTTTTTTCATCGGGAGGTGTTGGAGATCTTCCCCACTGGATGGCGAGATCCGTCGCCGACTAGCGAGTTTTTCCTCAACCAGGTATCTCGCATCAGCGGGGCACCGCATCCGCCAGGACAAGTTCGAAGTCCCCGACCGGTCTCCCGGCTCGTGTGGCAGTGTAGTGCATGTTAGTGTATGTGTGTGTAATGGGAGAGGATAGGACAAGGGAGAGGAAGAGAAGGTCGCGCGCGGTCCGTAGCCCGTTTGTTAGGGTACTGTCCGGCATTCACCTGGTGTTGATCGGATAAACCATGGAAAACTATCGATTAAAGCTGCCGATCGCTAGAAATATACTCCAGTCAGCGACTGAATTCGTCCTAGCTGAAAAGCTAGTGTCGAAAATCCTGCCGCCGTCCGGACTCGAACCTAGGACCTCCCGGTCAGAGGCTGATGAAAAAATCACAAACCAGAGACTCAACCCAGGACCTCCGGTCAGAGGCGCTGCAGTGACATCAGTTGATGCACTAGAGCTACCACCGCTCCCGGTTCACACTGTTGTTCCATATCCCCCAAAGACTCTGCCTCCTTCCCGCCTTTCCTGACACCTGGCAGAATTTTCGAGCTAGAGCTAGGTCAGTTCAGCCACTGTCTGGAGGAGAATTTTAGCGCAAAATTTCAATGTATATTACACGAAGTACTGCAATTATTATAAATACGTGTATTTCGCACGTGTTTCATTTATTCCAATAGTTGGCTGTAAAAACCACGCCTCTGTACCATCCCTTCTATTAATTAAAAAAAATTATTGTGAATTGGTGTTGGGTGATGGAAGTTGGTCTCACATGGGGGATCGAACATAGGACCAAGCGGTAGAAGGCTAACCATCGCTCTGCTAAGCCACGCCATGATGGTGCCTCTGACCGGGAGGTCCTAGGTTCCGAGTCCCGACAGGAGGCGGTTTTCGACACTGAACACCAGCAAAATTCAGTGGCTGTCTGGAGGACAATTCTAGCGGTCTGCCTGATCCCTGATCGGCAGTTTTCCGTGATTTCTCCGATCAACACCACGGAGATACCGGGCGGTACCTACCAAACGGGCCGCGGACCGCGCCGCGATCTTCCTCTTCCTTGTCCTGTCCTATCCTCTCCCCTTACACACACACACACATTTACACTAACATGCACTACACTACCACATATTCCGGGTGACCGGTCGAGAGCTTAGAGCTTGTCCCGGCTGGGGCGGTGCCCCGCTGGTGGGAGAGTCCTGGATAGGGGGAAGCACAGCTAGCCGACGGTAGGTCGGCGCCGGATCTCGTCATCCAGCGGGGAAAGATCACCATCTCTCGAGAAAAATCATGCACTACACTTACGGGACTAATGACCAATGCCGTTGACGCGCCCGGAAACAGAAAAAATCAATCAATAAAAGCAGTGTTATGCCGGTGACTGGGCGTGGGAATGGTGGTGGTGATGGCGGCGGAGGGGTTTGAGGTGGCGAAGGCGTCAGCGGCGGCATGGGCCGAAGAGAGGGATGAAGACACCTCGCCTGGTCGAACAGAGGACGGCTGTGAGGATAAGAGGAACACGCGATAACAGGCGCGCGCAGCGACCGCCGCAAGAAGTGACTGAGTGCCAAAAAGGCCTTGGCCGCCTTGATGGTGGCCGTTGATACAAGAGGGCTGCTACAAGGAGATGTTGTTAGGCTCTGAAGCTCTTCAAACCAGTGTTTTCTTCTCCAGGATGGTTTTTCGTTTGTACTCAAGCGTAGATTGTACATATGTATCGTTTAGGTGAATTGGCATTTTACACATGTAAACGAATTTCAAACACAAAACAGAAATTCAACTAAAAGATTCCTACCAAATTAACACTTTTGAGGGTAATAGTGAGGTTTAAGAGCTGGTGAAGTACAGAGATCAATTCAGTGCCTCCGTCGTGGTCCTGTATATTACTGACTGAGGGTGCAGAGTAAAGCGTGCATGTGTGTGTGTGAGTGTGTATAGGATGCAAAATGCCTCAGTCCCTGCACAAGTTCCCCCCCGCGATGTATTGAATTGAATGTGTCTTATTTTACGTGGCGAGACTCAGGCCATGAGGCCTGCTCTTCTGTCTGACCACGCAAATTTCGCTACGCTCCTTCCAACTACTAGGGGAGAAAGAAGGTATTACTAGGGCGACGAAAAAATAGGCGAATTTAGCTCAGAGGCTTCATTGAGGCTTGAGGATCTTTTACATGCAGTAAATCTACTAACATGGGGCAGCCGGCTTTACTTCCCCTCTGGAGGAAGTCGTACGAAGGATTTTTTCGCCCTTAAAATCAACGGCTCCGATCGGGTTCGAGCCCGCAAACTTGGGTATAACGGTCCGATAAGCTAACCGTTATACCATCGCCGCCGCCGGTGCTCCCACCTGCTCCCTTCCCCTCCCTCTCACGCGGCGAGTTGGGCGGGAATTGCCCGATTGCATCCCGCGGTCAGTTTTCCCTCACCCTCACCTCCCAGCTAATCCCCTTTCACTTTTCGTTACCTGTGAAGACACAGTCCGACTCCATACCATTTCGTTCAACTGGTGTTTCCGAAGGAGTGAAACTTTTAGGTAAGTTTAATTTCATAAGTAGCGTATATAGATGTCGCACCAGTCTAGAGAAAACCTTGAACACGAACTGGATGAATGAAAATTGCCTTCGCATCCTCGTTGTTCTCCATGATGAAGTCATTTCTGAGAAGAATTATTTCTAAATCGCCATATTTTTGAAATTATGGAAATAAAATTCTACTCACAATAACAAGGGTCAGCCTCAATTTTATGGCGCATGGCACACCTAAGCGGAAAGTTGAGATAAATGGTATGTACTGTGTTCTGGTTTTATTGACGTGAATCAAATTGGGATGGTTAAGACTATTCCGCTCGTGAAATTAAAACTAATAGAGTTTAACTATACGTACAAAATGCCTCAATCAGGACGGTGTCTCTCAAAACGTTTACCTTTTTTTTTCTATCCGATTTTTCTTACCGCTTCTCCCTACTGGCGAATCATAAACTGTGACTCATCTATCTGAGGAGGCGGTATGGCATCGATAGCTATGTCGATGTCCAATAAACTGCGAGTATAGTTTAATATAACCTCTTTGATTTTGACATGGCTTTCAGTTATTTCCAATGTATGGCGCATTTTGGAACTTTGGGATAATTTCACTCGTGGAATTGTCCTATTAAATATCAGTCGTGTTTTGAAAATTCTCAAATAAATTCCCTCCTCGCTTCGCGAGTCTGCAATTTATCGACACTTTCCAAAGCACTCGTGGTATTACCTTCGATATTCCTTATACCTACTGATCAGATTTCCTTCGCAGCAAATTTTTTTAAAAAGCTAGATTTATGAGAAAAACATTTAAAGAACTTCAAAAATAATCGTCTGTCATTCGAGAGATTAGAGAACTGTGTCTGTTCCCTTTTACAATTCATATCATTCAATTAGTAACTTTGTTAATTAGTACCATAATCTTCTTTAGTTCACCTTAACGCAAGGATAAATACTGAAATACTTTCACATATCGAACATTCTCTCTAAACAAAGAAAAAACAACTATTGTGCGGTAGAAGATTATTATCTTAGAAACGAAGTTCCAAATAAGTGTTAAACTAATATTAATTTCCGCATTATACAACGCCAGGTAATATTCTAGATCCATTTCCACGGCCATTTTCACGGAATATTTTCCAACCTAAACGTGATTCCCAGTACACCACTTTTTCCGTTGCGAAGTTCTACCCACCGGTGGCAGGAACAGATTGATAACGCTATAACATTGAATTACACCGAAGAAGCGGCGATAATCGGCAGCGTGAGCTCGCTTCTTCTGGGAAATCGATTCGCATTTAGAAGCCGATGGCGCGGCGCGGGGTCCGAGGCGCTCTACTTCGTAGAAGGCCTTCGCTTGCAGCTTCCCGTCCCTCACCCACCGCCCCGCCGCCGCCCAGGAAGAGGAGGCTGCAGGAAGCCCACGTGTCACATGCACCGCGGCTTGTTGCTAACTCCATTGGATGCTACATTTCGTGGAACTGTATGTCCATACCACGTACAGGGTTTAGATCTGTAATGGACGCATTTCAATGCTTCCTCACGCGTTCCTTTGAACTGCCACGTAACGTTTCCTCATTTGTAGTGAACTAGTGAAGCGGACATGCTCTCAACATGTTATTGTGATATGAGGGGACTCATTCAGACATTTACTATTTGTGAGTGAATAATATGAAGTAAATGATTGAAAATAAAAATAAATTCTACTAGTAGTTTGTACCTCTTAAATTTTCAGTCATTATTGGCAGATTCGACATTAGGAAATGATTGATTAAACTCTACTTAAAACTGAAGTCCTTTGTATATCTCTGAGAATTGTACGGACGAGTCGTAAACTCTTAAGCTTTCTTATATCGATATTAAAAACTAAAGAAAGGAAGATACAAAAGAAATTAAATTTTTCGGAATGAAAATATCGGCGAGTAAGATATCAACCTTCTGCTTTTCAGGTTACTAATTCTCACTTGGGGCTTTAATAAGAGCAATCGGTTGATTGCGAAAAGCCCTAAAGGCATACGGTCGACCTGCAAGAAAATTGACACATTTCCAATGAAAACGGTTTTATCCTGAGCACAACAGTTTAATTTGTACCCAAAGGCACAGTTATCTACTTTGTAAACTATATTTCTGCCATTTTTATAGTAAAAATATAAGTATAGTTTTGTAAATATTTTTCTTCACTTAATTCAAAATAATGACTTTTGCAACGATTCATTTGGGCAACTGTTTTACTTCATAACCATGTTGTATAACACATTCATTTATGAAATGTAACTTACCAGTAAAATTTTATTATCATTATTATTATTATTATTATTATTATTATTATTATTATTATTATTATTATTATTATTATTTTATCTTCCATCTATTAATAGTTAAATTATTGGGAAGAGATTCTGAAACTCAAGAAAGCGGGCGCAAATGATTTTCTCCCCCACACGTCACATACAGTTTTTTACTGTTTTTGACTAAATAAATATTTAAATATCTAAATGGACAGTATATCGTAGAAAAGTCGCTAAGGGGAACCCCACCAATTCTGCCGCCTGAGTCGGAAAGCTGCGGCACCAGGCACTCACGCGCCCTCGATTCATTCCCAGAGGTGGATCAGAATTCCCACCCAGGCAGCAGCAAATCTGCGAACATTCGCCGCACGTGCTGCGGAGGGCGTCTGCTCCGCAGCGGAGAGAAGAAAAAAAAAGCATCGCGCCTGGCCTCGACCTTGGCTGCGCTGCCCCGCCCCCTTTTGCCGGCGCTGAAGAAGTCGCTGTGCCCTCATTCGGATGCGCCGCGGCGGGGCTGCGATCCGCGGGCGGCGGCGGTGGAGGGGAGGCGTGGGTGGTGGTGGTGGGGGGGAGGCGCCGATGGCTTCCCGGTAACGAGCCCTCATCAATTTTCCGCAGCGCCGCCGGCGCGCCCGGCGCGGCGACCGCCCGCCCGCCCGCCCGCCTCAATGGAAAGCGCCCCGGGGGGCGGGCCCGACCAGCCCGGCCGCCCCGCCCCTTACACGCCGCTCGCGCGCCGTGCCACTGCCGAGACGCACACTCCGTTCAAGCCCCGCCCCGCCCAACACGCCACTTCCCCTCCCCGACACACCTCGCCTCGCCTCGCCTCGCCTCGCCCCGCCCGTCACGCCCCACCCCTCGCCTCGCCCCGCCCCGCCCGTCCCGCCTCGCCCCCCGCCCCACCCCCGCTCCTCCACGTCCCGCCCCGCCCCGTGCGCCTATTCCCTTCCCTCCCCGACCCACCTCGCCTCGCTCCGCCCCGTCCTGTCCCGCCCCCCCCTCCCCCGTTCCGGCCGCCCCGTCCCGTACCGTCCCGCCCCGTGCGCCTCTTCCCTTCCCTCCCCGACCCCCCTCGCCTCGCCCGGCCCCCCTGCCCCCCCGCCCCGCCCCCGTCCCGACGCGTGCGCCTCTTCGAAGCAGAGCAAGAGCAGCGTAGCACGTACTTCCCTAACAATTCAATACCTCAAATTCATCGATTTCCAATTATTTTTTTCATCTTAAGTTTCTCCCTATTTCAAATTATTCAATGTCTTGAATTTTACAATACTCAATTTCGAAATATTTGATGCTTTAAATTCTTTAATACCGTGTTATTTTGAATTCCTTTGTATCCCGTATTTCTCAATATCTCGAATTTCTTGATATCTCGAATTTTTGGATATCTCGAATTTTCAAAATTATTCCGCCGTATTTTCTTCATCTCGTGCACATCTATGTAAGTTTAACTCTGTAATCTGAATATCATAGAAGGGTGTTTTATTTTTCGGGGACCAATCGATACACGTTTACCCCGAAGTGTCTGCTATGCCAAATGTAACGTTATGCACTGTATCTGACAAATACCATAGTACTGTTGTAGTTGTTAAAATGAGAAATTGCTTTGCGTTCTTCTTTCACATGATAATGGTTGATGTTGGGAACTTAACAACATTCAGTTCGAAAACTTGTTTTAATTGCAGTTATTTAACGACATGAAGGACGCTTCTCAGCAAGAAATGATAACCACTGACGCAAGATCAGATGTCTTACTGTGTACGTCGGACCATTTTCAGCTTACCATGAAATCTATCTTTGAAATGAGTGCCACAGGATTATTCAGAAATGAACTCGTTAAGAAATACTAGGAAATCAGCGAGACCAAGAGGCGAAAAATTCCACTTAACTCCACTTTCGCGAAGTCAAAACAAACTTCACAGTAACCAAACTAATACTTAGATAAATGTGGCGCTAGAGTAGTTCATAATTTCTCGCATTACCTCTAACTTTTGCAATTTTCGAAAATTCAAGGAGTTCAGCGAATATAAGACCTACGCAATCCTTATAAGTGTCCCTTCTTCCATCTGTGGGAGAAATTTAAAGAAAAAGTTGGTTGCAGTGTTTGGAAAATTGTTTAATAATTTGCATTAATTTGAAATAATCATTATTATTGTATTTTTACAATGACAACATTTTGCAATCCTCAAAATTTCTGAGAGTTTGCCGGAAACATCTAGCGCTACTTTTTTACGGTCCGTTGATACATACGAGAAAATTTAAAGATAAAAATTGAGCCTTTTTGAGAAAAAAAAATTGCATTAACTTCAAGCAAAATTACACGAAATGAATTGTAAATGACCTTTTTAAAAGGTGTGATTTTTTAGAATTGATTTCGTTTAAGACTATCTCTCTAATATTGTACATTTGCAATGTTATTTTTTTGCAATTTTTGAAAATACAGATAGTTCCTCAAAACAGGGACCACCACAACTTTCTTACCGTTCTCTGATACATAGAAGGAAAATATTTAAAGTAAATTTTGAACCGTTTTTGAGAGAAAAATTGTTAAAAAATTACTAATGTAGTTGTAATTAATGGATTTTACTTTTCACATGGCGTCGAATCACTTTTTTAATCACATCGAAGGGTAAAAGATTTTAGTCTCTAGTAGGAAAAAAACTCGCAGCTCGTTAAATTGCATGGTCATATTCAGAAAATCTCACCAATTTGTTGTTTCGATTTTGCCCATCGTCGGCTTCTTTTTGTCACTCCTTTGCGGGATGTATGCATTGTAGATTTATCTCCTAAACGATGTACACAAAACACGTAATGCCAATTTTTATAAGAAAACATCTCTTGTGTAGTCATACCCAGCAAAGAAGGCGTTGTATGAAGTTGAAGTAAATTCTGAACCATGAACTAGCCTGCCTTAAACGCCTAAATTGCAATATGTGTGTGCATCACTCGAAAGCCTAGAAAGCAAACGTGGAAAAGAAGGAAAACATTCCTGGAATGTTTCCCTTTTTGGCTTCAGACAAATATTCAATGTGTTATTGGAGCATAATTGTTCTGAACTGTGAACTGTTCACCTTTTACATCACAACAGATGAGTTTTAAAAAGAACTATAATTTGCATATTTCAATTCATGAAAAAACACGCTGGATTATCGTGAATTTCAATTATGTGAAAGTGTCTAAGGCATGAATCTCACATATAAAGACTACTTGTATTTCCAGATTAAGAGTGTTTCTTTCTGGGAATCGAAATATATGAGTTCAGTCATCGGGTGCTGTTTACTGATTTTTCTCATTACTTTTTTCAACTTCTTGTAAATTAAATAACCTAAATATTTTTTATTGGGTTTCGCGACGCAATGATTAATACCTTCACATAACAGTTTCAGCGCTCTGTCACGTATCTACAAATCATTGGCGTAGGCCATCTTGGGAAGCACAGCGGAAATCTTTTCTCCTCAAAGATGTCCTTATTTTAGCATCATGAATACTTGTATTCTCCGAGAAATATACTTTGTATCTGGTGTACATCTCAGAATATCCTTTATTCTGAACTTTTCTAACACGTGTATGAGTACCCGTATCGTCTTTTCCTGCTACGAGTACATTCCCCACCTACTGATTCACTACTAAACGTTTGTTTCCTTCACTTGTCCCACACAGAAACACTAATTCTACACGTTCATCTTACACATTTTGTACATTTCACTCGAGTGTATTATAAAACAGTTCTCTGCGACCTATGGTTACTTGCGCATCTCTTCTGCGACGTCTCTCACACTTTGTAGTCTGCCACGTTACCCACGTTTACCGCCTTGGTCCGTCTTCCATCATCGTCCTTGTGACGTTGCTTTAATATTGTAGAGTCATACGATCGCCATCTGCGGGGTCTCGCATCAGCATTCACAGTTCGGATTCCATTGCTTCCTTCGTTCTTTGTGATATCCATCTGCCAAGGGTGCATTTCGTTCCCTCGTCACATACTCGCGTTCCCTTTCCCTGACCTTGTGCGCTGACGCCCCGGCATCGCATCTCCGTCGCCGCCGCCCGCGCCGCCCACAGCCTCCGCACTCTGCCCCGCGCCGCCCTGCGCCGCCCGCGCCGCCCCGCGCCGCCCTGCGCCGCCCGCCACCAGTCTCCCGCCACCACTCTCCCCGCCACAACTGTCCCCGCCACCAGTCTCCTGCCACCAGTCCTCCGCCACCAGTCCCCCGCCACCAGTCTCCCGCCACCAGTCTCCCGCCACCAGTCACCAGTCTCCCCGCCACCAGTCCCTGCCCCTAGCTCACCAATCTCACCACCACCAGTCCCCGCCACCAGTCTCCCGCCACCAGTCTCCTCGCCACCAGTCTCCCCTGCCACCAACCTCCCCGCCACCAGTCTCCCTGCCACCAGTCTCCCCGCCACCAGTCTCCCCGCCACCAGTCTCCCCGCCACCAGTCTCCCCGCCACCAGTCTCCCGCACCAGTCTCCCGCACCAGTCTCCCGCACCAGTCTCCCGCACCAGTCTTTCCACGCCGCCTCGCCTCGCGCCGCCTCGCTCGGCCCCGCCCCCATCCTCCCCGCTCTGCCCCGCGCCACCCCCAGTCTCCTCTCTCTGCCCCGCATCACACCTCACTAGCCCGCCACGCACCTCCTCTCCCCGCCCCGCGCCGCCACGCCCCGCACCGCGTCCAACCGCCCCGTGTCGCCACACCGTGCCCCGCCGCGCTCTGCTCCGTCCCAACCCGCGCCACCCTACCCGCGCCGCGCCGCCCTTCCCCGCTTCGCCTCGAATAGCACCGCGGCGCACTCCCCTTCCCGCCCCAAGCTGCTCCATGCTCCGCGCCCCGCGAGGAGGCCGGTGAACGAAGAGCCCCAGCTGAGGCAGCAGGTCACCGGTAACGTGCGCTTATCGACTCGCACTTGTTTGCAGAATGGACTGATCATTAACGGCTCTACTCCGATGCAGGCGATGGCCGTGATGCCTACGTCGCCACCCACTCCGCCGCTCTCGCCATGGCCCCACTCTGCCTCCTTCGCCGCATTCGCCGCCGCAGCCTCCGCCACGCTCTGATCCGCAAAACCCTCCGCCCCTTCACTCTAGTGGCCACCCTCGCCGTACCCGCTGAACCCCACCGACAGCGATGTCGACGCCGTTCCCAACGCTCTCGCCACTGTGTCACAGCCACCGCATGCATCCCTCTCTTCGCTTGCACTAACAACGCACCCGACACCCCCTCAGACCCAGTGTACATCTCACCACCTCCTGCCGCCAGCGCCGTGCCCTCCGCCTCTCGCTGCCCTCGCGAGGGGCGGCGCTTGGTGGTGTCGGGTGGGGTTGGGGTGGGTTGGGGTGTGGCGGCGCGGGGGCGGGGCGGGGCGGAGCAAGTGGCGGGCGGCGCGGGATGGGGCCAGCTGGCGTGGGGTGGCGGAGCGGTGCGACGTGGGGTGGGGTGGCGCAGGGCGGGGCGGAGCAAGCGGGCGGGCGGAGCGTGGTAAAAGGGGGCGGGGCTGGCGGGGCGGGGCGCAGGTGCGCGGAATCGCCTCGCTGTCGTACGGCGCGAACGTGCACTCGAGCGCCGAGGCGAACGACGGGCGTTGCTCCGGGTCAAGTTGAACCTTTTGCTTACACGGAGCTGGGTGTTCGCTGCCACGGTGGGAAAAGAACCGCCCTAAGACGCGTGAGGTTGTGGCCCCTTCCGCCATGTTCCATTATCCCCCAAAGGTTACGTACGATTTCACTTTGTGCATCAGGCCTTCAAGGAAAACACGCACTATCTCAGAATGCCTTGTCTTAATATGTTAGGGCGAAAGAGCATTTCATTTTCGTATTCTTGTAGTAACAATAAGTATCCTAATTAATGGTTCTCCAAACGTTTTTAAAACATGAAACAGCCATTCATATTTTTCTTTATTGAAGATGTAAATTAGTTCGCTCAAATTTCTCCTTTCCGAAGAATCTAGTTTCTGCATTAAACAGGGATCCAATGAGTATCGGGGAATTTCAGTGGGTGTATCCTAACATGGTGTTGATGAAAAACTGTTTGTTTCTCAAAATCATTGACTTTTTAATGATTTTTTTTCTGAAAACGTGTTGTTGAGTGACACGCGGTGGAAATATCGTGAATTTTTACGTCATGCTCGTTGTCGCGCGTAGTATCGATTGGGAGTCTTCGTTCCTTGTGCGCTCAGCGCCCCGCGACGGCGCGTGGAGGAAGCGGGGTGCCCCAAGGGCCGCTTTTGGGCGCCGCTCAGCGCTGCCTCCACTTCCGCTGTCGATGACTCTCTTCCGCTGCTTCTGGCACTGCCGAAATCGCCACCGCGACAGCCACCACCCCATGGTCCATCACCATTATCACTGTTACCGGCATCCTCATCACCATCACAACTGCTACCTACAGCATCACCGCCACCACCACTACTTCTACCATTTTCGTTGCCACTGCTACCACTACCACCACTTACGCCACCACTACCACTTCCACCACATTACCACTTTCGCCACATTACCACTTCCGCCACCACCAATATGCCACACTACACTTCGCCACTACTACACTTCGCCACCACTACCACTTCCTCCAATTACTACCACTTCACGCCACCTCACTCACCACTGCCGCCACCACTGCCGCCACCACTACCACTTCCGCCACCACTACCACTTCCGCCATCCCTTCCGCCGTCTCTGCCGAAACCGCCACCGCGACAGCCACCACCCCTTGGTCCATCACCATCATCACTGTCACCGGCATCATCACCATCACAACTACCTATATCACCGCCACCATCACAACTTCTACCAATTCCCTCTCAATTCTACTAATACCACCTCTTCCGCGCCCCTACCACTTCTCCACCCCTACCACATCCCTCACCACTACCCCTTCCGCTGTCACTACCACTTCTGTCACCACTACCACTTCTGTCACCACTACCACTTCTGTCACCACTACCACTTCTGTCACCACTACCACTTCTGTCACCACTACCACTTCTGTCACCACTATCACTTCCGTCACCACTACCACCTCCGTCACCACTAACACTTCCGCCTCCACTACCACTACCACTTCTGCCACCACTTCCACTTCTGCCACCACTACCACTTCCACTTCTGCCACCACTACCACTTCCGCCTCCACTACCACTTTCGCTACTACTACCACTTTCGCCACCACTATCACAACCGCCACCACTATCACAACCGCCACCACTATCACAACCGCCACCACTATCACAACTGCCACCACTATCACAACCGCCACTACTACCACTTCCGCCACCACTACCACGTCCTCCAGCATTGTCACTAACATTACCGCTGCCATCGCCAATACGTCCGTTACAACCATCTCTGACATATTCATCTCTATTAACTCCACCTCGCCCATTGCTGCCTCCGCCTCCACCGCCGCCATATCCGCCGTCGCCTCCGCCGAGGCCTTCTCGAGAACTCTTCAGCATTCGCTACAGAGCCTCGCGCCGTCAGACAAGAGAACATGTGGCCTCTTCACGGACCAGCGCTGGCGCCTCACTTTACATACGCTTGCTCTAGGAAGGCTTTATGCATGTGCTGTATTCTGCGTATATGGGATGGGGCTGGAAGGAAAGATCGTTGTGAGAGCAAGGGAGTATGTTTTGTCGTGCGTAACTTAGGCTACCTTTTTAAAATTACTTAACCTTGTATAAAGTTCATTTGTTTGTAACACAAGTCTATAGTTTTAATCTGATATTAATAAAATTTTGTACACGTGACCTTCAAAAGAAGGGAAAAGTTACTGTCCCAGTGAGATCTCGTAAAATAGACGATGGTAGGGGTATCCCCTACTGTCTCTACGCCTTATGAATGAATGAATGAATGAATGAACGAATGCCTTATTTTACGTGACAAGACTCAGGCCATGAGACCTGCTCTTCCGACTGTCCACACAAATTTCGTTACGCTCCTTTCACGTATTGGGGAAGAAAGAAGGTATTACTTTGGCGACGAAACAGGCAATTTGAATTTAGCTCAGAGGCTTCATTTAGATTTGAGGATCTTTTACATGCAGTAAATCTACTAACATGGGAGAGCCGGCTTTACTTCCTCTCCGAAGGAGGATTTTTTCGCCCTTAAAAATCCACGGCTTCGACCGGATTTGAGCCCGCGCACAGCAGCCCGATACGCTAACCGTTACACCATCGTCGCCGCCGCCGCACCATCGCCGCCTTTAGAGGGACAGTTATGACACATTTTCCGTTTTCCGCAACTATCTGGAAAGCTGTGAGTAAATCCACGAAAAGTTAAATAAACGTTTCTCATAGCCCATACAGTTAACTACAAAATGTATTGTGGTTCACATCAATAGCGCAATCAGGTCCAGAATCTAAAAGTGAAAATTGCTATTATAGCTTAGGCTATTATTGCTTTATATAAGTTACTGAGAGTGTACAACAATGCATCTCTTTCTAGCTGCTCTTAGCAACGATGATTGTGACAAACAGCAGAGTGACCAGGTGAGGAAGGGTGTCACGGGGCGAGGCTGGGTTAGAAGGGAGAGGTGGGAGCTGGGCGGGGCAGAGTGAGTAGGGCAGGGCGGGGTAGGGAACATGAGGCAGGGTATCCCTTAGAGAATGAGTGCGGGTAAAGGAAGGGTAGGGCAGGGATACATCCTTAATAGAAATCTCCTTTTCCTGTGTCATAGATAATTAAAAAATACCCGGCCAACGCTGGGGACTTCAGCTTGTTTATAAAATAGGTTTCCAGAGTTCTCTGATATGTTATTATTTGGTTAAATACATTTCGTTTTTGTACAAATCCAACTTTTGTATTTTTATCTTTCAAGTAATTAGCTGCTGATTATTACATTTTAACCAGAAGACACGATTCCGTAAAATATGGAATTTTCCGTTATTTTAATAATTACAAAGCCCAATTAATTGGAACTTACGATCACATTCCGGGTAATGCTTCCCGTAAAAATGTAAGCGACGTACATTCCAGCCAGAGTAGCGGCACTTCTTTGGTTTATGACGCTTGCGATAAGCCATTCCCGGCGTTTAATGCAACGTTAAGGCAAGCACGAGGAGGCAACTGCTAATCTCGCGGGGAAACGGTATCGGAACCACAGCATGTCTGTAATATCTTACTCTAATATCTTCCAAGATGGCTACTCTCATTTCGAGTTAACAAGCGTAAAGAGAAATACATCTCGATAACGAGACGGCGAAGTAACGAGATGGAGGCGATCACAGGCGCTCGTCGTTTCAGAGGACTCATTTGCTCGACGCCCGTCGAGTCCCTCAAAGACCCGGCCCCCGCCTCCCACTCGCCTCGAGTTGGTCTCTTTCCTGCCGAGCGACTGTTATCTTCACATTACTTTCCATCGTTGTTTCGCGACCGTCGACAAGGAACAGCCGTTTTCCTTTCCGCTGCCTGAAACGGAACCTCACAGCCTTTCTCGGCGGTTGTGGCTTAAAATGTCGATGCAATTTTTTGTTGGTTCAGTTACGGAGATGTGGATTTCGTTGGTAGTGTTTCTGGGGAAATTTGGCACATTTCTATAAGAATTGTATCTGGGAAACGAATTTGTTATGTTTAAACATCGGAATGTTTATCTTTTTCAAAGCTTGATTGATTGATTTTTTTCGTGTTTCCGGGTGCGTCAACTGCTTTGGTCATTAGTCCTGTTAGTGTAGTGCATGTTTTTTATTCGCGGGAGATGGCGGTGATCTTCCCTCGCTGGATGGCGAGATCCGGCGCCGACCTACCGACGGCTAGTGGGGTTTTCTCCCTAACCAGGACTCTCCCACCAGCAGGGCACCGCCCCAGTCGGGACAAGCTCTAAGCTCCCGACCGATCCTCCGGAATATGTGGTAGTGCAGTGTATGTTAGTGTAAGTGTGTGTGAAAGGGGAGAGGATAGGACAAGGAAAAGGAAGGACAGATCGCGCGCGGTCCATGGCCCGGTTGGTAGGGTACTACTCCGGCATTCACCTGGTGTTGATCGGAGGAACCACGGAAAACTACCGATGAGAGCAGCCGGTCGCTAGAATTCTCCTCCAGACAGCGACTGAATTCGACCTAGCTGAATAGCTAGTGTCGAAAATCCTGCCGCCGTCAGGACTCGAACCTAGGACCTCCCGGTCAGAGGCTTTCTCAAAGCCACATACTGAATTATTGTCTAATTTTAGAGACTAATGGTACGGAATCAAAGGAAATTCTTCTTACTCTGCAAAGATCAGCAGGCGATCCATTCGACAACAGACGATAAAAAATTACTAAAAGACGGACATTGAAAATCCAAAGGACAATTGACGTCAATGGAGGACTGACCTCCCAAATGAAGGACGGTTGGCAATCCTAGGTGCACCCGTTTCATTACGTGCTACCGCCGCTACGCACACATTTTCCCCTCACCTTGGTCCCACTACGTACCCGCTTTTCAGGTCACATTGCCGTCCACGTCCTTGTTTGTACTGGGGACACCAATATGTGGATGAAGATCGTATGAGTGGAAAAGAGAGGCAGGTCGGTGGCGAACACAACAAGTGACTGAGAATTTCAAATCCTTGGATTTGGAACTGTGCTCAATTTCTAAGATTCGCAGCCATGTAGAAGAGGGATTGGTGCGTGGAGTAGGGTTTGTTGAATACCCTTTGAAGAATTATTTTTGAAATGAAAATGTTGCTGGTTTATTCTAGAGAAGGAAATTGTGAGGCTTTCTTATAATGGATATTTCATTATTTCAGCTGTTTCCATTCTTGAATTCTTCACGGGAAGGAAGGAAAATTGACTCACGGAATATATTTTCCAATCATTTTATATCTTCTCTGCGTGAAATCATGCCAGTGCGAATACGACGGGGTGGGTAGGACAGTAGGTCATCTCTGATTCAAACATCAAGTGATTGTTAGTTAGAAGGCCAAGAGAGAAAAGTAATATACGTCTTCGGTGCCAGAAGCGGCACACACCCAACATTTCTGCTTTCCGCTTTGCATATTTTTAACATCAACATCAAAGTTAAATAGTACTATTTAGTGGCGTTTTCGGCGGTTTGCAAAACAATCTTATTTATTTGAGTTTTTTCAAACTAGAATAGAAACGAAATCGAATATGATGGCCAGTTCCTCACCAACAGACAGGGCGAGTCGAGTGACATCTTGCTTTAAGGGATGGAGGGGAAAGAACGTTGTTGTGAGTGACAATGGATATATGCAGTTTATTCGATTAAATGTAGGATTAATTAGAACAACAATTTAAATTAAATGAATTTAAAATTCTACGTATATGACTAAAATTCTTTGTAAATTTTGTTTGCAAAGCAAAATGGAATTCAAATAAAGAAAATAGAAAATATGAATACGAGAATATTTGTCATATACTGCTAAAGCGACTGGATGGGATGGATTACCTGTCAAGCGCGCTGTATAATGGATGGTGCTTCAAAAAAATTGTTCGTGGTTAAGTAATCCGGATTAGTTATCGTGCAAAAAAACCTACATTTTTATAAGGCCAGTTTAATGTCCTTCACCCGTATTTCCAAGAAGACGGCAAGATTCCGAACTCCATTTAACTGCGATTAACATAAATACATCATTGATTTCAACAAACAACTACTGTTACAGCTAATACGATTACTATTTCCATTACTATTATTACTCTTCTTGCTTTTAATACTGCTATTATTTACTATTATTTACTTTTACTATTACTATTTGTACTAAGAAAAATATTTCTCTGTGAATAATTATAGCATTCCACACACATTTCATTTATCTGTTTGCTTTACCCGTCTGTCAAAAAAATACTGACGCGAGGGGCTGATTCTGAATCCTTTGGCCAGTCTCTCGTAATCTGGATCCGTATCTTGTTCCTCAGTCATGTAAATTCCTTCCTTCTAGAGAATGCTGCGAGTGTTTGGTGAGGTGAATGGCCTTGTCTGCAGGGGTAAACGACCCTAAGCAGCCGGGAAGCGGGCGGGCGAAGGGGTTAAAAATTCACGTGGGGCACTGGGAGGCAGCGGAGAAGAAGCCACGCAATGGCGGACGGTTACGGCTGCGGCAAGGTTCGGCCCACGATCCCAAGAGTGCGCTGTCGCCGCCCCACTTTTTTTGGACGGCCCTCGTTTCACACCACACCACGTTGCTCGTAGCCCTTGCGGTTCCGGTGGTATGAGGTTAGCGTTTCCGGCTAGTATTTCCTAAGTCCCTACCCCATCGAAACACGAGAAAATCATTGGTACACCTTCCTTCGAAGGGGAAGTTAAGACGGCTGTCCCATGTTGTAGATTTTTTTCTAGGGCATTTATCCAGGCAACAGCCGATGACCCTTTACGTCCCGATGGGACGCATATTCGACCAACACACTTGCCATGCGCTTCCCTGGGTATGCGGGCCAGATGGCGTTCGGAGCGTTGCTGCTGTCTGTGTTTTCTGAAGTTACTCTTTTTGGCCTCACTTTTTATATTTGTTCCTTGCGCCACTGTTTCCGGTCTTACTGGTCTTACTGTACTTCAAGAAATTACTTTCTCTTACAGGGGCATTC
The DNA here is from genome assembly GCA_011170035.1 of Teleogryllus occipitalis. Taxonomy (NCBI): domain Eukaryota; kingdom Metazoa; phylum Arthropoda; class Insecta; order Orthoptera; family Gryllidae; genus Teleogryllus; species Teleogryllus occipitalis. The sequence goes on from BLKR01001294.1 coordinate 294,728, forward strand.
TAGACATTTTATCCCAATTCGTAAGAAATTCCAGTTTCTATTTTTAACCAACATGTGATTTTTCCGAAACTCAGATTTCATCCGATAATGCTTCACCACACTTTGTAACTGACTGTTATGTTGTTTTGCGGCCTCGTATAAGAACGGTGTTTGGCATTATATTTAATGGTTAGTTTAAAAAATTGAACTATGAATTAATGTTGACCCCTTGTCCCCTATTTTTGAAAGCAATGGCATCGGAATAAACTAATCAATAGCCTTTAAGTACCTTTCTATAAATTTTCATCTCAAAAGATACATGTACAGGATGTACTGAATCTCTGACCGTAAATCTCTGGTGAATACAAATAGAGAGATATATATACAAATTTAAAAAAAACAACGACAAATCCGAAAATATCACAATGTGTATACTAATATAGTATTTGAGTAATGTGCTTATGCTTATCACTGATGTCATTCCGGTTAAACCCGTGCCGTCCGCCAATCGAGACAAATGTGTCATTCCGCGCGTCTCGGTCACCTGGTGGGGAACTGATGATTTTTTTGCGAATCCGTTTAGAAGATACTAAGAAATTTTCAAAACAATATTTTGGGGTGGGTAGGGGGTCATAACTCGAAAGAACATTCGACAAGGAGAACTGCAATTATACATTTTTGTATTTTTTATTGTTTAATTACAACTCTTAATATATTACTTTTACGTACTTTGCCCGAGAATGTAAGAGCCAGACGACTGATTTTTAATATATGAAAATGTTAATAAAAGATTATTACGGTGACGAAGCTACGCTCAGCCATTTTATTGGTGTTTGGCCTTTAAAACGCGTAATGTATCTTAATTTTCAAAATATATCTCTCGTCTTTGTTTTTGCTCTGACGAATTACTTCAAAACAACCTTCTTTCACACCTTCACACGTAAAAATACCCCAATACCTACGACATATTTTCTAAAGAATACATTTTCTTCGAGCCTTCACCTTTACTTTCAAGACTTATCTGCTCTTGCCCCCTTCCTTCTGCATTTTATTCTATAATTTGTTTCATTTAGCGACCATGAGACAAATCATTGATAATATCTCTAGTGAATTATAAAGCGACGAATGACGATTTTTCGATTATATGTATGTGGGACACGTGTACGCAGGCTTCTGAAAGGAAGTGACAAGAATACTGTTGAAGTTGAGCTCTTGCGAAGAGCGGTTCCCGTGGCAACCGCGTGAGATATTTGCGTTGCTCCTCCTCTCCGTCCTCGTCCTTCGCGTTGCCTTCCCTTACAAACTTTTTTTTCGCGTCCCTTCCCGCTGGGCCGTGCCGCAGTGGCTGCCCGCGCCTCCGCCGCCGCGCACCGCACGCTTTTACGATCCTCTGGGGCCACGCAGCGGAGCCCGACCGCAACCCCAGCCACCACGCCCCCTCGCTGCCCCACTCCCCCGCCCGCCTGGCACGGCATCCCCCCTCGCCGTCTCTTCCCTCTGCCTTTCTCCCGCCTTCCCTCCACATCCATTCCCCTCCCGTTCCGGCCCATGGCTTCCGCTTCACCTTATTCATTGCCTTTCTCCCGCCTGCCCTCCACATCCATCCCCCTCCTGTTCCGGCCCATGGCTTCCGCCTTACCTTTTCCCTCATTGCTTTTCCCTCATTGCCTGCCCTCCACATCCACACATCCCTATTCCTGTCCACGGCTTCCGCCTCACCTTTTCCCTCACTGCCTTTCTCCCGCCTGCCCTTCACATCCACCCCTCCCATTCCTGCCCAAGGCTTCCGCCTCACCTTTTTCATTGCCTTTCTTCCGCCTGCCCTCCACATCCATTCCCCTTCTGTTCCGGCCCATGGCTTCCGCTTTACCTTTTCCCTCATTGCTTTTCCCTCATTGCCTGCCCTCCACATCCACACATCCCTATTCCTGTCCACGGCTTCCGCCTCACCTTTTCCCTCACTGCCTTTCTCCCGCCTGCCCACCACATCCACCCCCTCACATTCCTGCATACGGCTTCGGCCTCATTTTTTTCCTCGCTGCCTTTCTGTCTGTCCCCCACGTGCCACCCGCCTCCCTTACCTCCTTCCATCTTGCCCCTCCAAGTCTACTTGCCTACCCGCCTTTCCGCTGCCCCGACCTCCCACTACCCGCCGCTTCGACGGTCGCTGCCCTACCATGTCGCCGCCCCGCCTTTCCGCCACCCCGTTGTCCCACCATCCTCGTTATTTTCATCGCCTCCACCGCTTTGCTGCCTCCGTCACTTCGTCATCATCGCCACCGGTGCTGCCTCCAGCCCCCTTACGCACCACCACCGCCACCTCCTCTGCCTTCCCGTGTGGCTCTTCCCTCAGACCCGACATTCCGCAACAACTGGTGCTCTACCATCCTACCATCTACAGCCCAGTGCGACAGTTCTGCTTGTCCTGTGACCCTACTGACTCGTGACTACCTCTGCAACCGTCCCCCCCTTCCGCCGTCCCGTTCCTAGCGCTGCTGCCACCTTCGCAGCCCCGCAGACTCCTCGGACCCGCTCCATTTAGGCTGGTCAACCCCGTCTCCCCTTCCTCTGACTCTGCTACACCCATAGACTCTCACCACGGTAAACGCCCCCTTCATTCTTACAGTCCCGCAAACCCGCGCCACCTCTCCGCTCCTACCGGTTGCACTACACCCGGAGTCCCCGACACCTCACCTTCAACTACAGATACCGCCCCGTCCCCCAATCGCCGTCTCGGCCCCTGCACTGCGCCAACGCCCACGTCCGAGCCGCCGCCTCCTCGCTCCCCCCGCCGGCGGCACCGAGCCCATCCCTGCGGCACGCCGCCGGTGCTCGCGCTGCGGTCGTTGCAGCAGTTGGACCGCTCGCGCGCGCGCGCCCCGCCCCCTGCGACGCAGCTGCTTCGCTCGACTCGAGGAGAGCAAGTGCACCGCTCCGCAGGGTAACATATGCAGCGCCTTGTTCGCGCACTGATCGCTGTGGCCCGGGGCTCGAGGGGATCTGTCTTCGCGTTTTATTCGTTTCCGGACGTCGACGGCGGCGGCGGCGGGGCCGGGGAGACCCATATTGCCGCATCGCGGTGGTTCTGTTTCGTTTTGAAGGAAGGAAGTTAGTGCTTGTCTTGCTATTTTATGGCTGTCTTTGTGGAGAAATATTATTTGTTCTTTCTGTCGCAGGAACAGCCGTTTTTACAATAGCCAATGGAAATTATGCTGTGGTCTAAAGATGTATTAACTCAGTTCTTATATTTAATTGTTTCAGATAAACAAAAGAAATGGGTTTGAATTGTAATAGTTTACTTACGTTTCTTTCTTTCTTATTATACTTACATTTTTGTAGATGTTGCTCAGTCAGAATTCGGATCAAGAGTTATAAATAAGCATGCGTTGATTCACATACGCCCGTATTATAAGATTTATTCATTTAGTGGGCAAGTTGGTACTTTTAATCGCATCAGTTTCTTAAATTTTGTTTCAAAAAGGAGAATATCAGAATCTAAATGATACTTTTATTTCGAACATTTCAATCAAACGTAAACATAGTGAATTTAAGACGAAGTGTTCTGATTAGCAAGATATTTATCTTAATCGAATAGCAGCTATATTGTTGCTGGTAGGAAAACATACTTAAAATCAAATTAGTTCAAAGAATTGATCGCCCCGACCGGGGTTCAATTCTTTGAACTAATTTAATTACTAAAAATACATTGTTACTCAGTAACATGGTCACAATTTGGATTGCTGTACGTCTGCGAAACATATTATCCGAGCGTAAATGATTCCAACAATGTGACAATTATATGTATTTAAAATCACTCATTCAGTAACACAAGTAAATTAGTATCACTTATCGCTCATCAAAGCAACGTAATGTTGTAAGAATGCAATGATCACACGTGGTTGTGATAAGTACTTGCGATAAACAAACGGACGTGTTCATGAAAAGAGGCAACAAGCGACAGTGTTGTTGTCGGACGCTAGAAAAGCAAGAATCATGGTTCTCCAACAGTGTCGGGCCCCGAACGAAAATACCCATTTGCTCTCTTACTGCGCTCCATGTACTTCACGATAAGGCTTATGGGTACACGTTGCCTCGTCCCCGCCACCACCGCCCCCCCTCCCCCACCCTCGCCCCTCTAACGCCTTGTTTACGACCGCGGTGCAACCATTGCCAGTCGGGCTCCTCGGCTCCCGAAGAGGTTGCCAGTGTCCGGGACGGAAGACGAGAAAGTACGAGCGTCTCTAACACAAGGTTGCGACCAAGACGCCGTACAACTCTCTACTCCGCGTCGCCTTCCTGCGACAAGTCACGTTTACGCCTCATCTACCCTCCGCTCGTGCAGCTGAGAGTGGTGGTACCCCTGCTGCGATGCACTTTTTTTTTCTCCTCGGGATGGAGGACACTTCACTTTCTTCTTGCAGGAGACGTTATAGTTGTCGACTTGATGGATGCTGGAGTTTTAGCGAAACGGACTGCAATATTACTTCGGTTGACGAAAGTATGAAGGACATGTTCATGACAGAGGCGTTTTGAAGTCTTTTTCTTAACACTTTGTCCTTAAAAGAGAGTAATGCAACACACATTAAATATTTAAAACTTTTAAAAGCACCTTTAATACTTTATGAACTCATAATTTTGTAATATACTTCATAAATGTTTTCTTGGCTTTCGTTTCGAAACACTCATTTCCGACATTTTTATTATATGCGTATTATTACCAGTATGTTAATAATAAATGTTTATTTAATATATTACCAGGTTTGACATTTATATGCAAGTTTACTCTTAGAGGCTTTTTATTTTAGGATATTTTTAATCCCAGATTACATCCTTGACGTATCTGCAACACATATTGAACAATTTATATTTGTAGTGAAGACAGATTTAATTTCTAATGTTTACTCCACATTGCCAATAACATAATGGAAATTTCATTTTACAATAATTTGCCGTCACTGTCAGCATATGCATTAAATCAATAAAGAGCACTCAACAAGATTATTAAACTAATGAACGAAATTATTTAATGTATTCTGCAAACTTTACAGCCATTAAAATATTCAGGCGAATTTCAGTTCTCTTATTGAGTCTATCGGCGTACGAACAATGCTTTTCTTCTCCAAGGTGGCCGCAACTACCTGCCGTAATGCCAGCAGCCTCTCCTAGCTTATTCATGCCCAGTGTTTCTCCCCCTGGCTGGAGTGCTGGCCTATTTTTCACCGGCGGCGCCCCAGAACAGCCGCACTTGGCGGGCGGGATACCGTAGCTCAGGTAGCGCGCTCCTCCCGGGAGAAAAATTGCCCGGAACAGCGCGGGCGCGCCTCGACGACGTCGTCAAGACACACGACGCAATTAACAATGCTTAATCACTGAGGCTCGCTTGCAGACCGCGGCGACCGCAGCGCCGCCGGCAGCGGGACGCCCAGCGGAGCGGAGCGGAGGGGCGGGGCGCACCGCAACCATTGCAATGCGCTCCCTGGGCCACGCCGCGGTCCGGTCCGCCCCCCCCCCCCCCCTCCGCGCCCCCACCCCTCCCCCCCCCCCCCCCTCCCCGCCCTACCTCCCGCCCAACTCCCGCCCAACTCCCCGCCCCACCTCCTCGCCCAACCTCCCCGCCCAACCTCCCCGCCCAACTCCCCGCCCAACCTCCCCGCCCAACCTCCCGCCTCCCACCTCCCCCCGCCCCACTCTCCCCTCCCCGCCCCATCTCCCCGTTCCACCCCGCCCTGCCCCTCCATCCCACCCCCTCTCCGCCCCACCCCTGCCCCACCTCTCCCCTCCTTCCTCTCCCCGACCCATCCCTCCCCACCTCACCCCCCTCTCCACCCCACCTCTCCTCACCCCTCTCCACCCCACCTCTCCCTCATCCCACCCTCCCTGCCCCACCTCTCCCCGCCCCACCTCTCTCACCTCCCCGCCCCACCTCTCCTCGCCCTACCCCTCCCCGCCCCACCCCTTCCCATTCCACCCCACTCCGCTCTTCACTAATCCCACCCACACTCAGACCCAGCTCCACCCGCCGGCCACACGATAGCCTGCCGCACTCGTGAATCGCCGGAAGGCGCCACCCAACACGACACTCCATGCCTCCTTTCTCCACCGGGTTCACTTCCCCACAACACGGCTCTTCATTTTAACTCCTTCCTTTTCCGCCAAGGTTTTCCTTTGCTATCTTGAACATCGCCATTCACGTCTTCAAACTTCCCTCCTTTCCATTTCTCCTCCTGCCCAACCTCTCATTTTTCCTTCAAACCATTTTCTATTATTCCCTACCGTCTCCCCTTCGCACTATAACATTACCACCTCTTACCGCCATGTCCCCTCCCTTCTGTCTTCCATTCCAGCCACATTCCCTCGAAACTTTTATTCCCTCCTGCCATTTCCTCTCCCAACCCACTTTGGTTTGGAGGAGAGAAACAGGACGTGCCGTCCCAGTCTTTCTTCTCCAAACCTCCTTCTCATTTCATTTCCTCTCCCTACCGCCTTCTGTTCCCGCCATTTCTTTTCCACACCAACGTCCCTTCACATCATTTCTTCTTCTCGTAAGATTCATCATCCCCGCCTCATCTTTCTTCTCATCTGCGCTTCACATCACATCCTTGACATACTTCCTTTCCATTGATGCCATCCTTCCCTCTCCAGCAACTCTCTTCGCCACTCATCTTGTTCCAGCGGCATCATCCTTACTCCCTGCCACGCCTTCTTTCGTCTCGCTATCCTGCTTTCCTCTCTGTCACCCCTCACTACCATGCCTCTCCTCCACGTCCCCGTCTCTGTATTGTCCTTTTTCTCCTTCCCTGTCCTGGTATCCCTCCCATCCAAGCCTTTCTCTCCACTGACTGCTCTCCTTTACGCTCGCCTAATTTCTATCCCCGCCACGTACGCTCCATCCCCGCCTCGTCTCTCCCGCCGCGTGCTCAACCGCCCCCTCCCCCGCCGCAGCCACGCGCCACGCCACGCCAACCGCGCAGCTTCACCCCCACGAGCCTCCCCCGCGTCCCTTGCTACTCCGCGCACTTCGCAACCCCGGGACCGGGAGCGGTAGCTCAGTGCATCAACTGATGTCACTGCAGCGCCTCTGGCCGGGAGGTCCTATGTTCACACTCCCCACGGCGGCAGGATTTTCGACACTAGCTTTTCAGCTAGGTCGAATTCAGTCGCTGTGTGGAGGAGAATTCTAGCGGCCGGCTGCTCTGATCGGTAGTTTTCCGTGGTTTCTCCGATAAACACCAGGCGAATGCCGGAGCAGTACTTTACCAAACGGGCCACGGACCGCGCGCGATCTGACCTTCCTCTTCCTTGTCCTATCCTCTTCCCTTACACACACACTTACACTACCATGCACTACACTACCACATATTCCGGGAGACCGGTCGGGAGTCTAGAGCTTGTCCCGGCTGGAGCGGTGCCCCGCTGGTGGAAGAGTCTTGGTTAGGGGGAAACCCCACTAGCCGACGGTAGGTCGGCGCCGGATCTCGCCATCCAGCGGAGGAAGATCACCGCCATCTCCCGAAAACAACATGCACTACACTAACGGAACTAATGACCACAGTAGTTGACGCGCCCGGAAACACGAAAAAATCAATCAAACCCAACCCCGGACGTGCACTGGAACATGTCTGATGAGACTTGGGATTCCTCCTACAGTTCGTCCCAAACACACGGGCCAAGAATCGTGCGCGTTCTTTCCTTCCTCATCCCTCCTCATACACATACACACACGCGCGCGCGCGCACACACACACACACACACACACACACACGTTCATGCACTACACTTCCGAAAATGTTGGAAGTGAGACCAGTCAAACGTTTGTCTGGTGGGGCAGTGCCCTGCTCGAAAGAGATAACTGGAGAACGAAACCCGGCAACCCGACCTGTAGAAGTGCTCTGAATCTCTCGTTCCAGCGAAGGAGGATCACCTCCCGAAAAATAACCTGCTCCACACATACAGAACTAATGATGTTTTATTTTGTTGAAATACAATGTTTTTCTAAAATGATTGAAATATGTTTTTCAATGAAACTTTATTCCTGACTGCTTACCACTACCATACATATTATTTAACAATTATTCTATACCTCACAGTATTTGCACTTAAATAAAAATACCTCCTAGAAATGAAATCTCTCCCATCATTTTGAACTGAGTTGTCGAGTATTGCGAGTTCCTATCAAAGAATATCACGAAACGTTTATGCGTAACGTACGAAAAATGGCTGGTAAAACAAACATATTGACGTCTTTGTCTTCTCTCCATGAAGCTCACTTCGAATACTACCTTTCACCTATCTCGAATTACAAACGGGCTCGTCTCCGACCACGATAAGAACATTCTCGTTTTCCAGTTTACGACACTGCCAGGAATTGGGCCCGCAAAATTGCACACGAGCGACCACATCGAACGAATTCCTTTGATTTTTACGGCGAACCTGCGACTTGCAAGGAGGGCCATAACACGCGACCCGCCCCGTGCTGGGGGAGGGCTGTGTTTCGCGGAGACGAAAAAGAAGAAGAAAAGATGATTCGCTATTACGCGACATTCCTTCGAGGAGCGTTCTCTCGCTCCGTCGACAGCTCCCTCGACCGACCTTGGAGCACTATTTCGCCGGCAGCGCGGCGAGGCGGCGGATCCATAAACTTCGCGGTCTTGGGACCCGCGGGGCGGTAGTAGTGGTGGGAGTGAGAGAGAGAGCCGGGGAAGCACGGGCGCAAAGAAGACAATGCAAAGAGATTTGGAACGAGAGGAGATGGAGTGAGAGGGGAGATAAGACGTAAACGAGAACAAAACAGACCGACAAACCTAAAAACAAAACAAAGACGTCTGGAAAGCCGTGATGGATAGAGAGAGGGGAAGATCGAAACACAACCAGAGCGAGAACAAAACAAAGGCGTATGGATAGATCAATAAAATGATCAGGAAAAGGAAGTAAAATATGCTGTACGTTTATTTATAAACATTAAAACGTTTATAACGTAAGATACAATAAATATTCATAAATTGTTGATAAAAAGATTAGAGAAACACCAAATGAAAGATATCTAAATTGCATGAAGGATGAAGGGAAGATTGAGGAAGTAAATGTGTAGCAAGCACAATTCAATGATGTGAAGGGAAGACTGGAAGAGGACAGTGAAACAAGAGCTGTAAAACAATAGTAAAGGTGAGGCGTCAACTTAAGGAATTCCGCGGACGAAGAGTTCAAAGCAATATATAATTTTACCTCATTATTATTTGTATCTGAATTTTTCGTGCGATAGAAGGGAAGCTTAAAAACTGGTGTAATGGCAAGTGGCAAGTTTAGAGCAAAATTGAATTATGTAAACAAAATCTTTATTTATTTTAAATTATAATGTTGGAAGAATGAGAGAAAGATAGCCACAAAATAACAACAAAGAGGATGCTCTATTTTCTATTACAAAGATTGGAATAACACAGGTACATTTTAAACTATTTAATGAGACATACTCGACGCTTTTCCCATTCTTTGCTTCTCTTTTTCATCTTGTCCTAACGTCAATATTAAGTTCTGACGTTAGGACACGATCCTCCTTTACTCAATTACTTGTTTCTTTTCGTCATTCGAAAGGGAAGGAAAGAAAATATTTAAAATTATTGTTCCACTTTTCCACTCTCCTTATCAAAAAAAATAACACTGAATTCATGAGTATCCCTAAAGCCTGCAATGCGCCACGGAGAATATCACAGTCGGACGCTCGCTCCCCAACAGTCCGTTAAATCGAGATCCAACGCCTTGGCATGCTTTGTTCTTGAGTGGGGGACGTCGCGCGCATGCGCTGCCGCTTGCCGATCCGACCTGAAGACGTTGGAGGCATTCGCCAACGGCCTGAGCTGCGCTAGCGCACTTCTTGCATTGCATGGACGCGTTGGTGCCGATCTATGACGCTGATCGCATGGAAGACCGAATAAATAAAAAAATCTAAATAATATCAAAGGAAAGAATTTTTTTATATTTCCTTAGGCGCTGACACACAACTTGCACACCCAATGAAAACTCCATTGGTTAACAACATGAGATTAGTTATCATCATAACCCTTTCTACAACCCTAGGATGGTGATCGGAACTTGTTTAAAAGTCATCAAAAAGTTAGTAAAGCGTCCACAAAATGAAGATCCGTTCGCCAATTACATTTCTTAATGATTAGTGGTCTCGTTCATTTTTTGTTCTTTTTGGCATGCTCTTCGTTTATTTTTCCCACTGCGCGTCGTGCGACTCTACTGCCACAGGAAAGACCGCGGAGTGGGATGAGAGGACCAAGTGGGATTGAGTGTAACTTGGATCAATCGATTTGCTTTAAAGTCACTGCTTCCTCCCCCACCTCTCCCTCGCTTCATCCCGGCCCATGCTGTCCCCGTTCCGTCCTCCCCCGCGTCAACGCCGAGTCCTCCCTACTGCCACTCGTCATTCACTGGGGCTGAGCAGGGACTCGAACCTCAGAGTTGGCTAATGGCCGCGGTGGCAGCCCTCAGGCAGGTTGAGAAGGGCGCGAGCACCCTTACGTGAAACCTCGAAAACACGAGCGCTCGACGAAAACCCAGGCGAATGCCAGACCTCTACCGTACAGATCAGACTACGCACTGCGTGCGATCTTTCCTTTCTCTTCTTTGTCCTATCCTCGTCTCACTTTTGCATACACACTTACACACAGCACACTACGATACATGTCGGGAGACCGTTCGGGTGCTTAGAGCTTCTCCCGGCTGCGATGATGCCACTCAGGTGGAAGATACCTGGAGGGGATGGATTCCACGTAGGTGGGAGATACCAAATTTTTCGATTTTTTAGTTTCCCTCATTTTCTTTCGTAAGTATAACTTGTGCTTTCGTAAAGTGGGATATGGACTCGGAAAAGCTAGTACTTTTTCAGAAGGTTTCGAACAATTAATTGCTTCGTTCATAAGCGTACTTACTATGGATTTCGATTTGTCTTACTTGCGGCAAATACCATGTCTAAATGCACAGCAAAATCCAGTCCCTTAACAATCCCCGTACGGATCAGATACCGTATTAGCTTTGCCGGAAAATGCTTCAAGTAATGGATCAATATCTCTTAGAATGTTCCGTTGTGATAAATATGGTCGTCAAAACAAACGGACAGCGCTAGTAGTATGTTGGGTGACAACTACAAAATTCCGAGCAATTGCAGCCCAGGTTGGGGTAAGCCAATGGATCAAACCCCAAATGCTCGGCATTAAAAATAAACATTTTTAACCGGACAAATCCTTAACGGCGCATGGGCATGCTCAAGCCCTTGGCAACTGAAGGGCCGCGTCGTGTCCAGTTGGGCTTCACTGGCTGCTGGGACTGGGCACGGCGGCGGGCCTTCGGCGAAAAGGGGGGGGGGTCGAGAAGGGCAATCAGACGTCAGCCCTGGCGGCCGTCGCGCGGCACAAAAGAGCTGGCGGCTCGGCCCTCAAGGGCGCCACAATGGCCCTTTGCTGGGCAACGCTCAACCTGCCCCGCCCACCCCCGCTCTCGACCCTAAAACATGCGCCGATTTACAAGGTGTGTGGGAGGCCCGTCCCCTCTCACTGGCAGGAAGCGGATTTGGAGTTCCGCAAGGATGATTTTTTTTTTTTCATTTTCGGTGAGAATGAGATGTTTGAAATCTAGAATAATTCGATCCTATATTTTCAAAGCATCGTTTATCTTTCTGTGCTGATCTAAATTGTCATGTATATTGGGTATCCAATACTGTAACAAAATTCCTGTAAATTAGAGGTTTGAAACTTGGAAGGAGTACAGAAGGCCTTCCTCGCTAGATGACAAGAAATGAGCTATAAGACACGTAATAGAAAATAGAGAATAAAACCTGGTAACTGTGTGATTTTTACTAAGGATATGTCTATAATTCTTACAATCATACACATACTCTTCACTTAAAGGAATGTTTTTCTCCTTACACTGTACTAACCTTCTAGGTTTTTAATGTTATATAGCACAATTTATTCTGGAAATTTTCAGAGATATAATTGAGAAAAAATTGGTTAGTACCACGACGTCTTTTTGAGATGAAGGACATTACAATACCCACACGCTTCAAGAACCCTTTCTAGTGTGATCTAGACCAGAACATAATTGTAATCCACTGTCTTAAAAAAATAGATATTCGCGTTTTATTTCTTTTTGTCTTAATATACTTACGCTAGAAATTAAATTGTAATACCTCAAATCACGATGTAATTATTTTCAGTCAATAGTAGTTAATAAAGAATGCGTGATGATTTCCTAAGACATTACTACCGTCTGCTCCGCAAGCTTTTTGAAACCCATTTTCTTTTATCACCGTCACCAGGAGACTTACCGCCGGAGTGTCTGCGGGTGTCAATCGTTCAGGTCGTTTGTCATCGTGTGTTTCACGCCTGTAGTTTAGGAAGTCGTAAATTCACCACACGAGCGATTGACGTTTATGAATTATTTACATCTCTAGATATAAAACGTGTTATGAAGTATTGGTTCTCGCTCCTGCATGCAAACACTACAGAGAATGCAACGAGTAAATGCGCTCTTGCTAAGATACGGACTTTCCGTGGCACAGCGGCTAGCGCGGTTTCTGAATCTGACGACCATGCTTTAGATATCAAGTTTAATTCTCTTCAATTCAATGGTGCCTTATTTTACTTGAAGAGTTTCAGGTCATCGGCCTGACCCCGCCCCCATCTAACAAAGCATGATTGTGTCACTCGGGAGGGAGAAAATAAGTTATAATTTTACTTAGAGGCTTCTTTTAGGCCTGGGGATCATTTACACCCAGTAAATCTACAACAATGGACAGCTAGCCTTACTTTCCTCCGAAGGAAGGTGCACGAAGGATATTTTCACCATTAAAATTCGATTTGGATCAGAACCCGAGAATTGGGTATATAATATGGGTATAACAGTTTAACCGCAACACCATCGAAGCCGTGAAGTTGAGGGATTTCGCAAATGATACGCGTCTTATTTTATTTATTTTACGTCAAGAAACAGTTAAAACTGTGTACGACGTGCTATGGGGAGAAGTGAATTCTGTGCACGTTTTCAAAATTCTGTGATCCGTAAGCTAAGTCATATACCACTTGAATTTTGAATTTAAAAACGCTCCCATTTAATAAAATAAATAGAGTCACAAATAAATTGCATCACAAATAAATTGAGTTCTCATGACAATTTTTGTATTTTATTGTTTAATAATGAATGTTGCACCTGCATTACATTGAATAAAGTGTAATACTACCACTACCATGATTTAGCCATGGAGTTAACTAGTTAGTTATTTGGAGTTAACTGGTTCATGTACTATGTAATATGGTGAAAGGATGACTTACCAGTATACAATACATTACTTCCAATAATTCGGACGTCATTATGAAACCAGAAATAGTCTTAAGAACCTACCTTTCATTACGTAAGGTTGCCTCGTAAACCCCCAAATGACATGCATGCCATCGATTTCCACATCCCAACAATCCATCGCTTTCGTCCGGACATCGAACCTAGGGTCTCTCGATGTACAACACAGAAGCCGACTCGCAACCGCGTGTGCTAACGCACCTGGCCGGCTGGTTGGAGCTGTTTCGCTGCGCGAGGCGGCGCGCGTCGGAGAGGCCTCGGAGGTGCAGCGCGGCGCGGTGGTGCGTCTCAGAGGCTGTCGAGGGCGCCTGCATCAAAGGCAAAGGGCGAGGGCGAGGGCGCACTGGGCGGGAGGGCGCAGCGGCGCGGGTGGTATTCCTGCCGTTTGAGGGGGCCTCCACTCTGCCCCTCCCCCTCAGCTCCGCGGACCGCTCCACCCGTGCGGGGGCTGCCGTCGCGGACAAACACGTCGCTTGTCACCTGCGCCCTACTCCCCTGCCCCCGTCCTCCGTTTCCAATCCGTTTCCATGTTCCATGTGCAGATACGTTGTTCTTGATGTTCTAGGGGTAATTCAAAAATACGTACGCAATTTTACCTTCTTCAAAACCTCAACGAACCAATTAACAGAACTTAACATTTCACCGATTCCTTTTTCTCCTTTTCTTTCTATTTTTTTTTCTTTCCTTTCTCTCTACTGTTCCATTCATCCCGATTCTTTCCCGATTTCCTATCAAGCTCGTCCTCCCTCGCTTTCACACCTGTCATCCAGGTGAAAATTCATCCAAATTGCGTGCGTATTTTTCATTGAATGACTTCCTTTATTATGTACTATTGTAATACAATTTCTAAAAGTGGTCAGGCGGAAGAGCAGGCTAAATGGCCTGAGCCTCGCCACCAATAAAGACATTTATTTATTTATTTATTTATTTATTTATTTATTTATTTATTTATTTATTTATTTATTTGATTTCTCTTTCCGTCATTTATGTTGCATTCGTTCCTTCAAGCTATCCTTCCTCTTTCCCCTGGCCACCCTCGTACATGTATCTCTCGTCTCTGTCCGTTTCCGAGTTCTTTGCAGTTCTTCTCTACCTCTGTCTAAATCACCCCATTTGTTCCCCTTTGCTATATTCCACCAAGTTCTCCTTAAGCATGTCCGCTACCATTCACCGTCTTTGCCCCTCGCGAATTTCTTCCGTGCGATCCTCCGTCTCCAACCCGCATTACGGTCCTTCGCCTTTATACCCGCCTCCATTCTCCAATGCCACCCCGCCCTCACATCCGTCCTGCCATCGTTATCCGACGCCGTTTCCTACAACTTTCCCCGCCCTTGTCCCACTCTTCATACATTCGCATACATTCTTCAAATTTCACCAGTGTCGCGATGGTTATCTCCGTCGTTCCACCTTCATCGTCACCACTGTCGTCATCATCATCACCGTCATCATTATCGGTACCTTCCCCTCATCTGTGCCTTCATCTCCAACGTCATCTCCACCCTCGCATCAACTGATGTCTTTGCAGCTCGGTAGGTCAGCGCCGGATCTCGCCATCAGCTGGTGAAGATCACCGCCATCTCCCGGGAAAAAGCATGCACTACACTAACGGGACTAATGACCAAAGCTATTGACGCGCCCGGAAACACGAAAAAGTCAATCAATCTATCCACCCTCACTCCTATCGCCAGCTCCTCCTCCATCTTTATTGCCACCTTCATCTCCACTGTTACCACCACCACCACTACCAACACCCACCTCAAGCCCCATTTCCAGACAGTACACCCAGCCAGCACGCCCTACCACCAGTCTGTCTTGTTCCCGCGTCATCTTTCCATGAATGAGCTTCCCACCGACGCGTGTGCTCGCCGCTTCCCCGAATCGTCCTCATTGGTCTCCCGCGTCCGCTGCGTGCGTTTGCTTCTCGCCGCCCGCAGAGCGCGATCGAGCTTCCGCCCGCATGCCGCCAATGCCCCGCCCCCCGGCCCCGCCCCCCGGCCCCGCCCCCCGGCCCCGCCCCCCGCAGATCGCCTACGCACGGCCGGCGCCTGCCCACCGCGCCACAAAGCCTTCGCCGCGCATTGCGTGCGCCAGGCGTTCGGAGAACGTAGCCCTCGGCGCGGAAGGGACCCCACGCGAAGTCAGGGGGCGCGCCTTCCAGCCCTCGTTCCGGAGTTCGCATTGCGATTATCTGCATCGGCATTCACAAAGGGCAGTTCTAAATTTCCTGAGAACAACTGCCCTCAAATATCTTTGCCTGAAACGTATGGATGTATTATAACTAATTTTAATGAAA